>CM019075.1:80659625-81025572 GCA_009667805.1 Leptobrachium leishanense
CCTAGCTCCCCCCCCACAGCACAACACTCGGCTCGAGTCCCCCCACAGGCGGGCTCAGACAGGCTCGCTCCTCCCCCCACACAGCTCGCGCCTAGCTTCCCCCCACAGGCTCGCGCCTAGCTCCCCCCCCACAGGCTCGCGCTAGCTCCCCCCCCCAGGCTCGCGCCTAGCTCCCCCCCACAGGCTCGCGCCTAGCTCCCCCCCACAGGCTCGCGCCTAGCTCCCCCCCCACAGGCTCGCGCCTAGCTCCCCCCCACAGGCTCGCGCCTAGCTCCCCCCCCACAGGCTCGCGCCTAGCTCCCCCCCCCAGGCTCGCGCCTAGCTCCCCCCCCACAGGCTCGCGCCTAGCTCCCCCCCCCACAGGCTCGCGCCTAGCTCCCCCCCCCACAGGCTCGCGCCTAGCTCCCCCCCCACAGGCTCGCGCCTAGCTCCCCCCCCACAGGCTCGCGCCTAGCTCCCCCCCACAGGCTCGCGCCTAGCTCCCCCCCCCACAGGCTCGCGCCTAGCTCCCCCCCCCACAGGCTCGCGCTAGCTCCCCCCCCCACAGGCTCGCGCCTAGCTCCCCCCCACAGGCTCGCGCCTAGCTCCCCCCCCACAGGCTCGCGCCTAGCTCCCCCCCACAGGCTCGCGCCTAGCTCCCCCCCACAGGCTCGCCCTAGCTCCCCCCCCACAGGCTCGCGCCTAGCTCCCCCCCACAGGCTCGCGCCTAGCTCCCCCCCCACAGGCTCGCGCCTAGCTCCCCCCCACAGGCTCGCGCCTGGCTCCCCCCCCACAGGCTCGCGCCTGGCTCCCCCCCCCCCACAGGCTCGCGCCTGGCTCCCCCCCCACAGGCTCGCGCCTAGCTCCCCCCCCCCACAGGCTCGCGCCTAGCTCCCCCCCCCCACAGGCTCGCGCCTAGCTCCCCCCCCCCACAGGCTCGCGCCTAGCTCCCCCCCCCCACAGGCTCGCGCCTAGCTCCCCCCCCCCACAGGCTCGCGCCTAGCTTCCCCCCCCCCCACAGGCTCGCGCCTAGCTCCCCCCCCCCCACAGGCTCGCGCCTAGCTCCCCCCCCCCCACAGGCTCGCGCCTAGCTCCCCCCCCCACAGGCTCGCGCCTAGCTCCCCCCCCCCACAGGCTCGCGCCTAGCTCCCCTCACCCCCCCCCCCGCAGGCTCGGGCCTAGCTCCCCTCACACACCCCCCCGCAGGCTCGGGACTAGCTCCCCCTCAACCCCCCCCCCGCAGGCTCGGGCCTAGCTCCCCCTCCCCCCCCGCAGGCTCGGGCCTAGCTCCCCTCACCCCCCCCCCCGCAGGCTCGGGCCTAGCTCCCCCTCACCCCCCCCGCAGGCTCGGGACTAGCTCCCCTCACCCCCCCCCCCCGCAGGCTCGGGCCTAGCTCCCCCTCACGCCCCCCCCGCAGGCTCGGGACTAGCTCCCCTCACCCCCCGCAGGCTCGGGACTAGCTCCCCCTCACCCCCCCCCCCGCAGGCTCGGGACTAGCTCCCCCTACCCCCCCCCCCCCGCAGGCTCGGACCTAGCTCCCCTCACACCCCCCCGCAGGCCTCGGGCCTAGCTCCCCCTCACACACCCCCCCCCCGCAGGCTCGGGCCTAGCTCCCCTCACACACCCCCCCCCCGCAGGCTCGGGCTAGCTCCCCCTCACACACCCCCCCCCCGCAGGCTCGGGCCTAGCTCCCCCTCACACCCCCCCCCCCGCAGGCTCGGGCCTAGCTCCCCTCACCCCCCCCGCAGGCTCGGGCCTAGCTCCCCCTCACACACCCCCCCGCAGGCTCGGGCCTAGCTCCCCCTCACACCCCCCCCCGCAGGCTCGGGCCTAGCTCCCCTCACACACCCCCCCCCCGCAGGCTCGGGCCTAGCGCCCCCTCACACACACCCCCCCCCGCAGGCTCGGCCTAGCTCCCCCTCACACACCCCCCCCCCCCCGCAGGCTCGGGCCTAGCTCCTCACACACCCCCCCCCGCAGGCTCGGGCCTAGCTCCCCCTCACACCCCCCCCGCAGGCTCGGGCCTAGCTCCCCTCACACACCCCCCCCCCCCCGCGGGCTCGGGCTAGCTCCCCCTCACACCCCCCCCCGCAGGCTCGGGCCTAGCTCCCCCTCACACACCCCCCCCGCAGGCTCGGGCTAGCTCCCCTCACACACCCCCCCCCCCCGCAGGCTCGGGCCTAGCTCCCCCTCACACACCCCCCCCCCCCCGCAGGCTCGGGCCTAGCTCCCCCTCACACCCCCCCGCAGGCTCGGGCCTAGCTCCCCCTCACACACCCCCCCCCCGCAGGCTCGGGGCTAGCTCCCTCACACACCCCCCCCCCCCGCAGGCTCGGGCCTAGCTCCCCCTCACACACCCCCCCCCCCCCGCAGGCTCGGGCCTAGCTCCCCCTCACACCCCCCCCCCCGCAGGCTCGGGCCTAGCTCCCCCACTTACACTTGGGGCCCTGCGGCCTCCTCCACACGGGCTCCGAGCTCCTCACACACCGCTCAGCACCAAGCGCGCGCGAGTACGACAGTCTGCGTGAGGGCGGGCCGCTGGCGTGCGTGTGCGTCTCAAGGTGCAACGCAGCTCCACGGCGCCGTCGCCGAGCGTGATGACGCAGAAGTGTTGATGGTACGCTGAGGTGGAGGCAGGGATCCGCCCCCCGGAGCTCTAGCAGCCGCTGGGTCCATGCCGGTGCTCGGTGTACGCGGCCCCTGGGGCCCCCCGCGCTGCATCTGTGGCTGAGAAGCGCCGAGGCGAACGGGTGAGGAGAGGGGGCTGTGTGAGGGAGACAGCGGGTCACCCCGCCCCCACCCGGACTGTCATGACACAACAGCGAGGAGGCGGGGCATAGAGGGCGAAGGGCAACATTCATAGGGTTAACATGGGGGGCCGGGGGGGGGTAGAGAGGGTTAGGGTGGGTTATGGCTAGAGGGGGCGGGGTTTAGGTGGGTTATGTCTAGAGGGGGCGGGGTTTAGGTGGGTTATGGCTAGAGGGGCGGGGTTTGGATGGGTTATGGTTAAATGGGGCGGGATTTGGCTGGAGAGGGCGGGGTTAGTTAGGTTATGGTTACAGGGGGCGGGGTTAGGTTATGGTTACAGGGGGCGGGGTTAGGGTTACTGTAAGCTTATGGTTGGGGGGGACAGGATTTACAGGTTGGGGGAGGTTGGGGTTCTGGTTACCTGTTGAATCAGGTTATGCATAGGGATAAAATTGGGTTGAAGGGGGTTTAAGTTTCAATAGGGTTGGGGTTATAGTGACGGGTGGCGTTAGGGTTACGGTTGTGGTTAGGGTTACAGTTGGAGAGGGGAGGGGTTAGAGTTACAGTTGGGGTGGGGTTAGGGTTGGAGAGTGGTTAGGGTTGGAGAGGGGAGGGGTTAGGGTTGGAGAGGGGAGGGGTTAGGATTGGAGAGGGGTGGAGCTAGGGTTGGAGAGGGGTGGGGTTAGGGTTGGAGAGGGGTGGGTTAGGGTTGGAGAGGGGTGGGGTTAGGGTTGGAGAGGGGTGGGGTTAGGGTTGGAGAGGGGTGGGGGTTAGGTTGGAGAGGGGTGGGGTTAGGGTTGGAGAGAGGGTGGGGTTAGGGTTGGAGAGGGGTGGGGTTATGGTTGGAGAGGGGTGGGTTAGGGTTGGAGAGGGGAGGGGTTAGGGTTGGAGAGGGGAGGGGTTAGGATTGGAGAGGGGATGGGGTTAGGATTGGAGAGGAGTGGAGCTAGGGTTGGAGAGGGGTGGGGTTAGGGTTGGAGATGGGAGCGGTTGGGGTGGGGTTAGGGTTGGAGGGGTGGGGCTAGAGAGGGTGGGTTAGGGTTGGAGAGGGGGGGGGGTTAGGGTTAAGGGGTGGGGCTAGGGTTGGAGAGGGGTGGGGCTAGGGTTGGAGAGGGGTGGGGCTAGGGTTGGAGAGGGGTGGGGCTAGGGTTGGAGAGGGGTGGGGTTAGGGTTGGAGAGGGGTGGGGTTAGGGTTGGAGATGGGAGCGGTTGGGGTGGGGTTAGGGTTGGAGAGGGGTGGGGTTAGGGTTGGAGATGGGAGCGGTTGGGGTGGGGTTAGGGTTGGAGAGGGGTGGGCTAGAGAGGGTGGGGTTAGGGTTGGAGAGGGGTGGGGGGTTAGGGTTAGAGGGGTGGGGCTAGGTTGGAGAGGGGTGGGGCTAGGGTTGGAGAGGGGTGGGGCTAGGGTTGGAGAGGGGTGGGGCTAGGGTTGGAGAGGGGTGGGGCTAGGGTTGGAGAGGGTGGGGTTAGGTTGGAGAGGTGGTGGGGTTAGGGTTGGAGAGGGGTGGGGTTAGGGTTGGAGAGGGGATGGGGTTAGGATTGGAGAGGAGTGGAGCTAGGGTTGGAGAGGGGTGGGGTTAGGGTTGGAGATGGGAGCGGTTGGAGAGGGGAGGGGTTAGAGTACAGTTGGGGTGGGGTTAGGGTTGGAGAGTGGTTAGGGTTGGAGAGGGGAGGGGTTAGGATTGGAGAGGGGTGGAGCTAGGGTTGGAGAGGGGTGGGGTTAGGGTTGGAGAGGGAGCGGTTGGAGAGGGTGGGGTTAGGGTTGGAGAGGGGAGGGGTTAGGGTTGGAGAGGGGAGGGGTTAGGGTTGGAGAGGGGTGGGGTTAGGGTTGGGGAGGGGTTAGGGTTGGAGAGGGGAGGGGTTAGGGTTGGAGAGGGGAGGGGTTAGGATTGGAGAGGAGTGGAGCTAGGGTTGGAGAGGGGTGGGGTTAGGGTTGGAGATGGGAGCGGTTGGAGAGGGGAGGGGTTAGGGTTGGAGAGGGGAGGGGTTAGAGTTACAGTTGGGTGGGTTAGGGTTGGAGAGTGGTTAGGGTTGGAGAGGGGAGGGTTAGGGTTGGAGAGGGGAGGGGTTAGGATTGGAGAGGGGTGGAGCTAGGGTTGGAGAGGGGTGGGGTTAGGGTTGGAGAGGGTGGGGTTAGGGTTGGGGAGGGGTTAGGGTTGGGGAGGTTTAGGGTTGGAGAGGGGAGGGGTTAGGATTGGAGAGGGGATGGGGTTAGGATTGGAGAGGAGTGGAGCTAGGGTTGGAGGGGTGGGGTTAGGGTTGGAGATGGGAGCGGTTGGAGAGGGGAGGGGTTAGGGTTGGAGAGGGGGTGGGTTAGGGAGGGGTTAGGGTTGGTGGAGGGGTAAGGTTTGGAGAGGGGTGGGTTAGGGTTGGAGAGGGGTTAGGGCTGGAGAGGGGAGGGGTTAGGGTTGGAGAGTGGTTAGGGTTGGAGAGGGGTTAGGGTTGGAGAGGGGTGGGGTTAGGGAGGGGTTAGGGTTGGTGGAGGGGTAAGTTTGGAGAGGGGGGGGTTAGGGTTGGGGAGGGGTTAGGGTTGGGGAGGGGTTAGGGTTGGGAGGGGTTAGGGTTGGGGAGGGGTTAGGGTGGGGAGGGGTGGAGCTAGGGTTGGAGATGGGAGTGGTTGGGGTTGGGGTTAGGGTTGGAGGGGTGGGGGGTTAAGGGTTGGAGAGGGGTGGGGGGTTAGGGTTAGAGGGGTGGGGCTATGGTTGGAGAGGGGTGGGGCTAGGGTTGGATAGGGGTGGGGCTAGGGTTGGATAGGGGTGGGGCTAGGGTTGGATAGGGGTGGGGCTAGGGTTGGATAGGGGTGGGGCTAGGGTTGGAGAGGGGTGGGGTTAGGGTTGGAGAGGGGTGGGGGGTTAGGGTTGGAGAGGGGTGGGGCTATGGTTGGAGAGGGGTGGGGCTAGGGTTGGATAGGGGTGGGGGCTAGGGTTGGATAGGGGTGGGGGGTTAGGGTTGGACAGGGGTGGGGGATTAGGGTTGGAGAGGGGTGGAGGGTTAGGGTTGGAGAGGGGGGAGAGTTGGATAGGGGTGGGGCTAGGGTTGGAGAAGGGTGGGGTTAGGGTTGGAGAGGGGTGGGGTTAGGGTTGGAGAGGGGGGGGTTAGGGTTGGGGAGGGGTTAGGGTTGGGGAGGGGTTATGGTTGGAGAGGGGGGGTTAGGGTTGAGAGGGGTTAGGGTTGGAGAGGGGAGGGGTTGGGGAGGGATAGGGTTGGAGAGGGGAGGGGTTAGGGTGGGGAGGGGTTAGGGTTGAGAGGGGTTATGATTGGAGAGGGGTTATGATTGGAGAGGGGAGGGGTTATGATTGGAGAGGGGTGGAGTTAGGGTTGGAGAGGAGCGGTTAGGGTTGGGGAGGGGTTAGGGTTGGAGAGGGCTGGGTTTAGGGTGTGGAGGTTTGGAGGGGAGCGGTTAGGGTTGGAGAGGGTGGGGTTAGGGGGTTGTGGAGGGGTTGGAGGGGGCGGTTAGGGTTGGGGAGGGGTGTAGGGTTGGAGAGGGCTGGGGTTAGGGTGTGGAGGGGTGGGGAGCGAGTTTAGGGTTGAGAGAGGGGTGGGGTTAGGGTGGAGAGGGGTGGGGTTAGGGTTGGAGAGGGGTGGGGTTAGGGTTGGAGAGGGGTTTATGATTGGAGAGGGGAGGGGTTATGATTGGAGAGGGGTGGGTTAGGGTTGGAGAGGGGAGCGGTTAGGGTTGGAGAGGGGGGTTAGGGTTGGAGAGGGGTGGGGGGTTAGGGTTGGAGAGGGGTGGGGGGGTTAGGGTTGGAGAGGGGTGGGGGGTTAGGGTTGAGAGGGGTGGGGGGTTAGGGTTGGAGAGGGGTTTAGGGTTGGAGAGGGGTTAGGGTGGAGTGGGGTTAGGATTGGAGAGGGGAGGGTTAGGGTTGGAGAGGGGAGGGGTTAGGGTTGGAGAGGGGAGCGGTTGGGGGGGGTTGGAGAGGGGTTATGATGTTGGAGGAGGGGAGGGGTTATGATTGGAGAGGGGAGGGGTTATGATTGGACGAGGAGGGGTTAGGGTTGGAGAGGGGTTAGGGTTGGAGAGGGGTTAGGGTTGGAGAGGGGTTAGGGTTGGAGAGGGGTTAGGGTTGGGAGGGGTTATGATTGGAGATGGGAGGGGTATGATTGGAGGAGGGGTGGGGTTAGAGGGGTTAGGGTTGGAGAGGGGAGGGGTTAGGGTTGGGGAGGGGTTAGTTTGTGAGAGTGGAGGGGTTGGGTTAGGGTGGGGAGGGTGGGGCTAGAGAGGGGAGGGGTTAGGGTTGGAAGAGGGGTGGGGTTAGGGTTGGAGAGGGTTATGATTGAGAGGGGAGGGTTATGATTGGAGAGGGGAGCGGTTGGGGGGGGTTAGGGAGGGTGGGGCTAGAGAGGGAAGGGGTTAGGGTTGGGGAGGGTGGGGCTTAGAGAGGGGTGGGGTTAGGGTTGGGGAAGGGTGGGGTTAGGGTTGGAGAGGGGTGGGGTTAGGGTTGGAGAGGGGTTATGATTGGAGAGGGGACGGGTTAGGGTTGGAGAGGGGAGCGGTTAGGGTTGGGGAGGGGTTAGGGAGGGTGGGGCTAGAGAGGGGAGGGGTTAGGGTTGGGGAGGGTGGGGCTAGAGAGGGGTGGGGTTAGGGTTGGGGAAGGGTGGGGTTAGGGTTGGGGGGTGTTAGGGTTGGAGAGGGGAGGGGTTTAGGGTTGGAGAGGGGAGGGGTTAGGGTTGGAGAGGGGTGGGGTTAGGGTCGGAGAGGGTTATGATTGGAGAGGGGAGGGGTTATGATTGGAGAGGGGTGGGGTTAGTGTTGGAGGGGGAGGGGTTAGGGTTGGAGAGGGGTGGGGTTAGTGTTGGAGAGGGGAGGGGTTAGGGTTGGAGAGGGCTGGGGTTAGGGTTGGAGAGGGGGGTTAGGGTTGGAGAGGGGGGGTTAGGGTTGGAGAGGGGGGGTTAGGGTGGAGAGGGGTGGGGTTGGGGCTGGGGAGGGGTTAGGGTTGGAGAGGGGTGGGGTTGGAGAGGGGAGGGGTTAGGGGAGGGTTAGGGTTGGAGAGGGGGGTGTTAGGGTTGGAGAAAGGTGGGTTGGGGAGGGGAGCGGTTAGGTTGGAGGGGTTAGGGTGGGGGGGGTTGGGGAGCGGTTAGGGTTGGAGAGGGGTGGGGTTAGGATTGGAGAGGGGTTAGGGTTGGAGAGGGGGGTTAGGGTTGGAGAGGGGTGGGGGGAGGGGTTAGGGTTGGAGAGGGGAGGGGTTGGGGAGGGGTTAGGGTTACAGTTATGGCAGGGTTGTGGACAGTGCGTTACACCTGGGCGCTGGAAGTGACACCAATCGTCCTATATCATGGCGCAGGTGTTGGCCGTCACACCGCTGTGAAATTCATCCCAGGAGGTCTGCGTCCTCACCACAGATAGCTCCCAGAAACGCATTGTGATTAGCTGATTTGTCACCTTGTGCCATGTCGTGGTGGTGGGGTGCTCGGCCTGGCTCACCACCTCTGCCAGTTTCATTATACGGGGAAGAGACTGGTACCAGTGACAGAGTCTAAAGGGATAACAGGCTACCGTTGCCCCAGGATGCTCAGTCAGCCTCAGGGTTGGCTATGCCTTGTGGGAAATGTAGTTTCAGGGCCTCTGAGGGTGCCAGGATTGGTAATCACCAATGTAATGGTGAGTACAGATGCACAGCTGTTATGGCTCTGCCCCACGCGTTCCACCGCTGATCACTGCCCTCCCTCACACAGGATGAAGACATTGTTTCAGGAAATCAAGGCTTCAATCAAGAACAATGCTGACCACGAGCGCTCGTTTTGGAGGCCTGTGCTGCCCTGGGGAGGGGTCTTCACCATTAAAGCCGGGCGCAAGGCGGTCTCGTGCACGCCGTTCTACGTGGAGATCCGCCTGAAGAACACCTGCACCATTGACGGCTTCTTAATGCTGCTGTACGTGATCCTACGGGAGAACGACGGCTTCCCCCGCGAGCTCTCCCACTACCTGGGCCGGGACTTTGTGGACTGCTTCCTGCAGCTGATGGACTCGTACAGCTTCACCTCCGTCAAGCTGCTGTGGATCTGGGACAAGATGGAGAAGCGCCAGTACAGATCGGGGATTGACAAAGCGTCCTTAGTAATCGACCTCTTCGGTAATGAACATGAGAACTTCACCAGGAACCTGGAGCACCTGATGGCAACCATTCAGGAGAGCTACTGCTCCAACTCCAGGTGCCCGACGCGCTTCCAGGAGAAACACATGCAAACCATCCTCGTTAAGTAAGTGCGGACGGGGCCCGCTGGCTCCAAACCACTGCCTGGTGGAGTGCAGGTTCAGTATAGGCACCACCAACACGGTGTACATCAACCTGCCCCACTTTGTCTGTGCTCCTGTCCTGAGCATCACCCAATGGAAAAAACTAACGGAGGTTCCGACAGTCCCTCTACCTCGTGCAGGTCTTGCCGGCCACGCTAAGAGGCAATAGATGCCTTCTATCACATGTAGGAACCAGAGAGGAACCTGGTGGCCCATGCATGCATTTTTGTAGCGTCCTCCTTAGTTTTGGAGCCCGCAGTTATCTGGCCTCCTCGGTTTGTCAACCCTTGATTTTTAAATGGCCAGGAGGGGGGGGAGGACTGGGCACACAGTGGGGTGTCGATTGGCCTAGGCGCCATATTAATGCGCCTGATTTCTGTGCTTATCATTCCAGCCCTCCTGCTGATATTCCCCATGGGGACATCATACAGATGGCAGTGGATGAGCTCTTCTGCTCCAGGATCGAGCTGTGTGTGGAGGTTGGGTAGGTATCTCACCTCATTAAACACAGGAGGTGCCAGGTGTGCGCCCTGCCTCCGTTTAGACTTAAATCCAGGTTTCTCCTGTAGGTGCGGCTGCCTGAGGGAGTTCTCTGCACGGATCTTCTGCCATGGCCCTCCGCCATTTGTCATCCTGAACATGGAACAGTGGAGGTCAGAAGAGCTGGCCTACGTGCCCTACTACCTGGACCTGTCCGAGCATAAGTAAGTAACCAGAGACAGTGGGGAGGCTCCACCCACTGAGAAAAAAACATCCAATTGGATTTTACCCTTAACAGCATCAAAAAATAATACCAAAAAAATACTATCAATAGGGTTTTCAGGTAAGGGATACTCGGCTTGTTCTTGCAGATGAGATGGACGGCTCTGCCGGATGTGCCTCCAAGCCCCTGTAATATGACCCCAATGGTCAGACTGGCCTGAGAGGAAGTGCGATTTCCCGGCTTCCTGATTAACTGGGCTTCAGTTACATCACCTTTAACTAGGTTTTGATAAAACTGGGATCTTGCACCATCACCACCCTAATAAAGTGCCCCGCGCATCACTTTAACCATGTGACCTATGGACGCCTCTTGCTCTGTTCCGTTTTTTTTTTTTTTTAATAGAAGTTTGGGAAAATGGTCAGTTTGATCCTATTTACATTATTATGTCCCGTAAGGCCCGTCACGTGTCTTCGTCCACTCACGGCTCTGTCCCTCCCGCCGGCAGGTACTTGTTGGAAGGCGCCACGCTCTTCAACAAGCAGGAGCACCACTACTCGGCCGCCTTCCAGATCGACGGCTATTGGATGCATTATGATGGCCTGCGGAACGTCAACCTGATCCTCCTCAACAAACCTCCAGAGCTGCTCCTGCTCTCCTCCTTGGTGTACGTGCGCGCCGCCGAGAAGGAGCACTAGCGAAAATATTTTAGAAAACGCGGTGGGCTGTGGAAGCGAAACGCGCCGCGCGTCGACTTGGCATCCAAGATGATTGACTGGACTACACTAGTTCTTTTTTTTTTTTAAACGGTCTGGGCAGATAATACGCGAGATCTATGCAATACTTTATATCTTTGTATTTCTTCTATTTTTATATCCGCCGAGCAGAACATTTGCTTAGAAGTATAATAAAATATGTAATTTGCCCTTTTCCTCTCCTTGCGCTCAGACGCCGTGCGACGCTGTGCAGGAGCAGAGCCAGCGCGTACCTTGTTATTATTAGGGCAGAAACGTATGAATAATCATCTGATCCGTTAAGAAAACAAATTTTTCATGGAATTATATTAAAAAAATACCAAACGGGGCAGGGAGAGGGACCCGGAGGGGGGGAGGAGTCGGGGCAGGGAGAGGGACCCGGAGGGGGGGAGGAGTCGGGGCAGGGAAGGACCCGGAGGGGGGGGGAAGGAGTCGGGGCAGGGAGGGACCCGGAGGGGGGGGGAAGGAGTCGGGGCAGGGAGAGGGACCCGGAGGGGGGGGGAAGGAGTCGGGGCAGGGAGAGGACCCGGAGGGGGGGGGAAGGAGTCGGGGCAGGGAGAGGGACCCGAGGGGGGGGGGAAGGAGTCGGGGCAGGGAGAGGGACCCGGAGGGGGGGGGGGGGAAGGAGTCGGGGCAGGGAGAGGGACCCGGAGGGGGGGGGAAGGAGTCGGGGCAGGGAGAGGGACCCGGAGGGGGGGGGGGGAAGGAGTCGGGGCAGGGAGAGGGACCGGAGGGGGGGGGGGGGGAAGGAGTCGGGGCAGGGAGAGGGACCCGGAGGGGGGGGGAAGGAGTCGGGACAGGGAGAGGGACCCAGATGGGAGGGTGTGAGAGTCAAGGGGACGGTAGCGGATCGGGAGGGTGTAGGTCTCGGGGACGGTAGCGGATCGGGAGGGTGTAGGTCTCGGACGGTAGCGGATCGGGAGGGTGTAGGTCTCGGGGACGGTAGCGGATCGGGAGGTGTAGGTCTCGGGGAACGGTAGCGGATCGGGAGGTGTAGGTCGGGGACGGTAGCGGATCGGGAGGGTGTAGGTCTCGGGACGGTAGCGGATCGGGAGGGTGTAGGTCTCGGGGAGTGGGACGGTAGCGGATCGGGAGGGTGTAGGTCTCGGGGACGGTAGCGGATCGGGGGTGTAGGTCTCGGGGACGGTAGCGGATCGGGAGGGTGTAGGTCTCGGGGACGGTAGCGGATCGGGAGGGTGTAGGTCTCGGGGACGGTAGCGGATCGGGAGGGTGTAGGTCTCGGGGACGGTAGCGGATCGGGAGGGTGTAGGTCTCGGGGACGGTAGCGGAGGGTGTAGGTCTCGGGGACGGTAGCGGAGGGAGAGGGTGTAGGTTCAGGATGGTACCGGAGGGTGTAGATTTTGGGGACGGGACCAGTGGGAGAGGGTGTAAGTCTTGGACAGGACAGTAGTGGAAGGTGTAGGTCTCAGGGACCGTAGCAGAGTGAGAGGGTGTAGTTCTTGGATGGGATCAGAGGGCAAGGAGCTAGCTCTTGGGAAAGGGACAGGACTGGAGGGTGAGGGGTCTTGGAATGGACCACATGGGGGGGTGGGTTCGAGGCAGACTGGACAGGAGGGAGAAGGCCCGAGAGAGAGAGGGCCTAGAAAACAGGAAGGAGTAGCAAGTCCAGGACTGAGTGGAAGGCAGGGTGGGGTGGTGACTACAGACTGGCAAGTGGAGGACAGGGCGGGTGGGGGGGCGGCTCTGGACTTGGCTGCAGTATTTTTGTCTGTTGTAGTGTCAGTGAATCGCTGTGTTGTTCCTGACATACGAGACTCAGCAGCAGTGGCGTTGTGAGGGTTCGCTTCGCGCTAGAGCAGGCTTTTTGTTTGTCGTGGGCACATTCATCTCCGAGCGTCGCATGTCACATATATGTATTTGATGCCGAGGGATAAAGAATTGAAGTTTGGAACCAAAAACACTGACCGCGCAGATTACATTTTAATTTACGGTTTATTTAGTAAACATCACGTTAAATCACAGAAAAATCTGTGGAAAAAAAAATGGCACAGGATGAAATAAATGAACATTAACCGTCTGGGTGCCGGGGCGAGCTCTGCCATCCGTTCACCGCCAGCTTCAAGAGCGCCAAAAATAAAATCTAATTCCACGCGTCATGTAAACAAAGTGTTTAAATATATATATATAAAAAAAAGTAGTATACATCCCTGTACACGTAGAAACATTTATATAGATCCTCGCGGCCCCCCCCCCCCTGCGTCCGGGTACAAGATGCCACACTACACAGGTGAGGAGAAATCGCCGAGTGCGCGGAGACCGCTTACCAGCGCTCAAAAGGAAGGAGACCTGGAGGAAATGCACTAAAAATACACACACACACACCGCACGCACGGAAAAACATAAAAAAAAGCAAAAAAAATCTGATGTTAAGTTCCGGAAGGAAAATAAAGAGATTTAAGGCAAATCTGGAGCTTTTTGCTTGAAGTATCAGTGAGATGAGGAGCGAGGTCTTCAGAAAACAGCACCTTCCCAGGATATAACAAAGTGACTACAATTCCCATAATCCTCAGCCAGCAGATATGTATCCCATGTATTAAACCAGTGGGAGCTCCAGGGGTAGGTTCATGGTGTCAGGCCTAAGTGCTCCAAGGGGTGACTGTGCCTGCTTGAACACTGGTGAGTGTCTGTTCAGGCAGGTACATAGTTACCCCCTGGGGCAGAGAGTGGGGTAAGACATCCGAATGCAGAGATGGAAATATAAAACACACGGTACGGAGAGCCAGGTATCACCATTACGGCTTTGTCTCCACACACACACACACACACACACACACACAACCTGTTGAAGCAGCCAGTGTCCCCGTCCCGCCGGGTCCCTCTGCTTACCGTCAGCCTCACGCCAACCCCTAATGAGAGACTGGCTGACCGGAGCGACCACCTGATGGCTTAAGGGTTGACAGCAGAGGTGCTAGGACCAACAACAAAGGTAAAACTCACCACAAATCTCAGGCCGTGTCCGCCGTCCCGCCGGGTATTTAACGCCAACTCCTAATGAGACTAGCGTACCGCTAAGTGACCACGTGATGGACCTCTGCTGTAGACCCTGAAATCTCCAAACATCCCCTGATGCCTTTCAAACCTACACGAGGGATGCTAAACTCTGGCCCCCAGATGTTTCTGAACTACATTTCCCATGATCCCCTGGCCATCTTTTGCACTGAAGGAATTCTGGGATTGTATTCATCAACATGGGGGGGGGGGGTGTTCACAGCCCTGTCCTACACCATTTCAGTAACTCTACAGCAGGGCAGCCCCTCTACATAACGACCCCGTTACACAGCGCTACGTCCCACGGTGGCGCTACACAGGTAACTCGAGCTGTTAAAGTCGGCGTTTTCCATCGAAATCAACTAAAACTGGTTTTACTGCGAATCAGATCGGGGGGGGGGATTCCAGTGGATTCAGCAACGTAAAAAAAGTGACAAGAAAAAAAATAATGAACAAATAAAACCTGGAATATTGAGAATAAAACGCAGAGAAACGCTCCTTTAAAACGGTAACAGCAGATCGAGTCCGAGGGACAGCACCGTTACTTATATCACCCACATGCGCAGAGGAGCTTTTAATCCCCCCTCCCCTGAGTTATTCATTTCTATGGGGTCACATGTTCCATTATTTGTTTTATTCTAAAGATCGGAGCGACCCGAAGCAAAAAACAAACCCGCGCGGCTCACCTCCCTGTAACGGGAGAAACGGAAAGCGCAGACGCACCGCTACCCGCATGTACAGGAGTCCGGTGTCAGTCGCGTGCGTCGCCGAGCGGCAGGGATTGCAAGACGGGCTGGCACTGGGCTCTGGAAAAAAAAAACGAAGCCTCTACGCCTGCTCAACGCAGCAAATAAAAAAGGCATTTCTCGCATGCGTGTGGCCCCGGCGCGACCGAGCAAGCCGATGGCGGGACTCGCTAACCTGCGCGCGGCCGTGATATGGATTAACCCAAAATGCTCATTTCAGACGAAGACGATGAGGTGTACAGGACGTAAAAGGTTAAACATCTGATGGCGCTGCTCTGCCAGACAACGCATGACTCCTGTGCCGGTCCCGGTAACGTCACGGTGTGATAAACCCCAGGGTAGCATTGCATACGTTGGTTGAGCCTCCTGCTGTCGCAGCGCGGAGTCGCGGCCCAGGGACGGTTATTTACAGGTAATACCTCTATACACGGGGTCTGAGCGGCGGCTTAACGTTATTACTGTAACATAGGGTCCGGTTATATATATATACAGACGCGCCGGCCCGGACCCTCACAGGCAGGAAACGATGGCGGTTACCAGTCGCGGAGCCGGAGATTCTGGAGGAAGCAGCCCTTTAAGGTTTGTAGAAAAAGATGTGAGAAGCTCTGATTATCTGTCCGAGTCGCTGCAGACGTCCGGCGCAACATACAACATACGCTCCGGCGCAACATACGCTCCGGCAGCTTAAGGTTCTCTTCCAGGTTGGACAAAAGCTTTTGCCGGGTCATGACACATTGGCGGCAATCAGGGCATTATTCACCGACACTGTGTGCTTGAAGGAGACGACGTCCTGGCTTGGGGAGAGGGGGGGGGAGGGAGACTCGGAAGGTGTCCGTGCCCTGCCGTGCCGTGCCGGGGGGGGGGGGGGACTCAGAAGGTGTCCGTGCCGTGCCGTGAGGGGGGGGGGGGGACTCAGAAGGTGTCCTCTCCGTGCCTTGTGGATGTTTGACATTTTGATCAACCCTTGGAAGGTGGCTTGGGAGACGTCCTCCCGGTGCATTGGAGGGTTTCAGATAGGCGACGTCCTACTCAAGCCTTGGGGGAGACGCCATGGATTCAGGAGACATCCTGCCTGTACCTAAAGAGGGGGAGGCTTCTTGCTTGACGTCCTACCTGGGTATTGGGGAGTGTTGGATACGTCCTGCTTAAGCCTTTGGGGAGGTTTGGGAGACGTCCTGCCAGTGTGTTGGGGGTCCCTGCGTCATTAATAATACCACAATGCCAATCCCGGGGGGGGGGCTGGAGGAGCAGCTCCGATGAGAATATTGTCCCCCAGGAAGGTCCATTCATTTTCTGTTCTCGGGTCGATGAATCCGCTCGTTAACTCCCCGGGGTCTTGTTGTCGTGAACCTTATGATCTAAAAAGGCACGAGATGAGCTCACTGGAGCAAACCACGACAAAGATGGCGGCCGGACCTCGACTGCTGCTCTACAGAGAGGACCCAACACCGAATTTAACCATGAGATGCCCCGTGTAAAGCCGCCTCCTGTCTCGCAGCCGGTTGTGCCGATGCCTCTCAAAGAGTGGATTTTAACAATCTGCAACATTAACTGTGCGCCCCCCCCCCCCAAATCTGAGAGACTCGAGCTTTTTCTCGCTCCGCTCCTGACAGGTTTGGAAGCGACACGTCCCCTGATGCTCTAAGAGTTTGAGCCACTTAAGGGCTGAATGACTGGTCTATTCCAGGAGTTGGAAACCTCAGCCCTCCCAAATATTTGGAAACTATATCTCCCATGATGCTCAACCACTCATTAGGTTTGCAGAGGCTCAAGGGAAATGTAGTTCCCAAACACCTGGAGGGGCAAGATTGTTGCCAATCACTAGTCTATGCCGTCACACGGTGCATCCAGCGACAGCATAGACCAGGGCCATCAAACTCCAGACGGTCAGATGTTTCAGAGCTGCAACTCCCATAATTCCCTGCCACCTATCGCATCAACGGCTGGGAGTCTGACAGGCCTGCCTAAGACACCACCCCCCCCCCCCCCGATATTCAGGTCGAGCTTTCCATCACTGGCTTCTCCAGCGATAACACCCCCCCCCCCCCCAACACACACTTTCAGTTTAAAGGAGGCCTGGAGAACCCCAAGGAGGAGACCATAGCCACGAGGCCCCCACCCAGGATAACGAGAGCTCATGGGGTAACCTGGTGGAGCAGCGACGATCACGCAAGCAGTGACAGAGGATTCTTGCCCTTTAAGGTACGAGCTGGTCCAGGTACTAGCCTTTATTATGGCCCACGTGGCTTCTGATCAGACCCAGCTGGTGACAGCGTGGTGTGGTTCCTGTAGTGTCCCGCTTGGGTTACTCTCTATAGAGGAGCGTGGACATCAATGAAACACACGCTGGGTGATGTTCCTCACAGCCCTGCACCATGGATCTCCAATACCACAGCCAAAACACCCCAATCCCCTCCACGTCTCGGAGGTGACAGGATCTCTGCTAAACTGAAGACGTTCGGAGGCCTCTGGCTGCAGCTACGGATCGAGGCCAACACGGGCCGCAGTGATGTCTGGACCGAGCGGCCGAGAGCGCTCCCCCCTCTTAAGAGCGTCACATCTGGTTTGCAAAAACCTCCGAGCCTTTGTCATGCAGCGACAGGATGGTCACGCACTGTGCCCACGTGGCCTCCCCACCCCTTCCATCATAGGGCAGTGAGACCGAAATTGCAGCGAGAGTACGCCATTCCAGCCAAGTCCACCCACGTGTCCGAGATGGGGTCATATTTCTGCACAGTGTTGAGATAAGACGACCCAGAGTGTCCACCGACCACGTAGATATAGTTATCGATGACAGCCGCGCCGACACCTGTATGGAGAGGGGGGGTGGGGGAAAGGGGGGGGTTATTTCTCAAAATGAACACCATTACCCGCTCACCCAGCACCTATCAGGTTAACAGGGGGGGTCAGACGGCTTCTCTAAATGTTGCGTAATGTTTAAAGGTCACCACGGCAGAAAAACATGCCCAGCTCTTGCCAAGTTGCCACGTGGTGACCCTAAAGATTGCATTCTCCTTCCACGGCAGAGGAACGTGGCCCCGACCGGCAGACACAGCAGACGTACCAGTCATTAAAGGGTTACACTAATGCCCTAGCATATATAAATATTGGATTTAACCCTTCATTAGATGGTCCCTGGATCTTAGGCGTTAATAAACATATTGTGGATAGGGCAACCTAGACTGCAAATCCCATCTCATGCAGCCAACACACTATGGGATCCAGGTAGAGATTGCTGAATACGGGGGACACCCCCAATGCATCATCAATGTGTCAGTGACGTCCAACAACTCTCAGCCAGGGTGGTGATACGGGATACTGCTGGACAGTGTCTGGAGGGTGACTAGGGCAACAGGAGACAGAGTATAAACAGGGGCAACAAGAGACGAATAATAAAGGGATAAATAGAACGTTGAGGTGTGAGTTGCTGAAGCCAAGCCGGACACTGGCAGCTTCCAGCATGTGCAAGGCAGACCAGCAGTGTCAGGGTTAACCACAGGCATACAGCGAGCAAGCACAAGCTAGGTACCACTAGACGGAGGAGGGGGCAGTGTGTGTCAATGAGACCGGCAGCAGAGATCAGACGCAGAGCTGGCAGTGACCCCCTGTGACCCGCTGCCCAGCATGGAGAATCGAAGGATTTGTGTACAGGTTGCTGCACATACAAGAAATCTGGGTAATACGCGTTGTAACTGGTGTACCTGCAGGTGGCGCCACCACATCAGTATAGATAAATAGCATGAGAGTGATGGGGACCCCGAAACCTGCACCCAAAGAGGGTCACTGCGCCTCACCTGTTCGAGGCTCTTTCATGGGCCTGCAGATCGTCCACTGGTTCTGGTGGGGGTCGTATCTCTCGATGCTGGACAGGTGAGACACGCCGTTGTGACCACCCACTACGAAGATGAAGCCCAGCATGACGCTGACACCAAAGTGGATTCTTTTATCGGCCATGGAAGCCACCATCTCCCAGGAGTCTTTACTGGGGTCGTACCGCTCCACACTGTATAGAGGAACAAAACAAAAAACACAGACAAAACATCAATCCTGTTCAGAGAAAAATATAGTAGGGATAGACCGATATCATTTTTTCAGGCCGATACCGATTATCGGCAGCTTTTCTGGCCGATAACAGAATATCGGCACCAAATGTCGGCTACTTTAAAGTTGTGAAAAAAACCAGCAAATAAAATCTGACATTATGGCATGAACTCGATGTGTATAACATTTAAACATTGCACCACGTCCACTTCATTTATTCAATTTAATAAGAATTTTTTTTCATTTTATTTTTACAAACAATAAGACGGTGTCTTTGGCTTTTCTTAAAGATCCCTCATATGATCCTGTATGTAAGGAGTTCGGCAACCTTGACCCTCCAAGGGTTATATTTCAACGTTGGTGTCAATTTAACCAAAGCTGCTGTAAACGTAATCCTATGGAGTATAACGGATCTCTTAAGTTTACACGCGCTCTGGTTAAGATAGCAATGACTTTATAATATCGCCGCACAGGTTCTGGAATTACATCTCCCATGATGCTCAGCTTCTCATTAGGTTCTTGGAGCCTCATGGGAAATGCAGTTCCAAAGTGTCTGGAGGTCCCAGGTTGCTGACCTCTACTGTAGAAAATAGACCCTGCATCTCCTGTACAGGGAATTCTCTGTATTGGGATGGAAGCCCATTTCTGGTGTCATCACACTCATGCGGTCAGTGAGCGGGGGGGGGGGGTCATTCTGCAGTGAGGGCTTACAGCCTGATGTGGGAGAAGCCCCGGATTCGCACAGTTCTGTGGGATCTTGCGTGTCGCAGCTGCAGTGAAACAACTTGTCCAATTATCGGAAAATAAAATGCCGATATCCGTAATTTTCGGAATATCGGCAGCTGATAATCGGCAAAACCGATATATCGGTCTATACCTAAAATATAGAATTACAAAAAAAAATAATTCAAATGCAAGAATAGAAGCTCAAAGAGAAAAAAAAAAAAAACACCTGCAAAAAGGAAAATATGGAAAAAGAAGAAAAAAAACAATTTGTGCAGCGCGGACAGAGCTAGGTCCAGCAAACTGACACCAGATGTAGGAGAAACTATACAGATTTAGGGAAAAGAAAAAATTTTTATACAGATTTGTGTAGAATAATCCACTAATAGAAGACGTAGAGAAAAAAACCAAAAAACTCCATAGCCTGTAGGCTACCTCACCCCCCGCAATAATCTCTGATGGAATGGTCCCGCTAGGTGGGCACAAGGAGCAGAGACCACGGAAGTCACGAAACAGGACAGGAGAAGTCATATTTATATAAAACACCTGTTAGTAAATATAATATTCTAACTCGATCCTGGGGGACAGCACCTCAAAAAGAATTCTACATCATCCTCTGGGATCTACCATTAAGATCTCTGGGGTGTTAACGCACTCGTCACCTGCCACCAAATGATATTAAGGTCAAAACCTATGGATCGTGTAAATCCACTGAGGGTTTTAATCTGTTTAAAACAAACAATAACTTTCTTTTATAAAAGATTTTTTTTTTGGCTATTTTGGGACGTCTGTAAGATAAATAATTACAGAATGCATCGCTCGGCGTCACTTCACAGGAAAATAATCTGTAACAATAAACCCCACGCCTGGAAGAAACCCCGTGGGCAGAGGGCTCAGATGTTTCCTCCGCAGGTCTCCTTAGAAGCGGCGTGTTTATGGCACAGAGCGCGGCCTAACAACGTCCCTCGTCAGCTGCTGCCGTGAGAGTTGATGCTCCCACCTGGCGATGGCGTGACGTCACCTACCTGTTGACATGAGCCGGCCCGTAGCCCCCAATGGCATAGATCATGCCGTCCAGCACGGCCCCGGCAAAGCAGCTCCTCGTCTTGATCATGGGCGCCACTGGCTGCCATTCCTTGGCCTTCGGGATGTATTTCTCCACGGACTGTAAACAGGATTGTCCATCGTATCCCCCTAAGGCATACAGTTCCCCGGCCAGGACTACCACTCCCAGAGTGCTCCTGGGCTCTATCATTCGCTCCACAGAAGTCCATGTGTTGGTGACAGGGTCCCAGCACTCCACCGAGCTCTCGTGTTTGCGGTAGTTGATTCCTTGGCGCATGTGAGTGGCGATTCCGCCCACAACGTAAACCTTCTGGTCCAGGGTGCATAATCCGAACTCGTAACGTGGGGAAGACAGCGGGGCCAGCCCAATCCACGAGTCATCTTGCGGAAAATACATCTCCATGCTGAAAAACCAAGAGCGGGACGTTAACTGGTGCAATGACATCACTACCTTACACCAAAAAGATGGCCATGACTTAGCTTTGTTTTTCCTTCACCATTACAGCCCTGGCAGGGTCACTCCACCATTACCGGGGGCTCTGGAGAAGCTGTCAAGGAATAAAGCATCTCAAAACTTTAGGGGGCGTTTTTGGAATCTGCCCCAGCTCAGGCTACTTCGCACATGCTCAGTCTGGCAGAGTGACAATAGGGCATCTTAACATCTGACCAGAGGCTACTGTTTACAAGGCATATGACGGGACAGGAAAAGAGATGACACTACCCTAGAATTTAAAGATGCCAGGTGCAACTGCGCTTACTGTACATCAGCACTGCAACCACAAGACGTTATTTCTACATTATGTGTAGCTCCCTAAAGCTGCACTAAGCATACACACGAGAACCCACAAACATTAACCCCCCCAAACCACAAAGAAAAAAAACACTTCATAAAACCCACAACCTCCACTCACACCAAACCCACAACTAAGTGCTCCTGAAACAAGCACAACAAACCCCACAACAATCACTAAAGAAAAGAAATTGCTGCTTAAACCCACAACACGCATTATATACACACACACACACACACACACACAAAAAAACACTAAAAATCCCAAAATACACTCTGGAAACACCAATAAAAACCCATGTCAACCTTCAAACATGAATACGCACAGAAAAAATAAAAACCTCACGCACAATACACCAAAAAACCCAAAAACTGAAAACCACAATAAAACCCACAACATCCCCCTCCCACAAAACAGAAAAATATCAGAACCTAAGCTCATATTTTGTGGCAAAAGCTTCTGGCATCGGCTCTCAACACAGGAAGCGGGCGAGTTTCTGGTTAAAGACGGCGAGGCGTGGCAAGCAATACGAGTCGGCCGGTTGAACACTCGCTCATCCAGCCGACTCGTCAAGCAGAGCCCTTAATCCCCAGGAGGCGGCTGCACAGCGACCGACAACCTTCAGGGCAGAGGCGAGTCCTCTGCTTTGAAGAGCGTCCAGGCTCCACCATCATGACCACGTAAATGAGCCTACATGGAAAGGGTGGCAGAGTAAAGCAAATCAGAGACGATGTGACCAGTCCCCGGTATCCCGTAACGTGAAGCACACGGTGGATTGCTCACCTCTCCAGACAAGCAAAGAGTCCGGCTTTCCCCCCCACGGCACACAGCACTTTGGGGGCGCAGCGGGCCTGGGTTTTAAACACGGTCTGGTGGGAGAGTCTGTGTTCAGGCATAAAATGGTATTTCAGAGCTTCGTTCAGCAAGTGTTTACACGTGTGGTCATCGCGTATGAGGTGATTCGCTTCGTACAACCTGGTGAGGAACTTGACGCTCAGCAGCGGCAGCCGCACACAGTGCAGGAGCTGCGACAGGTACTTCTGCCTCTCCTGAACGTCGTACTTAATCCAGGACTCCAGCGCGTAGAACACCGACTCCTCGTTCACCACGTTCAAACAGTCGTTGGAGACAATCTCGTGCAGCTCCGCGCTCGTCAGCTCGAAGAACTCCTCCGTCTGGCACACGTCCTCGAAGTTCTGGCAGATAAACTTGTTGGCCGCCAGGTAGAGCTCGCGGCAGCCGTACGTCTCGGCAAAGCGGGAGATGCCGATGCAGTTGCCGACGTCCAGCTGGTTCTCCAGGAAGGCACAGCATTCCTTCAGCACCAGTTTGATCTGGAGGAGGTTGGCTGCCGGGAGGAGCGTCTCCACCGTCTCCTGAGAAATGAAGACGGTCCCCGTGTAGGCGTACTCGATGATGGCCTGCAGGGCGGCTTCGTCCACGCACTGGAACTCCACCTGCGAGTTCTCCTTCTCCGAAAGGTTTCCGGTGAACATGGCTTTGAAGTAGGGGCTGATGCTGGCCAGCACCGCTTTGTGCGCGTGGATCTTGACATCGCCGACCTGGAGGACAATGTCGCAGAGCTCCTGGTGCTGGCGGAGGAGGTTCAGGCCCTGCAGCAGCTGGTCCGAGTGCAAATGGGTCAAGTTGGCAAGTGTGTAGGACTGAGAGGACTGGTCCATCTGAGGGGGGAGAAAGCAACAATAAACCCGCGAAGGTCTAATCACATACTGTATCCTCACTGCCCAGGCACCCCAAAAAATACTGACATGACCCCTATACTCCTTAACATGTGACGGGGGGGGGGGTCCCCTCATTCTCAGCCTCAGACTCCGTCACACATGAAGCGACAGACAGTAAGCCTTGTATGAAAACACGTGGACGGCAAGAAACCCTTCACATAAAGTGCCGGCATAACAGGGGGGGACACAGGCCAGTCGGGGGGGGGTAACTGGACAATTCTTCCCATGATGCAGCAGGAGCACAAGATTATGGGATGTGATTTACATATGATATCAGCCTGTGCCAAGAAATTCATCTGGTGGAGCGCATAACGTACCCGCTGCGAGGCCGATATAATACTCTGTGCCGGGTGTATAAAGACGCCAACAAACTGAGCCCCCCCACCCGACTGCCCAGCTCCCCCGTCACCCACGGAGCACCCCCACCCGACTGCCCAGCTCCCCCGTCACCCACCGCTTGACAACGGAGCACCCCCACCCGACTGCCCAGCTCCCCCGTCACCCACCGCTTGACACCTCAACCTGCTGCGAGGCGGATACAATTGCTCTGGGCCGGGTGTATAAAGATGCAAAAGATTAATATTACGCCTCCTAAAGGCAGCGGGTGCAGGGTTAAATAACTGCCTGCAAAGTGCCCTGTCACCCCACAACCAGCCAGGTCCCCAGACGAACACCCCGCTACCCGGCGAACAACAGAGCACCCCGCTACCCGCCGAACCACACAGCACCCCGCCGAACAGAGCACCCCGCTACCCGCCAACCCACAGAGCACCCCGCTACCCGCCGAACCACACGAGCACCCCGCTACCCGCCGAACCACACGAGCACCCCGCTACCCGCCGAACCACACGAGCACCCCGCTACCCGCCGAACCACACAGCACCCCGCTAAACAACAGAGCACCCCGCTACCCGCCGAACAACAGAGCACCCCGCTACCCGCCGACCCACAGAGCACCCCGCTACCCGCCGAACCACACGAGCTACCCGCCAAACCACACGAGCACCCCGCTACCCGCCAAACCACACGAGCACCCCGCTACCCGCCAAACCACACGAGCACCCCGCTACCCGCCGAACCACACGAGCACCCCGCTACCCGCCGAACCACACAGCACCCCGCTACCCGCCGAACAACAAAGCACCCCGCTACCCGCCGACCCACAGAGCACCCCATTACCCGGCAAACATCAGAGCACCCGTTACCCACCGACCCACAGAGCACCCATTACCCACAGAGCACACATCACCAGGCAACCAAGTGCCCCCCCCAGCACTCTGCCCAACAAACCCGATCCCTGCTGTATCCTAAACCGCTCACCCCGACCCCCCCCCCCAGCACCGCCCCCTCATATCCATCATACAGAGCTGTAACCCGGCCTTCCTCCTCCGCAGGCCCCTCCCTACACCCAAACCCCGGCGGCCAGTCCCCGCCCACCCCGCGCAGAGCCCGCCGCCTCTACCTGAGTCACCGATCTCTAATCACTCGGTCACAGCGGAACCAAAGCTCGATCAGCCGAGCCTTCCTCTCCTGACAGCGGCCACAACACAGCTGGGGCGGGGCTACGTCACTTCCTGCCGCCCAGTTACAGCGTCACTTCCTCCACAGAGCATCGCTCTGCAGGGGGCGGGGCGAGCTTGTTGTCATGGATATGGCGTCTCGTGTTTCTCCTCGGGCCTGGCCAATCCAGACCAGTAACCCGAACCGAGAGCAGCATGGGAAATGGAGAAACCCTGGGGAACGGGCTCTAAATACCGCCCCAGAGGAACCAGGTCCAAAGTAATGTCCCTCCCCCGGGGAACCTGGCCCCACCTACTGCTCCAACACTAAGGGGCCAGACGCCCTTCCCCCAGGGAACCAGGCTCCACCCACCTCTTCGCCCCTGAAGAACCAGACCCAATTTACTGCTTTAAACAGGCCCCACCCCTGGTGAATCAAACCCCACCTACAGGGTTATTGAAAGAGATTCCAATGGCGCCTACGGTTACCTTTCCTGGCCATTCGGTTATCCAGAGAGCAGGCAATACCCCAAATCCTGGCGAACTGCCTGAACATACGGTGCCTGTTCGGTCCCTGTTCGAGGGCAGTGAAATCCCCATGAAAAAGCACTGCTTCAGCTATTCAGAGAACACAAACCAGCAGTGAAAGGTTCCCCTAATGCCCTGCCATTCGGTGGTTTAATTCGGCAGGTTTATTCAGGAGAATCCCATAGACTTCAATGTTAAAAATATTCCCGTTTTAATTCAATATCTAATAAACCGTTTATTATAAAATTCTGCAGCAAAAAGTCTCTTTATTTATAGATCTTTTAGGTATTTTTTTTTAACTTTTTTAATCGTTCTTTCTGTAACAGCCTCTTTATTATCATTCATTGGATCATATGTAAATTTCAGACATTTTCGCTCAGTAGTTTCTTTTCAAACAGCGTTTCACTTTTCAAATGTTTTTTTTTTTGAGAAAGGATTTTAGCAGGAAGGATACATTGAGATTTCTCTGGTTTTACAAGAAGGATACATTGAGATTTCTCTGGTTTCCCGGAAAGGACACATTGAGATTTCTCTGGATTTACAAGAAGGATACATTGAGATTTCTCTGGTTTTACAAGAAGGATACATTGAGATTTCTCTGGTTTTACAAGAAGGATACATTGAGATTTCTCTGGTTTCCCAGGAAGGATATATTGAGATTTCTCTGGTTTTCCGGGAAGGATACATTGAGATTTCTCTGGTTTCCCAGGAAGGATACATTGAGATTTCTCTGGTTTCCAGGAAGGATACATTGAGATTTCTCTGGTTTCCAGGAAGGATACATTGAGATTTCTCTGGTTTCCAGGAAGGATACATTGAGATTTCTCTGGTTTTCCAGGAAGGATACATTGAGATTTCTCTGGTTTCCAGGAAGGATACATTGAGATTTCTCTGGTTTCCAGGAAAGATACATTGAGATTTCTCTGGTTTCCAGGAAGGATACATTGAGATTTCTCTGGTTTTACAAGAAGGATACATTGAGATTTCTCTGGTTTCCAGGAAGGATACATTGAGATTTCTCTGGTTTCCAGGAAGGATACATTGAGATTTCTCTGGTTTTACAAGAAGGATACATTGAGATTTCTCTGGTTTTCAGTTTGTCCTGGGCGGTGAGTCTGTACCGTTGGGTGTCTTGCCCAAGGACACTTACTGGAGAGGTGCTCTTGCTGGGATCCAACCCATGACTCCACAGGCTCTCTCCATGCAGAGCAGTGACATTACCTGCTCACCGGCTTACGTTCAAGCAAACTGTTTTTTTTTTCTTTACTCCTTCGTCTGCGCTGTCGGCTTTTTCCGGCGGCTGCTCTGGCTTCTCCGGCGGGGTTAATCCAGATGTTTTTGCGGGTTTCGGTGTGCATTCACCTTTGTTTTGCAGTGGCTTTTCCCTGCACTACGACGGCCCCGTAGTGCTTGCTGAATACTCGGCAGGGTCGCCAAAATGGGATTGCCGAATCAAGCCGAATTAAAGAGAACGAAAAGTCACCGAACGTGCGGTGACTTATCGATTCTCTTTATTGAATAACCCTGAGTATTTAGAAATTCCTCCCTATTGCCTGACATGTTGCTGTTTGGTTTGATTGGGAACAATTTCCAAACTTCGTGTCACTCTGTAAAATCGTGGGAGCCATCACGATGCGCTCTCTCCTTGTGACAACTCCCATTATTTTTTGGGGCGGCTGCAGCAAAAGGCACAGATTGTCACCAGAGAGGTGGAAGCCATGGCTGACCACATTACCACGTGATCTGTAACACATTAAAGGCCCCACAGTCTGATCAACAGGACTGGCCCTCCTGAACAGGGCCGCATGGCATGTATGGTTCTGACCCATAGACCTCTGTAAGGGGACATGGGGAGTACCAAGCACCTGAGCAGGGCTCTCTATTGACGTCATTCAGAATCCCTAAAGTAGGTTGTAAGGCCACGCCCCTTTATCTCCAGGCACGCCCCTATACCTCAAACGCCTCCTCTCATTGGCCAATGACTGCTTCTCTGCGCAGGTCTGTGATCATGACGATCGAGATATAAACACCTGAGGCAAGAACCGATAATAAGACGACTATTTGCTATGGAGTTTATCATTGAAGTCGCCATTTTTCCGGAGGCCAAAACACACTGGGCTCCACACATCCTGCTCCGGGACAATGGCTCCTGTGTGGCAGAACACCGGCTTTTGGGGAAGTGGGTGGAGTCATGTGTTGCTATAGTTACGTCTCGTAGCTTAGGACTCCTGCGCCCATGGTTAGAGAGCAGCGCAAAGAAAAGGGGGGCCCTGAGGGCCCCGAGAAGGGGGAGCAACGCGGGTGAGAAATATATCTGTATAGCGTCTTTCTGTAATGTCACTGCGCACATTTTCCTCTACACCCCCATATCATACAGTGTGTCCCCATATCTACAGTGTGTCCCCCATATCACACAGTGTCCCCCATATCATACAGTGTGTCCCCATATCACACAGTGTCCCCCATATCACACAGTGTCCCCATATCTACAGTGTGTCCCTATATCTACAGTGTGTCCCCCATATCTACAGTGTGTCCCCCATATCTACAGTGTGTCCCCATATCTACAGTGTCCCCCATATCACACAGTGTCCCTATATCTACAGTGTGTCCCCATATCACACAGTGTCCCCAAATATCATACAGTGTGTCCCCATATCTACAGTGTGTCCCTATATCTACAGTGTGTCCCCCATATCTACAGTGTGTCCCCATATCTACAGTGTGTCCCTATATCTACAGTGTGTCCCCCATATCTACAGTGTGTCCCCCATATCACACAGTGTCCCCAAATATCATACAGTGTGTCCCCATATCTACAGTGTGTCCCTATATCTACAGTGTGTCCCCCATATCTACAGTGTGTCCCCCATATCACACAGTGTCCCCAAATATCATACAGTGTGTCCCCATATCTACAGTGTGTCCCTATATCTACAGTGTGTCCCCATATCTACAGTGTGTCCCCCATATCACACAGTGTCCCCATATCTACAGTGTGTCCCTATATCTACAGTGTGTCCCCCATATCACACAGTGTGTCCCCCATATCACACAGTGTCCCCATATCTACAGTGTGTCCCTATATCTACAGTGTGTCCCCCATATCACACAGTGTCCCCAAATATCATACAGTGTGTCCCCATATCTACAGTGTGTCCCTATATCTACAGTGTGTCCCCATATCTACAGTGTGTCCCCCATATCACACAGTGTGTCCCCATATCTACAGTGTGTCCCCCATATCACACAGTGTCCCCATATCTACAGTGTGTCCCCATATCTACAGTGTGTCCCCCATATCACACAGTGTGTCCCCATATCTACAGTGTGTCCCCCATATCACACAGTGTGTCCCCATATCTACAGTGTGTCCCCCATATCACACAGTGTGTCCCCATATCTACAGTGTGTCCCCATATCTACAGTGTGTCCCCCATATCACACAGTGTGTCCCCATATCTACAGTGTGTCCCCATATCACACAGTGTCCCCATATCTACAGTGTGTCCCCATATCTACAGTGTGTCCCCCATATCACACAGTGTGTCCCCATATCTACAGTGTGTCCCCCATATCACACAGTGTGTCCCCATATCTACAGTGTGTCCCCATATCTACAGTGTGTCCCCCATATCACACAGTGTGTCCCCATATCTACAGTGTGTCCCCATATCTACTGTGTGTCCCCCATATCACACAGTGTGTCCCCATATCTACAGAGTGTCCCCAAATATCATACAGTGTGTCCCCATATCACACAGTGTCCCCAAATATCATACAGTGTGTCCCCCCACATCACACAGTGTCCCCAAATATCATACAGTGTGTCCCCCCACATCACACAGTGTCCCCAAATATCACACAGTGTCCACCCACATCACACAGTGTCCCCAAATATCACACAGTGTGTCCCCCATATCACACAGTGTCCCCAAATATCATACAGTGTGTCCCGCCATATCTACAGTGTGTCCCGCCATATCTACAGTGTGTCCCCCATATCACACAGTGTGTCCCCATATCTACAGTGTGTCCCCATATCACACAGTGTCCCCAAATATCATACATTGTGTCCCCCCACATCACACAGTGTCCCCAAATATCATACAGTGTGTCCCCCCACATCACACAGTGTCCCCAAATATCACACAGTGTCCCCCATATCACACAGTGTCCCCAAATATCATACAGTGTGTCCCGCCATATCTACAGTGTGTCCCCCATATCACACAGTGTGTCCCCATATCTACAGTGTGTCCCCCATATCACACAGTGTGTCCCCATATCTACAGTGTGTCCCCATATCACACAGTGTCCCCAAATATCATACAGTGTGTCCCCCCACATCACACAGTGTCCCCAAATATCATACAGTGTGTCCCCCCACATCACACAGTGTCCCCAAATATCACACAGTGTGTCCCCCATATCACACAGTGTCCCCAAATATCATACAGTGTGTCCCCCCATATCACACAGTGTGTCCCCCATATCACACAGTGTGTCCCCCATATCACACAGTGCCCCCAAATATCATACAGTGTGTCCCCCCATATCACACAGTGTGTCCCCCATATCACACAGTGTCCCCTCACATCACACAGTGTCCCCAAATATCATACAGTGTGTCCCCCCATATCACACAGTGTGTCCCCCATATCACACAGTGTCCCCCCACATCACACAGTGTCCACACATATCATACAGTGTGTCCCCTCATATCACACAGTGT
This sequence comes from Leptobrachium leishanense, assembly GCA_009667805.1. Lineage (NCBI taxonomy): Eukaryota > Metazoa > Chordata > Amphibia > Anura > Megophryidae > Leptobrachium > Leptobrachium leishanense. Next base: position 80,688,920 of record CM019075.1, read on the forward strand.
GTCCCCCATATCACACAGTGTGTCCCCCATATCACACAGTGCCCCCAAATATCATACAGTGTGTCCCCCCACATCACACAGTGCCCCCAAATATCACACAGTGTCCCCCCACATCACACAGTGTCCCCAAATATCATACAGTGTGTCCCCCCATATCACACAGTGTGTCCCCCATATCACAGTGTGTCCCCCATATCACACAGTGTCCCCAAATATCATACAGTGTGTCCCCCACATCACACAGTGTCCCCAAATATCATACAGTGTCCCCCACATCACACAGTGTCCCCAAATATCATACAGTGTGTCCTCCCATATCACACAGTGTGCCCCCCCATATCACACAGTGTGTCCTCCCATATCACACAGTGTGCCCCCCCATATCACACAGTGTGTCCTCCCATATCACACAGTGTGTCCTCCCATATCACACAGTGTCCCCCCATATCACACTGTGTCCCCATATCACACAGTGTGTCCCCATATCACACAATGTCCCCCATATCACACAATGTCCCCCATATATCACACAGTGTCCCCCCATATCACACAGTGTGTCCCCCCATATCACAGTGTCCCCCATATATCACACAGTGTCCCCCATATATCACACAGTGTGTCCCCCATATCACAGCGTCCCCATATATCATACAGTGTGCCCCCCCCCCATATCACACACTTATTCACTCGGTGCCCCCTCTAATAACAGTATCCTCCCAATCACACAGTGTCCCCCCATTTTACAGGGTCCCCATCCTAATCACAAAGTGCCATTCACACAGTCTTCCCAGCCCCCCATTCTCACAGCCCCCCCATCCCATTCTCACAGCCCCCCATTCTCACAGTCTCTCGCCCCCCAGCGATGCCCCCTGTGTGCTCTGGACCAGAAGATTTTGCCGGGTTCCGGTTCTGCTGTTTCACGCTGGCGCCATCGTAACCAAGGATCCGTCTCTGCGCCAGGCGGGAGGTAAACTGCGACACAAACCCCCCGTCCTCCTACCTTCACCTGGCGGAGTGCTATTTGCCGGGATGCAGGTACCCCCCCCCCCGGGCTGTGTGCCCCCTGTGTCTGCCCTCCGTCTGGTGGGATCATTGTTTTTCACTCCTGGGGTTCAGGTATCTCCCCCCCCCCGGGCTGTGTGCCCCCTGTGTCTGCCCTCCATCTGGTGGGATGCTCCCTCCTGGGGTGCAGACACCGTCCTCTGTAACGCCCCCTCTGTTCCCCACAGAACGTCACCATCTGTCCTACAAGATGCTCCATACTGACAGCCGGCTGATTCGGGACATCCTGGCAGCGCATGGCTTTCACCAGGTATGTCAACAGACTGGCATTTTATTTGGCATTTAGTGGGTGGGTGACTCTGTCTGTGCCCGCAGGCCCACTCCAACAGCAAACACTTCAACCTGCTCTGGACGGGGACTCACGTGAAGTCGTACATCCTGAGGAGCCTCACCAGCTTCCAGAAGGTCAATCACTTCCCCAGGTGAGTGGGCAACACGGTGGGCATGATATACGGGGCATGGAAGCCATGAGGAGAGAGAAATGGATGCTACGCCTCAGGGTGGGACATAGAGTGGTGCTGCCGCCTGGAGAGCCAGCACGGGTTTGATGTTGGGTCTGAGTTGTGGGGAGTAACTGGGCAGTAAGGTAGTAGTGGGCGTCCTTGCCATGCACTGTATGGGCACGTGGTGGAAGCGGGCACTCCTGTCAAGCTGTGTATGGGATAGAAGTAGTTTCTCCTGCCAGGCTGTGTATGGGGTGCAGGCGGGCGCTTCTGCCAGGCTGTGTATGGAGTGCAGGCGGGCGCTCCTGCCAGACTGTGTATGGGGGTGCAGGCGGGCACTCCTGCCAGGCTGTGTCACTGGATCCTTCCCGTTGTGTTTTAGATCCTACGAGCTGACACGGAAGGATTGTCTGTGCAGAAACATTCAGCGCATGCAGCAGCGTCACGGTATCCACAGGTTCAGCATCCTGCCCCAGACCTACCTCCTGCCCACTGAGTACCAGGACTTCTGCGGTGAGTTTGCCCCTATAGATGGGTGGTCTCTGATCCTGCAGGGAGTTACCACCCCCCCCCCTCAGGCTTTACGTGGAGGGGTCTCTAATAATGGCGGCCGCGTTCCTCCAATTAGGAGCTTTCTCCAAGGATCGCGGTCTGTGGATTGTGAAACCGGTTTCTTCGTCTCGAGGCCGCGGGATCCACCTCATTAATTCAGTGAGTGCAGTGGGCGCTGGGGGGTATTACCCTCCCTCACCCCGGGGCATGTCCCCTGTCTCAAGCTCTCGTGCTCTTTCCCCCGTGTAGCCGGCCCAGATCAGCCCGGAGGAGAACATACTGGTGTCACGATATGTCAGTAACCCCATGCTGATCCAAGGTACGTGGTGCCTGATCCAGACGAGGGGCCGCAGCCTCCTGTGAGATCATGGGGGGAGGGAGTGATGTCATGCAGCGTGGCTGATCGCGGTGTTGTTCCACAGGGTATAAATTCGATATCCGTCTTTACGTCCTGATCACATCGTACGATCCGCTCGTCATTTACCTCTACGAGGAAGGACTCACCAGGTAACTGTCCTCCACTACATGCCCTGCTACCCTCTATCCCCCGCTTGGTGCCCGCTACATGCTATGCAACCCTCTATCCCCCGCATGGTGCCTGCTACATGCCCTGCAACCCTTTATCCCCCGCATGGTGCCCGCAACATGCCCTGCAACCCTCTATCCCCCGCGTGGTGCCCGCTACATGCCCTGCAACCCTCTATCCCCCGCGTGGTGCCCGCTACATGCCCTGCAACCCTCTATCCCCTGAGTGGTGCCCGCTACATGCCCTGAAACCCTCTATCCCCCGCGTGGTGCCCGCTACATGCCCTGCAACCCTCTATCACCCTTGTGCCTGCTACATACCCTGTCACCCACATTATGCCCATTACATACCCTGCAACCTCTATCATCCATGCGGAGCCCGCTTCATGCCCTGTCAACCACGTGGTGCCCGCTACATGCCCTGCAACCCTGTCACCCACGTGGTGCCCACTACATGCCCTGCAACCCTTTATCATCCATGCAGGGCCCACTACATCCCCTGCAACCCTATATCATCCATGTGGTGCCTGCTACATGCCCTGCAACCCTCTAGCACCCATGTGGTGCCCGCTACATGCCCTGCGCCCCTCCATATGCTGATCACCAACCTGTCCCCTTGCATGATGCCCTACCGCAATCCATTCCAGCCAAATGATGAGGCATTTCTCTTAGGTTCGCCACGGCAAAGTATGACCGCAGCACCAAGAGCATGAAGAACGAGTTCGTCCACCTGACCAACTACAGCGTTAACAAGAAGAGCAAGGATTACGTGAGGTGCGGAGAGGGCGAGTGTTTCATTTAAGCATTAAATCAAACATTAATTATTGAATTAATATGCAAGAATTAAAGCCCTAAGTAGCAACAATAATATTTATTATTCTTTTGGGTATTATGGTCGAATATATGTAAGAAAAACACACAGAAAACGGTGAAAAATGAATCGACAGTTTATAATAACAGTTTATAACCTGTTTTACAGTAACAAAATAGCACATTACAATAAACAAACGTGAAAACGTTACATCACACGCAATACATTAAACAAATAACACAGAAATGTAAACAAGATGATTAATTTACAAGCCCCCCCAGCTTTTGGTTGGGGGGGGGCTGATTTGAGTTCTCAAGGTAAACACAGCAAATGAGACCTAATTGTTTTGATTCAGACCCATTTATTCCCAGTGGGAATCACCAATAGGAGGTAAACCTCCCTAAAGTGGCGTAATGACATCACAGTGACACAGGACAAAAAGCCTCACACTGCCCCTAGTGATTCCTTCTTTGCTATTACATTCAGTTAATATTAAAATATGATCATTTATGACGCAAATCATTCATGATCGCGTCAGCGGGGGGGGGGGGGGTCAGATGGGAGGGGTGTATGGAGCCTGGGTCATCATTTCAGGGTGAAAGCAGGGTACTGCAGGTGTTACATGAGGATGGATCATATTTCACAGGATGAGAGCCGAGTACTGCAGGTGTTACGGAGTGAGAGCAGGGTACTGCGGGTGTTACGGAGTGAGAGCAGAGTACTGCGGGTGTTACGGAGTGAGAGCAGAGTACTGCGGGTGTTACGGAGTGAGAGCAGAGTACTGCGGGTGTTACGGAGTGAGAGCAGGGTACTGCGGGCGTTATGGGGTGAGAGCAGGGTACTGCGGGTGTTACGGAGTGAGAGCAGGGTACTGCGGGTGTTACGGAGTGAGAGCAGAGTACTGCGGGTGTTACGGAGTGAGAGCAGGGTACTGCGGGCGTTATGGGGTGAGAGCAGGGTACTGCGGGTGTTACGGAGTGAGAGCAGGGTACTGCGGGTGTTACGGAGTGAGAGCAGGGTACTGCGGGTGTTACGGAGTGAGAGCAGGGTACTGCGGGCGTTATGGGGTGAGAGCAGGGTACTGCGGGCGTTATGGGGTGAGAGCAGGGTACTGCGGGCGTTACGGAGTGAGAGCAGGGTACTGCGGGCGTTACGGAGTGAGAGCAGGGTACTGCGGGTGTTACGGGGTGAAAGCAGGTACCGTGGGTGTTAAGGGGCGAGAGCAGGGTACGGTGGATGTTGCAGGGTACCGCGGGCATTTTTTGGGTGAGAACAGGGTACTGTTGGGTGTTACGGGGCGAGAGCAGGGTACTGCGGGCATTACACTTTTTCTGTATCTCTCAGTTGTGATGACCCTGAGGTGGAGGATTATGGGAATAAATGGAGTATGAGCGCCATGCTGCGTTACCTGAAGCAGGACGGGGTGGACACGGCAGGTGAGTAGCTCTGGGCAAGATCACCTTCTCTCCCTCTTTTCTTTCCTCATACCCCCCCCCCCGGGCTGCCTCGCCCTCACTCTCGCCCCGGGCTGCCTAGCCCTCACTCCGGACTGCCTCGCCCTCACTCCGGGCTGCCTCGCCCTCACTCTCGCCCCATGCTGCCTCACCCTCACTCTAGCCCCAGGCTGTCTCGCCCTCACTCTAGCTCCAGGCTGCCTCGCCCTCACTCTAGCCCCGGGCTGCCTCGCCCTCACTCTAGCCCCGGGCTGCCTCGCCCTCACTCTAGCCCCGGGCTGCCTCGCCCTCACTCTAGCCCCGGGCTGCCTCGCCCTCACTCTCGCCCTGGGCTGCCTCGCCCTCACTCCGGGCTGCCTCACCCTCACTCTCGCCCCAGGCTGCCTCGCCCTCACTCCTGGCTGCCTCGCCCTCACTCTCGCCCCGGGCTGCCTCACCCTCACTCCTGGCTGCCTCGCCCTCACTCTAGCCCCGGGCTGCCTCGCCCTCACTCTCGCCCTGGGCTGCCTCGCCCTCACTCCGGGCTGCCTCACCCTCACTCTCGCCCTGGGCTGCCTCACCCTCACTCCGGGCTGCCTCACCCTCACTCTCGCCCAGGGCTGCCTCGCCCTCACTCCTGGCTGCCTCGCCCTCACTCCTGGCTGCCTCGCCCTCACTCCTGGCTGCCTCACCCTCACTCTGGGCTGCCTCACCCTCACTCTGGGCTGCCTCACCCTCACTCTGGGCTGCCTCACCCTCACTCTGGGCTGCCTCACCCTCACTCCGGGCTGCCTCACCCTCACTCTAGCCCCGGGCTGCCTCGTCCTCACTCTCGCCCTGGGCTGCCTCACCCTCACTCCTGGCTGCCTCGCCCTCACTCTAGCCCCGGGCTGCCTCGCCCTCACTCTAGCCCCGGGCTGCCTCGTCCTCACTCTCGCCCTGGGCTGCCTCGCCCTCACTCCGGGCTGCCTCACCCTCACTCTCGCCCAGGGCTGCCTCGCCCTCACTCCTGGCTGCCTCGCCCTCACTCCTGGCTGCCTCGCCCTCACTCTGGGCTGCCTCACCCTCACTCTGGGCTGCCTCACCCTCACTCTGGGCTGCCTCACCCTCACTCCGGGCTGCCTCACCCTCACTCCGGGCTGCCTCACCCTCACTCCGGGCTGCCTCACCCTCACTCCGGGCTGCCTCACCCTCACTCTCGCCCTGGGCTGCCTCACCCTCACTCTCGCCCTGGGCTGCCTCACCCTCACTCTGGGCTGCCTCACCCTCACTCTCGCCCTGGGCTGCCTCACCCTCACTCCGGGCTGCCTCACCCTCACTCTCGCCCAGGGCTGCCTCGCCCTCACTCCTGGCTGCCTCGCCCTCACTCTAGCCCCGGGCTGCCTCGCCCTCACTCTAGCCCCGGGCTGCCTCGCCCTCACTCTCGCCCTGGGCTGCCTCGCCCTCACTCCGGGCTGCCTCACCCTCACTCTCACCCTGGGCTGCCTCACCCTCACTCCGGGCTGCCTCACCCTCACTCTCGCCCAGGGCTGCCTCGCCCTCACTCCTGGCTGCCTCGCCCTCACTCCTGGCTGCCTCACCCCCACTCTGGGCTGCCTCACCCTCACTCCGGGCTGCCTCACCCTCACTCCGGGCTGCCTCACCCTCACTCTGGGCTGCCTCACCCTCACTCTCGCCCTGGGCTGCCTCACCCTCACTCTGGGCTGCCTCACCCTCACTCTCGCCCTGGGCTGCCTCACCCTCACTCCGGGCTGCCTCACCCTCACTCTAGCCCCGGGCTGCCTCGCCCTCACTCTCGCCCTGGGCTGCCTTGCCCTCACTCCGGGCTGCCTCACCCTCACTCTCGCCCTGGGCTGCCTCACCCTCACTCCGGGCTGCCTCACCCTCACTCTCGCCCAGGGCTGCCTCGCCCTCACTCCTGGCTGCCTCGCCCTCACTCCTGGCTGCCTCACCCCCACTCTGGGCTGCCTCACCCCCACTCTGGGCTGCCTCACCCTCACTCGGCTGCCTCACCCTCACTCTGGGCTGCCTCACCCTCACTCTGGGCTGCCTCACCCTCACTCTGGGCTGCCTCACCCTCACTCGGGCTGCCTCACCCTCACTCTGGGCTGCCTCACCCTCACTCTCGCCCTGGGCTGCCTCACCCTCACTCCGGGCTGCCTCACCCTCACTCTCGCCCAGGGCTGCCTCTCCTCACTCCTGGCTGCCTCGCCCTCACTCCTGGCTGCCTCACCCCCACTCTGGGCTGCCTCACCCCCACTCTGGGCTGCCTCACCCTCACTCTGGGCTGCCTCACCCTCACTCTGGGCTGCCTCACCCTCACTCTGGGCTGCCTCACCCTCACTCTGGGCTGCCTCACCCTCACTCCGGGCTGCCTCACCCTCACTCTGGGCTGCCTCACCCTCACTCTCGCCCTGGGCTGCCTCACCCTCACTCCGGGCTGCCTCACCCTCACTCTCGCCCAGGGCTGCCTCTCCTCACTCCTGGCTGCCTCGCCCTCACTCTGGGCTGCCTCACCCCCACTCTGGGCTGCCTCGCCCTCACTCTGGGCTGCCTCGCCCTCACTCTGGGCTGCCTCACCCTCACTCTGGGCTGCCTCACCCTCACTCCGGGCTGCCTCACCCTCACTATGGGCTGCCTCACCCTCACTCTTTCCCCATGCTGCCTCACCCTTACTCCTGGCTGCCTCGCCCTCACTCCGGGCTGCCTCGCCCTCACTCCGGGCTGCCTCACCCTCACTCTTTCCCCATGCTGCCTCACCCTCACTCTCGCCCCGGGCTGCCTTGCCCTCACTCCGGGCTGCCTCACCCTCACTCTTTCCCTATACTGCCTCACCCTCACTCTCGCCCCGGGCTGCCTCGCCCTCACTCTGGACTGCCTCACCCTCACTCTTTCCCCATGCTGCCTCACCCTTACTCCTGGCTGCCTCGCCCTCACTCCGGACTGCCTCGCCCTCACTCCGGGCTGCCTCGCCCTCACTCCGGGCTGCCTCACCCTCACTCTTCCCCATGCTGCCTCACCCTCACTCTCGCCCCGGGCTGCCTTGCCCTCACTTCGGGCTGCCTCACCCTCACTCTTTCCCTATACTGCCTCACCCTCACTCTCGCCCCGGGCTGCCTCGCCCTCACTCTGGGCTGCCTCGCCCTCACTCCGGGCTGCCTCGACCTCACTCTAGCCCCATGCTGTCTTGCCCTCACTCTCACCCCGAACTGCCACGCCCTCACTCCGGGCTGCCTCGCCCTCACTCTTTCCCCATGCTGTCTCGCCCTCACTCTCGCCCCGGGCTGCCTCGCCCTCACTCTCTCCCCATGCTGCCTCGTCCTCACTTTCAGCTCGGGCTGCTTCGCCCTCACTCTCAGCCCGGGCTGCTTCGCCCTCACTCTCAGCCCGAGCTGCCTCGCCCTCACTCTCAGCCCGAGCTGCCTCACTCTCAGCCCGAGCTGCCTCGCCCTCACTCTCAGCCCAGGTTGCCTCGCTCTCACCCTGAGCTGCCTCGCCCTCACCCCGAGCTGCCTCACCCTCACTCTCGCCCCATGCTGTCTCTCCCTCACTCTCAGCCGCTCCTCTTTCAGCTCTCATGTTCCAGATTGAGGATCTCGTCATTAAGTCGGTTCTGTCGGCAGAGAGCTCGGTTGCCGCGGCCTGTAGATCATTAGTCGCCCACAGAGGGAACTGTTTTGGTGAGTGCACCCCCTTTTCCCCCAGAGACACATGGGGGTCCCCAGAGTAGCCTTGCTATGACGGGTGACATCATCACTGTGCGTCCCTGTCCTCAGAGCTGTACGGCTTCGATGTGCTCGTTGATGACCAGCTGAAGCCCTGGCTGCTGGAGGTCAATCTATCTCCGTCTCTGGGTTGGTGAGTACCCTGTATTACAAGCAGCGCCCCCCCCCCCCCCCCGTATTGTTACCGGACTCCACCTGGCTCTTTCGGGAGAAGACCGGGCCGGCACGGACAAGGATTGACTGGACACGAGTCTCTTCAGGAAAGGCAAACTTTATTGTGACGTCACCACTCAGACAGGATTGAATCGCTAAGACTGAGCCCCGAATACATTGGGTTTTATACCCCGAATAGTTAATTAGGTACATCCCAATTAGCCCACCCCACGGTGACACTATCCCACCCCACGTGGGTCCGTACCTCCCATGGCCGAATACAAAGACATTCCATACATTGATCATAAATTGGCAGCCTTCTTAGTATTTTGACAATTGAGAATTTAACACTCTTTGAGATCCTGCTCATGCCTACCTCCCTTGGGCTTGTTTATTGTTTATTCTAGATAAGGCCTCCTCTGGTTTTCACATCTCTTTGTTCAGGCCCTAGCTTTCTGACCTTGAAATAACTACTTTCTCATCCTGTCACTTCGTGCCAGCATCTGCCCGGATCTCGTTGGTTTAATTGCTCTGCCTGTTAGTTTAAAACATTCCTAAAAATCTATGCAAGCTCAATCCTAAATTCAGCTAATATCTGCTATCTACATTCACGTGAACCAATGTTCTGAACAAGATGGCCGCCGGGCTCAAGATGGCGGTCATCCTCTGGCCTGAGTCCCTTACATTCCCCCCGTGGCTAGAGTTTCAGGTTCTCCTCCTGAGACTCTTAGTCACTACACTCCGCTATTGCTATTCTCAAACACTTTGTACTTAGGGGGAACCACCTTCACTGGGAACATATCTTGCGGAATCACCAGTGGTATCTTCTGTGTTTGTGTGGGTGTCACAGCTCCCTTGCACAGTGGCCATAGACATAATCCTATGCGGTACAGCAGTATCCCTACCACTAGGATCACTATTATCATCATTATCATGGATCCAATCCGTGAGATGAATCCCAGGATTGATCCGAACCATTCTCCGAAAGCCCCAAACGCTGCCTTCCGCGGCAATCTGCCTAGCTGTGTTCTGCAACTGGGCCACTTTCTCTTTGTGATCCTGGATTACCTGGTAGTAGTCATGGACCTCGTGTGACGTGTTTCTGATGTAGATGCAACATTCATAATGCATTGTCATTTCACACAGTCCATTCAATGCTGCACTGCTCTGTTCTAGTGCCATGTCATGCACCATCTGTAACTTTCGAATGTCTGGTAACTCAAGATTCAGCAACTGAATATCTGTGCTAGTTTTATTCAAAATCTCATCCATCAATGTCGAGTAACTGTTCATTCTCCTCATCAACTCTCTTCCCCATCCAGTCCATTTTGGAAACCATGCCCATGCTTCATCTTTCTTGGAAAACAACTCTCTCTTTTGTCTCTCGAACACAAGTGGGTATCTGGGGTGTAATGCAGTGTCTGATGCAACGTTGTCACCCCGTACCCTCTGAATTGGAATCAACCTGGCCAAATAACACATCCCTGTTACTGTAGGTGGCACCCATGTGTAACACACTTTCCCACAACACACTTGGTAACCCCCTGTCAATATAAACGGTGATAAGTGGAGTGTTCCCTTGCGCATTTCAGTCATCATTCGCCCCAACCGTATCACAAGATCCAGTGCATTTCGTTTATCCACAGGCACATCAGCTATGGTTTGTTGTTGTGGGGTAAGCCGTATCGGCCTAATCATAAACAATCTGGCCCCTGTTCCTATCCTAAGAATATGTGCCGTCCAATTAAATTTACTTGACTGACATGGGTTTTCACCTGCACTCTAATCATTTGTCCCTATCTGGAAACACCACTCTGGTGGATACACTGGGCCTGTAATTGGGTGGTCTCATCTGGTTTAACCTGAGGGTCAGTGATGGTGTGTATTGTAATATTCCCAGTTGCGAATGTACTTAAGTTCATAGGAATTGCAGCAAAAGGAATATACATGGTCTCTGGGTGCAATCTGCTGCACACCCAACATGCATTTTGTCCAGATTTCTTTGCGTATGCGTATTTAAACTTTACGAGTAGGTGACCTCTTGGTGTGGTCTCAGAACCCAGGTCACGCTTCTGTCTCCACATGGTACGGTTTTCCATCACCGGATGTGTACCATTCCAGATGTGGGAGATATCCTCTCTCCCGGTCGTATTTGGACACCTAGGACAAGCTCCGTGCGACAGTCCATAAATCAGATTAGCAAGGTACAATATCAGTACCAAAAAGCTCCCAATGTCAAAATCCCTTGAGCGACTCTTTTCACAGTCACATAAACCCAATCCCTCCCCACCGGTATTTCAAAAGTAAAGGTCATTTCAGGTTGGACAAGGGTCGGGGCAGGTCCATGAAAAATAGCCCTTGGGGTCTCCCTCTGGGTTTCCCCATGCTCCCTCGTTGGTGGGTGGTCGGGCATTATTATGGCCTTCAAAACACCCACTTGTTGAGTCTTTCAGGTGCTCTGGACTGCGATTTTTGTCAGCTTTAGCCTCAGTGGATTGGTCTCGCTGGAGATGACTTTCCACTCTGGTTCAGGATTGGCTGCAGCTGCTTTCAGTCTGGAGTGATGTATCCACGGGACCACCTCGGCAACCTTCACTGCTGTAGGGGTTGATAACAGGACAAGGTAAGGACCCCTCCATTTTGGGCCTAGTGGGTCATTTTTCCACTCCTTCACCCAAACAGAGTCACCTGGACAATACTTATGCAGTGGGGGATATAAGAAATTAGGTAGATTATCTCCCACCCAAGTATTCAGCTTTTGCATAGATTTACCCAGCAACAAAACCTGTTCACTCAACTTAGTTTCACCCAATGCTCGAAGCTCCTCCCTCAGCCCATTAATCAGAGGGGTAGGCCGCCCGAACATGAGTTCGTATGGACTTAGCTTCAATTGGGGGGGGGGGGGGTTGGTCTGCATCGAATATGCAATAAGACTATCGGCAGCACTTCCAACCAGCCCAGTGACGTTTCTTGGCATAGCTTTGACATCAGAGTTTTTAGTGTTCTATTCATGCGCTCGACTTTTCCTGAGCTCTGGGGCCTGTAGGCTGTGTGTAGCTTCCAGGTTATGCTCAATAGGCGAGCAAGCTGCTGCAAACAGTTCTGTACAAAAGCTGGGCCATTGTCTGACCCAATTTCAAGAGGAAGTCCATAGCGTGGTATGATCTCTCTCGTTAGGCTTCTTACCACTTCTGCTGTCTTCTCAGTTCTTGTGGGGAAGGCCTCAACCCACCCCGTAAGAGTGCACACCATCACCAGCAGATACTTGTATCCTTTGCAGGGCGGAAGCACCGTGAAGTCTATCTGTAATGATGCCATTGGGGACAGCCCGATAGGCTGCTTCCCTGGAGGCTGTGATGGACCTGCTCTTGGATTATTTTTGGCACATGTCACACACTGCTGGGCTATGGCCTTACAGACCACTGACAGTCCTGGCACTTAGAAATGTGGCTCCAGCTGTTGTTCCATCATTTCTCTTCCTCTGAGTGCTGGCATGGAGTGCTCTTACTATCTCTGGTGCCAATGTCGCAGGTAGGACTATTTGTTCTCCAACTGGAACCATCCGTCTTCCCCATATCTTCCTGGTTCTTCTGATAGAAAAGTACACCGGTGTCCATTCGCTCAGCGGGGCCGGTAATAGTGGGGCTACCACTGTTGGTGTGGCCTTGTATCTTTCGAGTTCCTCCGGTCTTCCCCACATGAATTCTTCTCTCGGTCGATAGTGTCGCCAGGCGATGTACAGCAGGTCTTGCCTCTTCTGCACATCTTTCACTGCTGGTACAAAGAAATTCATTGCACTTTTCTTCATTCTTGGCAGGTTGTGTTTAATAAGGATTTCCTTGAGGAGAAACTTCACCAGTGGGGCTTGATATTCTTCAGCTCCCAATTCTCCCAAGCTCAGTAGGACACGGGTAATTCTTAGATTGTTGTGAGGGTTGATTGTCAGGTTGTCAAAACGCTTGGCAAAATTTTCTGCTCGTTCAACTTCTGTCACTCTTATGTCTTCTCCATCCTCCTCCACTAATTTTACGCCGAAGAACTTCAGCATCATCTTGTATGCTCGAAGGAGTCTTTGCTGAATTTCTGTGGTGTTACACATCAGGATTTTCTCATGGGGGTTCAGCGGGGCGGAGTAGAAATTTTGGCCTTGTTCCAGAGTAGGGAAGAGCCATTGAATGTAATCATGGTTGTCCTCGAGTAATTCAAAGTTGGCATTCCATTTTTGCAGAACAGTCTCGATGAATTCTCCATTTGGCTCGAATTTTCTCCAATTCATATAGAATTCATAGTTTGACATAGGAACCTGGACACCTTGCTTGCAGAAGAGGACACTGGATGCTTGACAAGATGGTAATAAGCGTTTTGCAGCAGTCTTTGCAGCCTAGTCTGCTCGTCTGTTACCTTTAGGAATTTCATCATGACCTTTCTGGTGACCGCGGCAGTGCATAATACTGACTGCTCTTGGTTTCCACACCGCTTCTAGAAGAGCTGCGATTTCAGGCGCATACTTGACTTGTTGTCCTGAAGAAGAAAGTAGGCCTCTTTCCTTGTAGAGTACACCATGTGCATGGACAGTCATAAAGGCATACTTGGAGTCAGTATAAATGTTCACTCTTCTTCCTTCAGAGATTTCTAGCGCTCTTGTCAAGGCCAGTATCTCAGCCAGTTGTGCTGATGTGTGGCCTGTTAAGGGGTTTGCTTCAAGAACTTCTTCTGTTGTGACAACTGCATAGCCGGAGACCTTCTTTCCTTCATCCATGTAACTGCTACCATCAGTGAAAGGTTGTAGGTCGTATTTGTCTAGGGGTATGTCTTTCAGATCTGGTCTACTACTGAATACTTCTTCCATGACTTGGAGGCATTCATGATTTGGATCCTCTTCACAGTCAGGCAGTAGCGTAGCAGGGTTCAAGGTAGCGATGAGGTCCAGATGAACCCGTGGATCCTCACACATCATTGCTTGGTATTTTGTCATCCGGCTATTGCTGAACCAGTAACTGCCTTTAACATCAAGCAGGGCCTTCACGGCATGTGGCACCTTGACATGAAGAACCTGTCCAAGGGTCAACTTGTCAGCTTCAGCGATAAGCAATGCGGTCGCTGCCACAGCTTTCAGACACATGGTTGGCCACAGGCTACAGGGTCAAGTTGCTTGGAGAGGTAGGCCACAGTCCTTGGCCATGAGCCAAAGTTCTGGATCAGCACTCCTGTAGCTGTTTGGTTGTGTTCATGCACATACAGCTGGAAGGGTTTGCTATGATCCGGCAAACCTAATGCTGGCACTTCCATCAGGAGGGTCTTTAATTTCAGAAAAGCAGCCTCCTGTTCTTCTTCCCAGAGGAACAGGTCATGCTCTCCCCCCTTGGTAGCTTGATGGAGGGGTTTGGCAATCTCGGCAAAGTTGGGAATCCATAGACGGCAGAAACCAGCAGCTCCTAGGAATTCACGGACTTGTCTCCTCGTCTTTGGCTGGGGTATACGGCATACTGCTTTCTTTCTCTCAGCTCCCAATGCACGCTTAGTACCTGTTAATTGAAAACCTAGATACTTTACACTTTGTTTACATATTTGTGCTTTCTTTCTGGAGACTTTATATCCTGCTTGACACAGCAGATGTAACAGTGCCTTTGTGGCAGAGAGACAGTCTTTTTCTGTGGGGGAAGCAAGTAATAAATCATCTACATATTGTAGTAGGACTACTTTGTCTGGCTGAGCGTTGAAGGACAGGAGGTCCTGGCTGAGCGCGCACCCAAAGATAGTGGGCCAGTTCTTGAAACCTTGAGGTAGGCGTGTCCACGTCATCTGATGATGCTCTCTCGTTGTAGATTCCTCCCACTGGAATGCAAAAAGGGGCTGGCTTGTGGGAGCAAGGCGGATGCAAAAGAAACCATCTTTTAAATCAAGCATTGTGTAATATGTAGTATCTCCTGGAATTAATGCCAATAAATTGTATGGATTGGGGACCACGGGGTGTAGGGTTACAGTAGCTTCGTTAACTGCCCTCAAGTCTTGGACTGGGCGGTATTCCTGCGTCCCTTCTTTCTGTACTGGCAATAGCGGTGTATTCCATGGTGACACACAAAATTTCAATATCCCGTGATCTTCTAGTCTCTGTAAATGTGTCTGAATATTTTGTTTGGCTTTCTGTGGAATGTGATATTGTCTTAGAGCCACAGGCGTTGCGCCAGGTTTTAAATCAACATAAACTGAGGGAATATTCACAGCCAAACCAGACGGGTTCTCTTCCGCCCACACTCCTGGGACGCCCAGTAGTAGTGTGTATGGATCTGATCTGGGGCGACCGGCGGAGTTGGTGCCGTCCGCCATTCTTCTTCTCTGGGCATAATTACCGCAATTTTTACAGGTTGGGTCTCCTGGCTGGCTGGGTTATGCTGCCGAACAGAGCTGCCACTCTCTGGCAGGTCTAATCTAGCGTGACCTCCAGGGAGAAAAGTAATTTGGGCTTGCAATTTACAAAGAATATCCCACCCCAGGAGTTGGATAGGATATTCGGGCATATACAGAAATTCATGTTCTACATTGTGCCCCCCCAAACTACATTTACGTGAAGCAAGAAAAGGATATTTAGCAGATACACACATTGCTCCCATTATATCAACTTCATTCCCCATTGGTGGTGCAATTTGCAGTGTTACAACAGAATATTCGGCACCTGTGTCAACCATAAAAACTTCGTCTTTGTCTCCCACCCTTACTGTGACTGTGGGCTCGTGATTACCGAGTGGGATGGGCCCAGGTCTGTGTCAGTATGCACTCTGCCCTTCAAATGAAGTTCCCGCCAGTCCCACAAACCCTGAATTGGCAGCATCATTTCGCTCATATCTGCCGTTTGTCACCTGGCCGTTCGCGACATCTACCTGGCCATTCTGTCCCCCCCTGTCTCTCTAGTCTGATAGGGCAATCTTTTTTCCAGTGACCCTCCCCTTTACAAAATAGGCACTGATTGATCCCCACGGGGGGCCCTGCGGGCACCTCTACCTCTTCCCCTGTCACCGTCGTGGGCACCTCTACCATAACCCATGTAAGCAACTACCCCAGTCTGCCCTTTCTGTCTGCGTACTTCCTCTCGTTTCTCCTCTAAATCCCGGTTATGGTACACTTTATTTGCAATCTCCACTAATTCACTAATTCCTTTTCCTAAGAACCAATCTAATCTCTGTATTTTATTGCGTATATCCCGCTGTGCCTGGCTCACAAAGGAGGAGTTAACCAATCGCTGATTCTCTGCTGCCTCTGGGTCTATCGGGCTATACATCCTGAATGCATCTAGTGATCTCTCTAAAAATGCACTTGGAGATTCTTTGGGGTCCTGTACTATATCTGCAATTTTACCCATATTCGTAGGTTTCTTCCCTCCCGCCTTTACACCCATCATTACCGCTGTTCGGTATGTTTGTAGGTGAGCTATGCCCACTTCAGTATTGTACGGCCATTTGGGATCTGTTTTGGGATAATGCTCTTCTGCCCCCACTTCTGGATTGGGTTTACTGTCTTCAACTGCCTGGGCCATAAGGATTTTCCGGGCACTGCTATTTATGCGGGTTCTCTCCTCCGTAGTGAATATGGTCAGCAATAGCTGCTGACAATCTGCCCAAGTGGGATTATGTGTGAGCATAACTGATTCTATCATACTGGCCACCGCAGCGGGATTTGCGGAATAAAGTGGTGTATGTGTCTTCCAATTAAACAAATCAGTTGTCGTGAACGGGACATATGTGAATTGTGTTGGCCCAGGCTCTCCGTTCTCTAGGGGGGGGGGCTGGCACCTCCCTTAAGGGGAGCTGCAACTTACTTCTCCTGTGGTTGTGCTGATATATTTCCCGGGGTTTATATATATTATTATCAGCACGCGTAGTAGCTCTGGGATCCATATCTCCCCCTGCTTCATCTGGGGAGGTCACTAATTTATATACGTCCCATCGGGCATCTCAATTTTGTCTGCAGGGCGCACCTCATCATCTCCACCCGCAGCCCCCTCCATCCCGCCACCACCAGCCGGAGCCGAGGGAGCAGGCGAGGAAATAGCAGCAGCCTGCCCCCCTAGCCCCCTCTGTGCGCCTGCAGCACCCAAGCCTGCCTGGCCGCTCCGTAGCAGGACGGATAGGGCGGCGGAAGAGAATCGGACTCCTCCGGGTGTCCCATCTGCACCGGCTTGCACCCTGTCTCATCAGACAGGGACCCCTGTTTCTTATTCTGCCCCGCCAACATAACAAAATGGCTCTTGTCTCTTACACAGTACCTCCAAATGTCAATATAAGGGTACTGATCTGGGTGCCCATACCTCCCGGTGATCTGGGAGTGCATTTTCTGTATTAATGCTGGATCCATGGATCCCTGTTCTGGCCATTCAGGGACTAACATTGGCCAGACTACGGTGCACAGGAGTTTCAATTTCTCCTTACTCAACTCGACACCATAGTGGTGCGTTTCATACAATGCTTCAAAATTGTGCACCATATATTCTAGGGGTGTTTCACCATCTTTTGCCTTCTTGGGTTTTGATGACCCGTTACCCATGGTTACTCTTTTTAATAGTAACTTCTTCACAATGCAAATGTTACTTTCAGCAAAATCAATTTAAATCAACTGTCTGGTATTTCAATCAACAATTCAATCGTGTCGTATTCGCTTCCTCCTTTGGTAGCCAACTGCAGTCGCCTGAGCTGGAAACGTACCGCCAGAGTCCACTCTCAGATTTGCTTCCTTGCCAAGCAAGTAGGCGCACACTCACTCACAGCACTCTCAGCAATCACAGCATGTACTATACCAGATACATTCAGCACAAAACAATACATAAACAGAACTTCTACTCTTCCTCTTGCCAAGCAGGCACCTTATTCCCGTTCAGTAGCCTCGTTAGCTCCCGACTGCTAACTCTATTCTGCTCTTAGCTATGTGTATCCCGTTCCTTATCAACACTTCTGCTATTCCTCTTGCCAAGTGCACTACGCCCACACGGCACCACTTTTCTGCAGCTAATTTCCGGTCCAGAAGCTCCAAGCGTTCTGGCCCCTTATTCAACTAATATACACAACAACACTGCCCACGTGCAGCAGCTCTCAATTCCAAATATCAACACTGCACCACGTGGCCACACTCTACTTAATTCCCTAATTTACTTATTCCTCTATCTCTAAGATAGGTCAGTATCCAGTCCCCCAGGTCCAGACATGCGCTAGCCAGTGTCTAACACACTGGCTCCCGTGCTTTCGGCAGCGGGTCTGGTATACCGACGGGACCGTGTACGGGGGTTCCCTTACCCAACTATGGCCGGGCGTCTGAGTCTAACTCTTTCCTGGTTTCCAAAACCAAAATGGAACCTTACCTATCAACGCGCTGCTCGCTGTTTCCTCGGACTCGGTGGCGTCTCAGCTTCCCGGGCCGGGGGTCCGTTTGGGACGAGTTGAGGTCCACTGAACAGGAAATCCTGCTTGGCGCCTGCAGATGTCAGCTCACCTTCAATGGACGCCCAATCGGCGGGATCATTCGCACCTGCAGTCAACCGCTATGGTGTCCAGCAGCTGTTGCCGTACTGGAAGCGGCCGGATCCCGGACAAGCCCCCAAAAATGTTACCGGAATCCACCTGGCTCTTTCAGGAGAAGACCGGGCTGGCACGGACAAGGATTGACTGGACACGAGTCTCTTCAGGAAAGGCAAACTTTATTGTGACGTCACCACTCAAAGACTGACCCCCAAATACATTTAAACATGGGATTTTACACCCCGAATAGTTAATTAGGTACATCCCAATTAGCCCACCCCACGGTGACATTATCCCAACCCACGTGGGTCCGTACCTCCCATGGCCGAATACAAAGACATTCCATACATTGGTCATAAATTGGCAGCCTTCTTAGTATTTTGAGAATTGAGAATTTAACACTCTTTGGGATCCTGCTCATGCCTACCTCCCTTGGGCTTGTTTATTCTAGATAAGGCCTCGTCTGGTTTTCACATCTCTTTGTTCAGGCCCTAGCTTTCTGACCTTGAAGTAACTACTTTCTCATCCTGTCACTTCGTGCCAGCATCTGCCCAGATCTCGTTAGTTTAAAACATTCCTAAAAATCTATGCAAGCTCAATCCTAAATTCATCTAATATCTGCTATGTACATTCACATGAACCAATGTTCTGAACAAGATGGCCGCCGGACTCAAGATGGTGGTCATCCTCTGGCCTGAGTCCCTTACAGTATAGCAGGCGGACACCCCGCATTTACATATAACACCCCGTGTCCCCGTTGTTTCCCCCCCAGTGACGCTCCTCTGGATTTAAAGGTGAAGGCAAGCGTGATCTCAGACATGCTGACACTCATCGGTGAGTATATACTGTGTGCAGGGAGTCAGTATACTGTGTGCTGTGCAGGTTGGGTCTGTGCTCTGTATACAGTCAGAGGGAGCTAGTGAGTATACTGGGTGTGCTGTGCAGGTTGGGTCTGTGTGCTGTATACAGTCAGAGGGAGCTAGTGAGTATACTGTGTGCTGTGTACAGTCAGAAGGAGCTAGTGAGTATACTGTGTGCTGTATACAGTCAGAGGGAGCCGAGCTAGTGAGTATACTGTGTGCCGCCAGAGGGAGCTAGTGAGTATACTGTGTGCTGTATACAGCCAGAGGGAGCTAGTGAGTATACTGTGTGCTGTATACAGCCAGAGGGAGCTAGTGAGTATACTGTGTGCTGTATACAGCCAGAGGGAGCTAGTGAGTATACTGTGTGCTGTATACAGCCAGAGGGAGCTAGTGAGTATACTGTGTGCTGTATACAGTCAGAGGGAGCTGAGCTAGTGAGTATACTGTGTGCAGCCAGAGGGAGCTAGTGAGTATACTGTGTGCTGTATACAGCCAGAGGGAGCTAGTGAGTATACTGTGTGCTGTATACAGCCAGAGGGAGCTAGTGAGTATACTGTGTGCTGTATACAGCCAGAGGGAGCTAGTGAGTATACTGTGTGCTGTATACAGCCAGAGGGAGCTAGTGAGTATACTGTGTGCTGTATACAGTCAGAGGGAGCTGAGCTAGTGAGTATACTGTGTGCAGCCAGAGGGAGCTAGTGAGTATACTGTGTGCTGTATACAGCCAGAGGGAGCTAGTGAGTATACTGTGTGCTGTATACAGCCAGAGGGAGCTAGTGAGTATACTGTGTGCTGTATACAGCCAGAGGGAGCTAGTGAGTATACTGTGTGCTGTATACAGCCAGAGGGAGCTAGTGAGTATACTGTGTGCTGTATACAGCCAGAGGGAGCTAGTGAGTATACTGTGTGCTGTATACAGCCAGAGGGAGCTAGTGAGTATACTGTGTGCTGTATACAGCCAGAGGGAGCTAGTGAGTATACTGTACGCTGTACAGGTTGGGTCTGTGCTCTGTATACAGTCAGAGGGAGCTAGTGAATATACTTTGTGCTGTACATGTTGGGGCTGCACGCTTTCAGAGGTAATTGTGTATATGGGGTGCCGGACAAAATCCCTACAGCCAGCTTCCCTAATGCCAACATCCCAACAGCCAACTTCCAGACAGGACAACTGCCGGACATCCCAACTTCCCTACACGGCCAACTTCCAGACATTCAAAATCTCAGCGGCTAACCCTAATACTATAACCCTAGGGTTAGGGGGGTTATGGCTAGGTTTAGGGGGGTTAGGGCTAGGTTTAGGGGGGTTAGGGCTAGGTTTAGGGGGGTCAGGGATAGGTTATGGGGGTTTAGGGTTAGGGCTAGGTTTAGGGGGGTGAGGGTTAGGGCCAGGTTTAGGGGGGTTAGGATTAGGGCTTGGTTTAGGGAGTTAGGGTTAGGGCTAGATATAGGGGGATTAGGGCTAGATTTAGGGGGGTTAGGGTTAGATTTTGGGGGGTTAGGGGGTTAGGGCTAGGTTTAGGGGGTTAGGGCTAGGTTTAGGGGGTTAGGGCTAGATTTAGGGGGTAAGGGATAGATTTAGGGGGTTAGGGTTAGGGCTAGGTTTAGGGGGGTTAGGGAGTAGGGTTCGGGTTAGCCGCTGGGATTTTGGATGTCTGAAAGGTGGCCGTCAGGCAGTTGGCTGTGTAGGGAAGTTGGCCGTCAGGGAGTTGTCTGTGTAGGGAAGTTGGCCGTCGGGATTTCGGCATTAGGGAACCTGGCTGTAGGGATTTCGACCCAAACCCTGGATATGACATGCTGTAAGGGTTGAGTGTATACTGCAGGGCAAACGCGTGACAGTTGTGTACCTCAATACAGAATGCACCTGTAAACATGTAACCTAGTGACTATTTCCTACATATTTATTTTCTGTTAATCTGTATATTTGTGTTGTTTTTATAATATCTTGCATTTTATTACTTTGTATTTCTGTAAATGTAACATTTCATGTTCTTGAACCCAGGACATACTTGAAAACGAGAGAAATCTCAATGTGTCCTTCCTGGTAAAATCCTTTATAAATAAAATACTCTGTTCTGGTTCTCCAGGCCTGGAATGTCAGGATTTGCAACAGGACAGGAGAGAAGACTCTGCACTCTGTGACAAACATGTCCTGAAAAACACGGTGAGTGCAGCCAAGCCCCCGCATACAGTGAGCGCAGCCCCGCGTACAGAAACATAACTCCCGTTGCAGCGATTTTAGCGTCTCCTTCCTGTAGGTTAACGCTTCCTATACTTGATAGCGGGCACAGGGTACGGTTTCTCTCAGAGTGTTTCGTCCCATTTTTAGTGCCGACCCTCGACCACCGATAAAAACGTGAGGCCCCCAGCAGGACACAGGACGAGGATTGCCGGACGCAGCAGCTCCACCGCACTGCTGTCTGAGGATGAGGTAAACACCGGTGTGCAGGTGGGGGGGGGGGGCTTTTCTGGTGGGGTAAGGATTCTGTTATGTCTTTTTCTACGGTGGTCAGGTCATCTTTTTTTTTTTTTTTGTGCCTGTGAGGTTTAAAGTAAACAATAAGCAAATATTCGCCTCCGAGTCTTTAACAAAACTTTCCTACATTGCATTAGGCAAATCTGGGGATTTTGGAAGCCAGTACATGCAGAGCCCTGGAACCTGCATATATGTATTATCAAAGACAGGTGTGCAACTCCTAGCACAGCCTATGGTAATAGGAGGGTACATTGTGACTGTGGCGGGGGGGCGACATGCCGTGACTGTGCTTGTTAATTTTGTCCAGATGAAGATCCTGCAGCGAGTGAAGGAGGAGGCAGACAGGAGAGGTGGATTCATCCGGATATTCCCCCGGGGAGACACATGGCAGCTGTATGGGTGAGTGGGGGGGGGGGTGCTTTGCGGGTGAGTGGGCGCTTCTGAGTGCTGGTGTCTGCAGACATAATGTACCCACGTGTAACACGCGTGTCTTTCCCAGGTCTCTGATGGAATCTAGGTCCTCCCTGAACTCCATGTTGGCCGTTCACCTCTTCACAGACCGGTGAGTGCGGCCCCTGTGCGTGGCGCGGTGCGGCCGGCTACGCAGATTCTGGCTCTGATTTGCTCTTCCCTCCTCAGGCCCGTGGCAATTAGACGATGGAGCAGACACACAGCTCTGTATGAGCGCAAGCTGGAGCCGCTGCGTGTACAAAGGGCTCTGCACAGGACAGGTATGAGCACGGCATGGAGGACCGGTATGGGCACAGCGCAGTCTCTGGTGCTAATTCACGCACACGTCTAGCTGACGCCCAGTACCTGCACATCCTGGTAACATTCAGGGTTACTCAGAGAGCGTGAAAAGCAGGAGAATGACTGGAGAATGGAAAATTCTAGGTCAAAATAGCCAAACCAGAAAAATTCTCCCTTTCTTCTCACTTTCCAAATCGGCTATTTTTTTTTAAAATTGAAAAGTTTTTATTGTTTTATGCAAGAAAAGATACAATATAAATTGCGCAAAAGGAATAGTTAAAACAAAGAGGCTTATCTATCATAGA
Organism: Leptobrachium leishanense; assembly: GCA_009667805.1. Taxonomy (NCBI): domain Eukaryota; kingdom Metazoa; phylum Chordata; class Amphibia; order Anura; family Megophryidae; genus Leptobrachium; species Leptobrachium leishanense. Next base: position 80,711,518 of record CM019075.1, read on the forward strand.
CATTACAATAAACAAGTGTTACAATATTAGCACTCCTATCGGAAGTAAAGATGTATTCAAACATATAAATTGCAGAGGGTCAGTTTTGGTGATCGGCCAACCGAAGAGTGAAGAAAAATCGTATTGCAATCCTCTGGTGTCGTAGGAGTGTATAATAACAAGGAGAGCAGGGGAGAGAAAAAAAAAAAAAAAAAAAAGGGGGGAGAGGGGGAAGAATTAGAGGGTGGAGGATTTGGTAGAAGGGGTTCCAGGAGGGTCGGAGTTAATATAATATAGGAAGGGAGCAATATTGTCATAAGTTTGTGTTTTTAAAGGCACATATAGGGTCCTTTGGCAGGGGCTTACATCTGTCAGGTAGATCATTTGTTTCCTATATATAAGGAAACATTAGAGTCTAATGCTCCGTCATGGTAGGGTCCCCCCGGCCTCCGTTGCCCTCCTCCAGCGCTTGCCTGAACTGTGCTGAGGAGCAGTAAGTGGACCAGTGGTACCACGTCTCTGTATAGAGTTGTGCTGCTTTTGTGGGAGATAGGGCCAGTTCCTCGTTTGACCTCAGAGTTTCCATTCTGTCAATCAGTGTTTTTAGAGGGGGAATCGAGGTTGACTTCCAATATAAAGGAATCAAGGATCTAGCCACCAGGAGTATACGCATTAGCACTGATTTCTTCATTGATTTTAACGAAAATGGGAGTTGCGATAGTAAGAATATTTGTGGTGTAAAGTCCAGGTCCACATCTGTAGTATTGCGCACGAGATCTTGAATTCTCCTCCAGTATATTTGTATCAGAGCACATTCCCACCAAATGTGCAGATATGTGCCCATTGCTGTCGTGCATCTCCAGCAGGTCGGAGATATTGTGATATTAAATGTGGCCATAAGGGCCGGAGTGCGGTACCAAAAGGTTAGGAGTTTGTAGGATGTTTCCTGCAACTTGGTGACCTGAGTACCTGAGTGAGTAAGGGACAACGTCCCAGACCATACTTCATTTGTTATGGAAGTATTAAGGGTGCGCTCCCAGCGGGACATGTATTCCGGGGGTTCAGTGATCAGGTCACGCAAAAGACCATATAGTGTGGACACACCATTTGCTAACGGGGAGGTCCTTCGGCAAAGATTCTCGAAGGGAGAAAGCGATCTAGTTAGAGAATTGTTGTTTGGTAAATTCCGCAAGAATGATTTAATCTGATGAAAATTAAAACGTTCTGCAAATGTAGGGGCCGGCCGATCAGGTGCCTCTAAAGTTACAAAGGTTCCATTCCGTATTATGTGGTGGACCCCTATGTTTGGGGAATCCGTGAAGCGAGTCGCTAATGATTGTAATATCTCAACTGGAAAATCTGGATTGTATCGCAAAGGTAGGAGGGGAGAAGGGTATGTAGACAGGGTATATTTTGTTCTAGCCTTGTGCCAGACGGTCAGCGTGCTGCCCACTGGGGAGAGTTCTTTGACATTGTTTTTAATAGCAGACCAGGGAAGCCACGGAAGAGTCCACATGGGGCGGCCGGCTTGTGCTTCCTCCAAGTCGAGCCACTTCTGCTCAGGGGAACCAGTCACCCAGTCAATCACTCTAGCTAGGTGCGTTGCGTGGTAATACAGGTTCGTGTCTGGGAGTGCGAGTCCCCCAGTCCGTTTCGATTTGCAAAGTACGCCATGCTTGAGTCTAGGACGAGTGTTCGGCCAAATGAAGGAAGAAAATAGCGTGCGTATCTCTTTATGAAATGATAGGGGAATGCAAATAGGGATCGTGTGGAATAAGTATAACAGGCGGGGCAGGAGATTCATTTTAATAACGCTGATGCGTCCCATCCAAGATAAATGTTTCGGAGTCCATCTTGCAATATCCGTTTTGAAGACCTCAAAAAGTGGTGTAAAATTTAAGGTAAATAGCTTTGCGATATCTGGTGAAAGACGGATGCCTAGATATACAAGTGACGAGGAGCACCAGCGAAATGCATATTGCGCGCTCAGTACGCGTCGCCAATGCTTTTGTGGTGTGATTGCCAGGATTTCTGATTTCGAGACATTTATTTTAAAGCCAGAGAGCAAGCCGTATTCATGCAGCTCTTTAACTACTTCTGGCATAGATCCTACTGGGTCGGGTAAGATGAACATTAAGTCATCCGCATATGCGGAGACCTTATGTTCGGCGTGTGCACCTTGTATCCCCTTAATGCCCACATTTTGTCGTATGGAGGACAGCAGTGGTTCCAGACTAAGTGCGAATAAAAGTGGTGAGAGTGGGCATCCCTGACGCGTGCCGTTATGTATTTGAAATGCGGCCGTAAGTGCTCCATTTACTCTGACTCTAGCCGTCGGCGTCGAGTACAGCGCTGTTATCCAGCACAAAAAGGCTTCACCAACACCATATCGTTTCAATGTTTGAAACAGATAGGGCCATAATACCCGGTCAAAGGCTTTTTCAGCGTCGGTCGAGAGAAGTAATAACGGGCGTGCCATACGTTTCGAGTGGGCAATAGTATTTATGATTCGAATTGTCGCGTCTCTGGCTTCGCGTCCTGGAATGAACCCTACTTGGTCAGGGTTAATTAGCTGAGGCATATATCTTTTCAATCGGTTGGCTAAGACTCGTGCTAAAAGTTTCATATCATTATTAAGGAGGGAAATGGGTCTGTAATTGCCACAGGCTGTGTGATCCTTCTCTGGTTTTGGAATTAGTGATATCGTCGCCATCAACGAGTGAGGGTGAGGCCTCACCCCTTCTCGGAAGGCACTAAAGAGCTGCACAAGTGTGGGCAGGAGGTCTCTAGTGTTTTTCTTATAGTACTCTATGGGCAAGCCATCTGGACCTGGGCACTTCCCATTTTTGGATGTTTTCAGTGCTTCCAGTATTTCTTCCGCAGTTATTTCCATGTTCATTGCTTCACGGTCCGTAGAGTCTAGGGGCTTAAGAACCGTTCGTGCCAAGAAGGCGTCAATACATTCCAAAGTCCTATCTGCCGGTGTTGGGGTGTCCAACTTATAGAGGCCTGAGAAAAACCGCAGAAATTCCCCCGAGATTGCACTTGGGTCCGTTACAAGAGTACCTTCCGGGGAACGTATTTTTGGTATATAAGATTTGATACGTCTGTCTCGAAGTATCCGAGCTAGCAGTCTCCCTGGCTTGTTTTCTTGTAGTGCAAAGAAGGAGCGAGATTTCATTGCCTGGAACCGAAGGGACGCGCTTGCCAGCTTGTCAAGGGCCCGTCGTGCCTGAACAAGGCGTTGATACACCGTGACGTCATTTGATGTGATATGTTCAAGTTCTAGCACCCGAATCGTTTCTAGAAGCGTGTTGCGTTCTAGAGTGTGCAATTTTTTCCTAGCCGTACCCTTGCTAATAAAGAAGCCACGTATGACCGCCTTATGTGCCTCCCAAAGTGCCGAGATAGGTGTGTCAGAAGTAGAGTTTTCCATAAAGAATTGTTCTAGTGTCGTGTGAAGTTCCTCACTAATGAGAGGGTCATCTAGCATTGAGACATTTAAGCGCCATTGACGTTCGCGGGGGAAAAATAGCGGCGATTGTAGTGCCAATTTAATGGGTGCGTGGTCCGACCATGTTGTGGCCAAAATTTCTACTGAGCTTGAAAGGTTGAGGTTACCATGATGCATAAAGAAGTAGTCTATTCTCGAATATGAGCAATGTACTTGAGAGTAGTATGTGTAATCACGATCCATAGGGTGAAGTGCCCGCCAAACATCCACCAGCCTATTGTCATGTAGTGCGCGTCGGATCGTGCGCAAGACATGAGAGGGTGTAGTTGAGGTACCCGCCGAGGAGTCGACCAGTGGGTCAAGCGTCACATTAAAGTCTCCAGCGAGGATCGTAATTCCCTGCTGGAAAGTTTCCAGCGTGCGCAGTATTCGTGAGAGACAGGTATGTTGTTTTTTATTAGGCAGGTATATAGATACGAAGGTATAAACTGTGTCAAGAATGGATCCCCTGACAAATATGTATCTACCACCTTCATCTATCATCGTGGTGTCTAACACGAAAGGGATATCTTTAGAGAATAAGATTGCAACTCCCCTAGATTTACTTTGGGAGTAGTTACTGAAAAATCCCACGGGATAGAATGCATCCCGCAAAGTCGGGGCTGACCCCGATCGAAAATGTGTTTCCTGGAGGAAGGCAACGGACGCACGTGAGGCCCGTAAGTCGCGTAATAGACGCGATCGTTTTTCAGGAATGTTGAGGCCGCGAACATTATGGGTTTGTAGATGTAAGTCGCAAGGGGCATATGACGTTTTCATATGTGGCATGGTAGTAGCGGAGCGCAAGAAGTACTTTTAAAAAAAAAAAAAAAAAAAAACTGGAATCAATGAGTGAGTGTATCAGTGTCAGTTCCAATGTAGAAAATTGCTGTGGTAGTGGGAGGGAAGAAAGCGTAGGGGGATTAGAGGAAGGGCGGATGTAGAAGGAAGGAGGGGGGAAAGAGAGAGAAGAAAAAAAAAAAAAAAAAAAAAAAGGGGTTGGGAAAAGTAAGGAGGTGTTAAGTGCACCAATCTGGGTGTCGTCCGCCGGCACAATTTCGTGGACCAGGTGGGAGGACTCTCAGTTGGGGTTAGTCGCACTATACCTCGCGTGGTACTAGTAAAAATGAAAGTACTAGTAAAATTAGAGTGGAGCTCTCAGGTAAAGGGCCCGAATTCCGCCGTCACTGACTGAATATACTGTAGGGTAAAAACCGTGGTAGGCAGGTGTAAGCAATAACAGGAGTAAGTGGGGCGTATAGCAGGAACGAGACAGTGCATTCCTTTAGAGGAACCAATATCCCTTAACATTATGCATATGGTGGCAATTAGCTAGGCGTGAGTAGATACTCTGTTGTAGCCGTAAACACACCTAGAAACAGTATGTGATAACTGGACAATGAGAGAAGCAGATATCTTTTAATACGTTACGTAGCTTACCATCCTAGAGAAGGTAAGGCCCCTTAGAGAGGTAACGCGTGTATAGACCAGCTTTGGTAACAATCATATAACGGTTATAATAACTCTTAAATAACACTTAAAGGCCTATTCAGAAAAAGCGCCAACCGGGCGTAAACATCAACGAGTGAGAAACCATCACCCCCCCCATCGGCCGTCCCTCCCTCCCCCACCCTCCCCCTCTAACCCGCTAAAACCTCCCCTATCACTTATCAATGAGGTCATTACTCTAGGTCTCTAGTCTGGAGCCAGCTGCGCAGTCCCCATCATCCTGAAGAAGCGACTGCGTTGACATATAAGGCGCATGGGAATGTCTCAAGCCTCAGTGCGGGACAGTGGTAATTAGGTAACCATAGATCAGGGTAGCAAGTTCAGGCATCGTCAGATCATCTGTGATCACTAGTAGCGGACAATTGATGCATGTGATAAGACACTGCCAGCAGAAAGGAGGATATTACTAACTGCCGCGTGGCACCAACAGAGGATAATCAGGAGGCAGAAGGGGGGGCGAAGTCTCCATGTGGGCGAAGTCTATCACCTATACATGAGTGGTCTAGAGGTCCCGTGTGCGACTCTTAGGTGCGAGTCCTAGTAGAGTAAAGACATTCTAATAGCATCATACCAAACCAAAGGCCTTGTAATTTAGAGACAACTCGGTAAAGCGTATGAATAAAAACAAGAGTAAGTTGTACAAGCCATAAAGTTCGGGTGAGTAGGATGCTAACCATACCTTGATAAAAAGTCTTGTAAGAGATTCCCCTCCCCCATCTCTCTTCCTAATAATATACAAGCATGTAAATAAAAGTGAGAACTAGAGTCGTCCCCAGGTGCGTAACCATTATGCCATCACCTTGCAGATGTGTGGGGTGGGGGGTGGATGATGAGTCACGAGCTGCAAATCAGACCTCAATTTACTGCCGGCCTTTGATCCAAAAATCAAGTTGTTATAGTTATAAAATAGTATAGAGTCTAAATATCTGGCGCCATATTAAGGGGAGCTCTCATCCTTCCAGTGTGGTAGTCCGTCATTGTTAAACCGTGCGGAGATTCAGTAATATATTCAGCAGCTATCCACACAAAAGGAAAAAAATTTTTTTCTTTTTGTTTCTTCTTCTTTTCTTTTTTCTTTTTCTTTTCTTTTCCTTTCTTTAAACTAAATACTGATTCCTGGAGTGCTGGTCAGCTTTCTGGCTATGCCAGCTATTCTCATATGGGAGCGGGATCTGGGGTCGCCGAATGTGGTGCTGTACTGCGTCGGCCATCACGAGGTGACCTTTGTGGACGGGGTGAACCCGCCTGGCGAGTCGGTGGCGAGATCATTAAGGGTGAGTGTTCCCAGTCCACGGTCTCAGTCGGTGGGAGATGCAATTCTGACAGGAACAAGTCCACGTCCTTAGGCGTTCGAATTGTATGAAGCCGGTTATTCCGACGTACTTGCAGCGAGAATGGGAACCCCCATCGGTAGGGAATTTCTGCCTCCCTCAGTAGTTGCGTGACCGGTCGTAGAGAGCTACGTGCGAACAGTGTATGCGGGGAGAGGTCTTGGAACAGCTCAAAGTTCTCATTGGCAAATCGCCACTTTCGACGTGCCCGTGCCCTTAACATTATCTCCTCCTTTATGGCGAAGTCCGGGAGATGGCAGATTATATCACGAGGTGGGCCAGAGTCTGCCACAGCTCTGGGACGCAGTGCCCGGTGCGCCCTATCTATCGCGGTGTGATGCAGAGGGGGGCATCCCAAAATCTGAGTAAACGCTCCCAAAAGGAAGTCCTTGAGCTCTGTGACGCCTTCATGAACTCCTCGCACTCTGATATTATGACGCCGTGATCTATTTTCTAAATCGTCTATGCGGCGAGTCATGTCCGAGAGCCTTTGGTCCGCTAGCGTGTTTTGGTCTTGTGGGCAGATCTGGTGTGCCGCGGCCGTTTCCTCTAAGCGTGCCACCCTCTCATCAATGGCCGAGATATCTGCCCTAACTGCAGTTATTTCTTGTCCAAATGTTAATTGGATTTGGTCAAGCATGTCCTTAAGGTCTGTCCTCGTGGGGAGCTCAGCGCGCGTGGGCAGGTCAGCTATAAGCATCTCCAGCCTTTGCATCGCTAACTGACCTCCTTGTGAAGACGGTTCCAGTTGCGCGGGAACGGCCGCCATCTTGGCCGGGGATTGAGCTGCAGGCCGCGATCGTGAGGAGCCAAAATAAGCCGTAATAGGGCTTGCTGGTGTCCCTCCTGGGGTGCTGATGGGTTTCCCGGGTGTCCTGCGTGTAGAGGAGCGTACCATATCCACTAGCTGATGTGTAATGGCGGATGATTCAGCGGCAGTATCGGGAGCTCTCACACTACACGTCCATCTCTGTAGCTGGTCAGGCCACGCCCCGCCAAATCGGCTATTTTGAGCTAGAATTTTTCATTCTCCAGTCATTCTCCTGCTTTTCACCACTCTCTGAATAACCCTGTAGGTGTGGTCTAAGAGAGACTAGTAATATCATGGGGTCTGACACGGTGTCGCTCCCCGGGGATGCTGCCCACATGCTGCCATTATTATCATCATTTATATGGCGCCAACAGTTTCCGCAGCGCTTTACAATAACCAAGGGGAACGAGATACAGCTAAACGGACATAGGATGGAAACACTAGGTGCAGAGGGCCCGGCTCACAGGAGCTTACAATCTAGAGGAGCAGAGGGTCCGGCTCACAGGAGTTTACAATCTAGAGGTGCAGAGGGCCCGGCTCACAGGAGCTTACAATCTAGAGGAGCAGAGGGTCCGGCTCACAGGAGCTTACAATCTAGAGGAGCAGAGGGTCCGGCTCACAGGAGTTTACAATCTAGAGAAGCAGAGGACCCGGCTCACAGGAGCTTACAATCTAGAGGAGCAGAGGGCCCGGCTCACAGGAGTTTACAATCTAGAGAAGCAGAGGACCCGGCTCACAGGAGCTTACAATCTAGAGGAGCAGAGGGTCCTGCTCACAGGAGCTTACAATCTAGAGGAGCAGAGGGTCCGGCTCACAGGAGTTTACAATCTAGAGGAGCAGAGGGTCCGGCTCACAGGAGTTTACAATCTAGAGGTGCAGAGGGCCCGGCTCACAGGAGCTTACAATCTAGAGGAGCAGAGGGTCCGGCTCACAGGAGCTTACAATCTAGAGGAGCAGAGGGACCGGCTCACAGGAGTTTACAATCTAGAGAAGCAGAGGACCCGGCTCACAGGAGCTTACAATCTAGAGGAGCAGAGGGTCCTGCTCACAGGAGCTTACAATCTAGAGGAGCAGAGGGACCGGCTCACAGGAGTTTACAATCTAGAGGAGCAGAGGGTCCGGCTCACAGGAGCTTACAATCTAGAGGAGCAGAGGGCCCGGCTCACAGGAGCTTACAATCTAGAGGAGCAGAGGGCCCGGTTCACAGGAGCTTACAATCTAGAGGAGCAGAGGGACCGGCTCACAGGAGTTTACAATCTAGAGAAGCAGAGGACCCGGCTCACAGGAGCTTACAATCTAGAGGAGCAGAGGGTCCTGCTCACAGGAGCTTACAATCTAGAGGAGCAGAGGGACCGGCTCACAGGAGTTTACAATCTAGAGGAGCAGAGGGTCCGGCTCACAGGAGCTTACAATCTAGAGGAGCAGAGGGCCCGGCTCACAGGAGCTTACAATCTAGAGGAGTAGAGGGACCGGCTCACAGGAGTTTACAATCTAGAGGAGCAGAGGGTCGGGCTCACAGGAGCTTACAATCTAGAGGAGCAGAGGGTCCGGCTCACAGGAGCTTACAATCTAGAGGAGCAGAGGGTCCGGCTCACAGGAGCTTACAATCTAGAGGAGCAGAGGGCCGGCTCACAGGAGTTTACAATCTAGAGGAGCAGAGGGCCGGCTCACAGGAGCTTACAATCTAGAGGAGCAGAGGGTCCGGCTCACAGGAGCTTACAATCTAGAGGAGCAGAGGGCCCGGCTCACAGGAGTTTACAATCTAGAGGAGCAGAGGGTCCGGCTCACAGGAGTTTACAATCTAGAGGGAGTGGGGTTGAGGAAGACGAGGAGTTTTACTGGACGTTAGGATCATTAGTGCCAGTGGTTTGGGAATGGTGGGGCCATAGAAGCAGCTTCAATCATGTGTGAGTAGGTGAGTAGAGGGTTGAGTTGTATCAGTGATGCGGTACAATAATCTGAAGAGATGGGTTTTGAGGGATTTCTGGATGGATTGAAGGTCAGGGGAGAGTTTGATAGGGTGAGGCAAGTAACAGGACCAGAACTGCCCGTGAAAAGTCTTGGAGGCGAGAGTCGGCTGTACACATGTAGACAGAGGACAGGAGGAGCTTGCCTGCTGACCGGAGTAGTCTGGATGGGACGTGCCTGCGGAGTAACAAAGACATGTAGGGAGGGGTTGAGTTACTGAGTGATTTGAACGTGAGCATCAGTATTTTAAACTGTATCCTGAAATGTACAGGAAGCCAATGGAGGGACCGGCAGAGGGGGGGGAGGTACAAGAAGCCAATGGAGGGACCGGCAGAGGGGGGGGGGTACAGGAAGCCAGTGGAGGTACCGGCAGAGGGGGGAGGTACTGGAAGCCAGTGGAGGGACTGGCAGAGGGGGGTTACAGTAAGCCAATGGAGGGACTGGCATAGGGGGGAGGTACAGGAAGCCAATGGAGGGACTGGCATAGGGGGGAGGTACAGGAAGCCAATGGAGGGACTGGCAGAAGGGGTGGTACACGAGGTGCGTCTTGTGAGAAAGATAACCCTGGCCCCTGCATTCATTAGATTGCAAAGGGGCGATACGGGAGTTGGGGTCAATAAGGAGAGAGTTGCAGTAATGAAGCCGTGGAATGACAAGCGCATGAACCAGCACCTTCGCGGTATCTTGTGTCAAAAAGGGGCGAATGCGGGCGATGTTTTTGAGTTGAAAGTAACAGGATTCGGTCACTGTCTGGGTCTGGATGTGGGAGAGAACGTTAGGTCAGAATGGAAAGTGACACGGCGGCAGCGAGCTTGAGGCGTCGGGTAATGAGCATCCATTTACTGGTAGAGAGAGAGGTGCGATTAGGCTCTTCTTGAAGGAAAAACGAGAATTTCAGTTTTAGCAAGATCGAGATTAAGGAAGCGAGAAGAGATCCAATGCGAGACGGCAGAGAGACAGTCAGTGACTCGATCCAATGCGAGACGGCAGAGAGACAGTCAGTGACTCAATCCAATGCGAGACGGCAGAGAGACAGTCAGTGACTCGATTCAATGCGAGACGGCAGAGAGACAGTCAGTGACTCGATTCAATGCGAGACGGCAGAGAGACAGTCAGTGACTCAATCCAATGCGAGACGGCAGAGAGACAGTCAGTGACTCGATCCAGGAGAGAGATCAGGGGAGGAGAGGTATATTTGAGTGCCTCAGCGTTTAGGTGTTACTGGAATCCAAAGGAGCTAATCAGTTTTCCTAGAGAGGCCGTGTAGATCGAAAAAGTAGAGGGCCCAGTACTGACCCTTGGAGCCCCCAACAGAGACAGGCTGCCGGGAGGAGGCACTTCCAGCAAATGAGACACTAAACGATCATTGGGACAGATAAGAAGAGAAGCATGAAAGAACAGCACCTTGAAGGCCTATATCACTAAGAGTTTGAAGGAGGATTGAGTGGTCACCTGTATGAAAGGCGGAGAGAGAGGTCACGAAGGATCAGCAGCGAGGAGCAGTGATTAGATTCAGCAGCGAGGAGGAGCCATTAGATTCAGCAGTGAGGAGCAGCCATTAGGTGGAGCAGCCATTAAATTCAGCAGCGAGGAGCAGCCATTAGATTCAGCAGCGAGGAGGAGCCATTAGATTCAGCAGCGAGGAGCAGCCATTAGATTCAGCAGTGAGGAGCAGCCATTAGATTCAGCAGCGAGGAGCAGCCATTAGATTCAGCAGAGAGGAGCAGCCATTAGATTCAGCAGCGAGGAGCAGCCATTAGAATCAGCAGCGAGGAGCAGCCATTAGATGGAGCAGCCATTAGATTCAGCAGCGAGGAGCAGCCATTAGAATCAGCAGCGAGGAGCAGCCATTAGAATCAGCAGCGACGAGCAGCCATTAGATTCAGCAGCGAGGAGGAGCCATTAGATTCAGCAGCGAGGAGCAGCCATTAGATTCAGCAGCGAGGAGCAGCCATTAGATTCAGCAGAGAGGAGCAATAATTAGATTCAGCAGAGAGGAGCAGCCATTAGATTCAGCAGCGAGGAGGAGCCATTAGATTCAGCAGCGAGGAGCAGCCATTAGATTCAGCAGCGAGGAGCAGCCATTAGAATCAGCAGCGAGGAGCAGCCATTAGATGGAGCAGCCATTAGATTCAGCAGCGAGGAGCAGCCATTAGATTCAGCAGAGAGGAGCAGCCATTAGATGGAGCAGCCATTAAATTCAGCAGCGAGGAGCAGCCATTAGATTCAGCAGAGAGGAGCAGCCATTAGATTCAGCAGCGAGGAGCAGCCATTAGAATCAGCAGCGAGGAGCAGCCATTAGATGGAGCAGCCATTAGAATCAGCAGCGAGGAGCAGCCATTAGATGGAGCAGCCATTAGATTCAGCAGCGAGGAGCAGCCTTTAGATGGAGCAGCCATTAGATTCAGCAGAGAGGAGCTGTCATTATAATGTCATTATGGAGCTTTTCGTCTCCTCAGGCCGGACACATGAGGAGGAGGAGGAGGAGGAGGAGGAGGAGGAAGGTGCAGCCAAAGTGGAAGAGGTTTATGTGGAGAAAACACCGGCTTCTCCCCCTGTGAATTGCCGAGTGACTGAACCGCGGTGTCTCCGATTCAGCCTCCTGGCGGCCATGAAGGAAGGAGCCAACCTGAGGTCTGTGCGGCGACGCCGAGTGCGACGTTCAAACACAATGCAGAGCCTGAGCGGGACACTGTGTGTGTGTGAGTGAAGAGCCGTGTGTGTGTGTATTAACGCAAGCTCTGTGCTCGTGTCTTGCAGTAAAGCTCAGGCCCGTCTCGTCTTTTCCTGTAATCTCCAGCGAGTGCAGAGTCGCCTGCAGACCCTCCAGATGCTTCCAAATGAAGAGGAACGTCTGGTGAGTGACCGGTGTCCCCAACCAAACCACCCATCACTGACACGGCCACTGACTGCGACATGCTGAGCCCCTCACCCCCAGGATCATGACATACTGAGCCCCTCACCCCCAGGATCATGACATACTGAGCCCCTCACCCCCAGGATCATGGAATACTGAGCCCCTCATCCCCAGGATCATGGAATACTGAGCCCCTCACCCCCAGGATCATGACATACCTCACCCCTCACCCCCAGGATCATGACATACCGAGCCCCTCACCCCAGGATCATGACATACCGAGCCCCTCACCCCAGGATCATGACATACTGAGCCCCTCACCCCCAGGATCATGGAATACTGAGCCCCTCACCCCCAGGATCATGGAATACTGAGCCCCTCACCCCAGGATCATGGAATACTGAGCCCCTCACCCCCAGGATCATGGAATACTGAGCCCCTCACCCCCAGGATCATGGAATACTGAGCCCCTCACCCCCAGGATCATGACATACTGAGCCCCTCACCCCAGGATCATGACATACCGAGCCCCTCACCCCCAGGATCATGGAATACCGAGCCCCTCACCCCAGGATCATGGAATACTGAGCCCCTCACCCCCAGGATCATGACATACCGAGCCCCTCACCCCCAGGATCATGGCATACTGAGCCCCTCACCCCCAGGATCATGGCATACTGAGCCCCTCACCCCCAGGATCATGACATACCGAGCCCCTCACCCCCAGGATCATGGCATACTGAGCCCCTCACCCCCAGGATCATGACATACCGAGCCCCTCACCCCCAGGATCATGACATACTGAGCCCCTCACCCCCAGGATCATGGAATACTGAGCCCCTCACCCCCAGGATCATGACATACTGAGCCCCTCACCCCCAGGATCATGACATACTGAGCCCCTCACCCCCAGGATCATGACATACCGAGCCCCTCACCTCCAGGATCATGACATACCGAGCCCCTCACCCCCAGGATCATGGAATACTGAGCCCCTCACCCCCAGGATCATGGAATACTGAGCCCCTCACCCCCAGGATCATGACATACTGAGCCCCTCACCCCCAGGATCATGACATACCGAGCCCCTCACCTCCAGGATCATGACATACCGAGCCCCTCACCCCAGGATCATGGAATACTGAGCCCCTCACCCCCAGGATCATGGAATACTGAGCCCCTCACCCCCAGGATCATGGAATACTGAGCCCCTCACCCCCAGGATCATGGAATACTGAGCCCCTCACCCCCAGGATCATGACATACCGAGCCCCTCACCCCCAGGATCATGGCATACTGAGCCCCTCACCCCCAGGATCATGACATACTGAGCCCCTCACCCCCAGGATCATGGAATACTGAGCCCCTCACCCCCAGGATCATGGAATACTGAGCCCCTCACCCCCAGGATCATGGCATACTGAGCCCCTCACCCCCAGGATCATGACATACTGAGCCCCTCACCCCCAGGATCATGAAATACTGAGCCCCTCACCCCCAGGATCATGACATACTGAGCCCCTCACCCCCAGGATCATGACATACCGAGCCCCTCACCCCCAGGATCATGAAATACTGAGCCCCTCACCCCCAGGATCATGACATACTGAGCCCCTCACCCCCAGGATCATGGAATACTGAGCCCCTCACCCCCAGGATCATGGAATACTGAGCCCCTCACCCAGCAACAACCATGATATCCTGAGCCGGGCACACGTCTCCTGGGCAGTGATTTTAACACCATACAGTAATATGGCTCACTGAGCCGAATGAGTTTATGCAGCGGCAGAATAGGCTGTGTATATGGGGGGGGGGCTGTGTATATGGGGGGCTGTGTATAGGGGGTCTGTGTATATGGGGGGCTGTGTATATGGGGGTTGTGAGACGGGGGCTGTGTATATGGGGGGTTTGTGAGACAGGGGCTGTGTACTGTGTATAGGGGGGGGGCTGTGTGACACTTTGGAAGGTTACGTTTTTCTAGCCGTGGTTATTGTGCCGTGATCTGAACAGAATCTTGCGCTCCTGGACTCTCCCGCACCGGTCGAGCTCTTACCGGTGTCTTCCCCCCTCCCCCCCCTTGCAGGAGCTGGTCATGAGGTTCTTGAAGCGAGCGGCCGGTAACTTGCAGCAGGCTCTGCACATCACACTCCCCGACCGGTCCGTTCCGTTATCCGAAAAACGCCGCTCACTGGCCGCACAGCTGGGAGACTTCATCCACCGCTATAACCAGGTGCCGCGCAGAGTCCACCTGACCCCCCCCAGCCTCCCGTGTATTATCGCTGCGTGTCCCCCCCAGCCTCCCGTGTATTATCGCTGCGTGTCCCCCCCAGCCTCCCGTGTATTATCGCTGCGTGTCCCCCCCAGCCTCCCGTGTATTATCGCTGCGTGTCCCCCCAGCCTCCCGTGTATTATCGCTGCGTGTCCCCCCCAGCCTCCCGTGTATTATCGCTGTGTGTCCCCCCCAGCCTCCCATGTATTATCACTGCGTTTCCCCCCAGCCTCCCATGTATTATCACTGCGTGTCCCCCCAGCCTCCCGTGTATTATCACTGCGTGTCCCCCCAGCCTCCCGTGTATTATCACTGCGTGTCCCCCCAGCCTCCGTGTATTATCACTGCGTGTCCCCCCAGCCTCCCGTGTATTATCACTGCGTGACCTCCCCAGCCTCCCGTGTATTATCACTGCGTGACCTCCCCAGCCTCCCGTGTATTATCACTGCGTGCTGTTCCCCCCAGCTTCGTGTATTATCACTGCGTGTCCCCCCCAGCCTCCCGTGTATTATCACTGCGTGTCCCCCCCAGCCTCCCTTGTATTATCACTGCGTGCCGTTCCCCCCGCTTCCCCTCTTGCTTTTTCGCTGTAACGTCATATCTGCTCATGTCTTTTAGGAGACTCAGCAGATGGTGACCAGCGAGGACACGGACAGTGACAGTAGCCATGGGGTTAATACAGTGGATTTCGAGGCATTTTTGGCCGATGCCAGGTGAGCCGGGGTTTCATCTGGATTCTCTGTGCCTGGCGACGCTCTGGGCAACACACGTTTAGTGTTCTGGCTCTGTGCTGCCTGCCGCGTCTGCGATCTGGCTCTGCGCTGCCTGCCGCGTCTGCGATCTGGCTCTGTGCTGCCTGCCGCATCTGCGACCTGGCTCTGCGCTGCCTGCCGCGTCTGCGATCTGGCTCTGCGCTGCCTGCGCAGTGCCGCGTCTGCGATCTGGCGCTGCCTGCCGCGTCTGCGATCTGGAGCTGCCTGCCGCGTCTGCGATCTGGCTCTGCGCTGCCTGCCGCGTCTGCGATCTGGCGCTGCCTGCCGCGTCTGCGATCTGGCGCTGCCTGCCGCGTCTACGATCTGGCACTGCCTGCCGCGTCTGCGATCTGCGCTGCCTGCCGCGTCTGCGATCTGGCGCTGCCTGCCGCGTCTGCGATCTGGCGCTGCCTGCCGCGTCTGCGATCTGGCTCTGCGCTGCCTGCCGCGTCTGCGATCTGGCTCTGCGCTACCTGCCGCGTCTGCGATCTGGCTCTGCGCTACCTGCCGCGTCTGCGATCTGGCTCTGCGCTGCCTGCTGCGTCTGCGATCTGGCTCTGTGCTGCCTGCCGCATCTGCGATCTGGCTCTGCGCTGCCTGCCGCGTCTGCGATCTGGCTCTGCGCTGCCTGCGCAGTGCCGCGTCTGCGATCTGGCGCTGCCTGCCGCGTCTGCGATCTGGCGCTGCCTGCCGCGTCTGCGATCTGGAGCTGCCTGCCGCGTCTGCGATCTGGCTCTGCGCTGCCTGCCGCGTCTGCGATCTGGCGCTGCCTGCCGCGTCTGCGATCTGGCGCTGCCTGCCGCGTCTACGATCTGGCACTGCCTGCCGCGTCTGCGATCTGCGCTGCCTGCCGCGTCTGCGATCTGGCTCTGCGCTGCCTGCCGCGTCTGCGATCTGGCGCTGCCTGCCGCGTCTGCGATCTGGCTCTGCGCTGCCTGCCGCGTCTGCGATCTGGCTCTGCGCTACCTGCCGCGTCTGCGATCTGGCTCTGCGCTACCTGCCGCGTCTGCGATCTGGCTCTGCGCTGCCTGCTGCGTCTGCGATCTGGCTCTGTGCTGCCTGCCGCATCTGCGATCTGGCTCTGCGCTGCCTGCCGCGTCTGCGATCTGGCTCTGCGCTGCCTGCGCAGTGCCGCGTCTGCGATCTGGCGCTGCCTGCCGCGTCTGCGATCTGGAGCTGCCTGCCGCGTCTGCGATCTGGAGCTGCCTGCCGCGTCTGCGATCTGGCTCTGCGCTGCCTGCCGCGTCTGCGATCTGGCGCTGCCTGCCGCGTCTGCGATCTGGCGCTGCCTGCCGCGTCTGCGATCTGGCGCTGCCTGCCGCGTCTGCGATCTGGCGCTGCCTGCCGCGTCTGCGATCTGGCGCTGCCTGCCGCGTCTGCGATCTGGCGCTGCCTGCCGCGTCTGCGATCTGGCTCTGCGCTGCCTGCCGCGTCTGCGATCTGGCTCTGCGCTACCTGCCGCGTCTGCGATCTGGCTCTGCGCTGCCTGCCGCGTCTGCGATCTGGCTCTGCGCTGCCTGCCGCGTCTGCGATCTGGCTCTGCGCTGCCTGCCGCGTCTGCGATCTGGCTCTGCGCTGCCTGCCGCGTCTGCGATCTGGCTCTGCG
This sequence comes from Leptobrachium leishanense, assembly GCA_009667805.1. NCBI lineage: Eukaryota > Metazoa > Chordata > Amphibia > Anura > Megophryidae > Leptobrachium > Leptobrachium leishanense. The sequence goes on from CM019075.1 coordinate 80,728,093, forward strand.
CTGCCTGCGATCTGGCTCTGCGCTGCCTGCGATCTGGCTCTGCACTGCCTGCGATCTGGCTCTGCGCTGCCTGCGATCTGGCTCTGCGCTACCTGCCGCGTCTGCGATCTGGCTCTGCGCTGCCTGCCGCGTCTGCGATCTGGCTCTGCGCTGCCTGCCGCGTCTGCGATCTGGCTCTGCGCTGCCTGCCGCGTCTGCGATCTGGCTCTGCGCTGCCTGCGATCTGGCTCTGCGCTGCCTGCCGCGTCTGCGATCTGGCTGTGCGCTGCCTGCCGCGTCTGCGATCTGGCTGTGCGCTGCCTGCCGCGTCTGCGATCTGGCTGTGCGCTGCCTGCCGCGTCTGCGATCTGGCTGTGCGCTGCCTGCCGCGTCTGCGATCTGGCTCTGCGCTGCCTGCCGCGTCTGCGATCTGGCTCTGCGCTGCGTCTGCGATCTGGCTCTGCGCTGCGTCTGCGATCTGGCTCTGCGCTGCGTCTGCGATCTGGCTCTGCGCTGCGTCTGCGATCTGGCTCTGCGCTGCGTCTGCGATCTGGCTCTGCGCTGCGTCTGCGATCTGGCTCTGTGCTGCGTCTGCGATCTGGCTCTGCGCTGCCTGCTGCGTCTGCGATCTGGCTCTGCGCTGCGATCTGGCTCTGCGCTGCGATCTGGCTCTGTGCTGCGATCTGGCTCTGTGCTGCGTCTGGGATCTGGCTCTGCGCCTGGGATCTGGCTCTGCCCTGCGCCTGGGATCTGGTTCTGCGTCTGGGATCTGGCTCTGCGTCTGGGATCTGGCTCTGCGTCTGGGATCTGGCTCTGCGCTGCCTCTGGGATCGGGCTCTGCGCTGCCTCTGGGATCGGGCTCTGCGCTGCCTGGCCCTTGATCCCCCAGTATGTGGGGGGGGCACTGGGATTTGATTTCAACGCAGTAACCTGTCCCTCTTTCTCAGTGAGCGCGAGCTGGAGGACGTCGTCACTTTTTACATCCTCAAAAATAAATCTGCCAGTGTCTTCGTGCGGACAGACAGCGCTGTGACCAGCAGAGGCGTGACGGGGCGGCGCACCGGTGAGTGCTCAATCTGGGTGACATCACCCAGAGGTAACATCACTGCTCTGCATGGAGAGAGCCTGTGGAGACATGGGTTGGATCCCAGCAAGAGCACCTCTCCAGTAAGTGTCCTTGGGCGAGACACGTAACGATACAGACTCGCCACCCAGGACATGCTGAAAACCAGAGAAATCTCAATGTGTCCTTCTTGTAAAACATGAGAAATCTCAATGTGTCCTTGCTGGAAAACCAGAGAAATCTCAATGTATCCTTCTTGTAAAACATGAGAAATCTCAATGTATCCTTCTTGTAAAACATGAGAAATCTCAATGTATCCTTCTTATAAAACCAGAGAAATCTCAATGTGTCCTTCTTGTAAAACATGAGAAATCTCAATGTATCCTTCTTGTAAAACATGAGAAATCTCAATGTATCCTTCTTGTAAAACATGAGAAATCTCAATGTGTCCTTGCTGGAAAACCAGAGAAATCTCAATGTATCCTTCCTGGGAAACCAGAGAAATCTCAATGTATCCTTCTTGTAAAACCAGAGAAATCTCAATGTATCCTTCCCGGGAAACCAGAGAAATCTCAATGTATCCTTCCTGGGAAACCAGAGAAATCTCAATGTATCCTTCCTGGGAAACCAGAGAAATCTCAATGTATCCTTCCTGGAAAACCAGAGAAATCTCAATGTATCCTTCCTGGAAACCAGAGAAATCTCAATGTATCCTTCTTGTAAAACCAGAGAAATCTCAATGTGTCCTTGCTGGAAACCAGAGAAATCTCAATGTATCCTTCTTGTAAAACCAGAGAAATCTCAATGTGTCCTTGCTGGAAAACCAGAGAAATCTCAATGTATCCTTCCTGGGAAACCAGAGAAATCTCAATGTATCCTTCCTGGAAACCAGAGAAATCTCAATGTGTCCTTCTTGTAAAACATGAGAAATCTCAATGTGTCCTTCCTGCTAAAATCCTTTCTCAAAAAAAAACAAAAAACACGGAGATGTACGGTAAAGCTGCGCCATGGCGTCTGGTGATATATACAACGTTCGTTCGCTGAGCCTCTCTCTCGGTGTTTCAGGTCTCCTGGCTTCTCGCCCTAACTCTCTCAGACAGTCGCCGGCGTGGGCCGCCCGTCTTCCCGTAAAGTAGAGGAGGATTGCGCGGAGCCCAGACTCCTCTTCACACGTCTCTACGCGCATCTGAAGGTCCTCAATGCGCCATAACATCCTCCAACGGCTCTGCTGCGGAAATGTGCAACCGCCCTACCCTGCGGAGCGATTAGTAAACACAGCTACAGGACAGATCCTGCGCCTGATCATCAACAGCACCCGACGGCTCATCCGATGAGACTGGAATAAAGGAGATTTCACCTACAGCACAGGAAAAGATTCATTACGGCAATAAGAGCAATGCGCTGCACTGTGACTCAGTAAATGCTTTAATAAAAGGATGGAACGATCTTTAAAACCAGAATATTCCGGAATGTAATATTTATTGTGTCTCCGTATACAGAGGCAACAAGCCTTATGCATATGACAATGCAAAACAGCTCAGCTGACACTATACAGAGGCAACGGCACTATGCACTCAATGACGCAATACAGAGGCACGGCGCTATGCACTCAATGACGCAATACAGAGGCAACGGCGGCACTATGCACTCAATGACACAATACAGAGGCAACGGCGGTTTGCACTCAATGACGCAATATAGAGGCACGGCGCTATGCACTCAATGACGCAATACAGAGGCAACGGCACTATGCACTCAATGACACAATACAGAGGCAACGGCGGTTTGCACTCAATGACGCAATACAAAGGCAACAGCACTATGCACTCAATGACGCAATACAGAGGCAACAGCACTATGCACTCAATGACGCAATACAGAGGCAACAGCACTATGCACTCAATGACGCAATACAGAGGCAGCAGGCACTATGCACTCAATGACACAATACAGAGGCAACGGCGGTTTGCACTCAATGACGCAATACAGAGGCAGCAGGCACTATGCACTCAATGACGCAATAGAGAGGCAGCAGGCGCTATGCACTCAATGACGCAATACAGAGGCAACGGCACTATGCACTCAATGACGCAATACAGAGGCAACAGCACTATGCACTCAATGACGCAATACAGAGGCAGCAGGCACTATGCACTCAATGACACAATACAGAGGCAACGGCGGTTTGCACTCAATGACGCAATACAGAGGCAGCAGGCACTATGCACTCAATGACGCAATAGAGAGGCAGCAGGCGCTATGCACTCAATGACGCAATACCGAGGCAACGGCACTATGCACTCAATGACGCAATACAGAGGCAACAGTGGTTTGCACTCGATGACGCAATACAGAGGCAACGGCACTGCACTCGACGCAATGCAGAGGCAGCAGGCACTATGCACTCAATGACGCAATAGAGAGGCAGCAGGCACTATGCACTCAATGACGCAATACAGAGGCAGCAGGCACGTGCACTCAATGACGCAATACAGAGGCAGCAGGCACTATGCACTCAATGACGCAATACAGAGGCAGCAGGCACGTGCACTCAATGACGCAATACAGAGGCAGTGAAGTGGAAATAGGCTGGAAGGTGGCCGCCATTATAAGCCAGGCGTTCAGAATATTGGTTCACTTGAAAATAACTAGGCAGGTTTTTAGCTGAAACTAGAATGAGGCATACGTAGAAATTTAGGAATGTGCTAGATTAGCAGAAAAGCAATTAAAACGGAGAAAGATCTCTGCTGTTCCTGGCACGGAGGAGAGAAGAGAAGTAGATACACCAAGGTCGTTGGGGCCCGCAAAAATACAAAGGAGTATAGAGATCAGACCAGGTGCCATCTGTAACAAATGATTGAAGACGCTAGGAAAAGGGGCGCAGCCCGGAACAGTAAGAGCAACTAATCATGATTTACTGAAACTAACACAAAGTTTGCCAATTTACGGCCAATTAATGGAATGTCTTTGTATTAACAAAAGGGAGGTATTAACCCACGTGGGGTGGGATATTGTCACAGGGAGGTGGGCTAATTGGGATGTACCTAATTATGCATTTGAGGTATAAAACCTCAGGACACTGTGTAATTGAGGCTCAGTCTTTGCGATTCAATCCTGTCTGAGCATTCTGTGACGTCACAATAAAGTTTGCCTTTCCTGAAGAGACTCGTGTCCAGACAATCCTTGCTCATGTCCGGTCCGGCCTCGTTCCGAGTGAACCAAGTGGATTCCGGTAACATTTCTGGGGGCTCGATAGCCGGGATTCGGGCCCTTGCCGGGACGGCAACGACTGCTGGACACTGTAGCGGTTGACTGCAGGTGCGAGTGATCCCGCTGGTTGGGCGTCCGATGAAGGTGAGCTGACATCTGCAGGCGCCAAGCAGGATTTCCTGTACAGTGGACCTCGTCTCGTCCCAAACGGACCCCCGGCCCGGGAAGCTGGGACACCCCTGAGTCCGCGGAAACAGCGAACAGCGCGGCGATAGGTAAAGTGTCTTCTATGTTTGTATGTCTAATGGAAATACCGGTATAAAGGGAAACGTCCGACCGAAGTTTGATAAGGAGACCCGTGGCCACGGTCTCGTTGGCATACCGAACCCGCCGCCAAAAGCACGGGAGCCAGAAAGTGGCTAGCGCGTGTCTGGACCCGGGGGATCGGATGTTAACTAAAGAGCAGAGTCTGTATGTGAGGGAGAAGGGAGCCGCGTGGAGTTGTGTAGTCGTAGTCAGTGTTTGTAAATAAAGCTTCACCACGTGGACAAAGGAAAGGCGGAGAGATTTCTGTGACCGGGCTTAGAGCCCTGAGTCAGTGCTAATGTGTACGTCGTGTAGTGAAGAGGGCTCATTGGGGCCAGCGGTAGCTGCAGAGATAGTGGTGCCGGGTGGGTAGAATTACTCATAGGCAAATTGGAATTGCAGACGGGAGTGTAGTTCTAGAACGGGGTGCACATAGTCACAAGCAGTCAAGAGTTAGAGTTCAATTAACGGAGTATAAGGAGCCAAAAGGAGGGACGGTGTGCCCTCGGCTAGTAGAAAGAGTTGAATTGTCTATGTATTGTTTTGTGCTGAAAGTATCTGGTACAGTATGGGTTGTGAATGATTGCTGAGACTGCTGTGAGTGATCGAGCGCCTACTCGCATTGCGAGAAAGCAAACTTGAGAGTGGACTCCCAAGGTACATTTCCGGCTCAGGTGACTGCAGTCCGGCTACTGACGGAGGAAGCGGGTCAGACACATATGAATTGTTGACTGAAGTACCAGACAGTAAATTCTAAGTGTTCTTGCTAAAAAGTAATATCTGTATCGTGGATAAAAAAGGGTTACGGTTTTTAAGAGTAATAATGGGTAACGAGTCATCCAAGCCCATAAAGGTAAAGAAGGGTGAGACACCCTTAGGGTATATGGTGCGAAATTTTGAAGTACTATATACAACACATGATTATGGTGTAAAATTAACTAGAGAGAAATTAACAGGAATGTGTACAATGGTGTGGCCACTGCTAGTTCCAGACTGGCCAGAGCAGGGGTCAATGGACCCGGAGCTAATAAAGAAAGTGTATTCCCAAGTAACCGAGAAATGCGGACATCCTGAGCAGTACCCATATATATATAGATATATAGAAGTATTGTGTAAAAGATAAAAGTCATTTTATAATGATGGCGGGACGTAACAAGAAGCAGGTACCCCCCAATAGAGAAAATAATAAAAAGAAAAGACCGGTGTTGGTAGAACAACCGGAGGAGATTGATTCCCTGCCCCCGCCCTATCCATTATATTATGGGGCAGCTAGAGAAGCTTTGCGTGCCACGGTTGCGCAGGCGGAGCGGGGGAGGCGGGCGGCTGCTACTGCTCCGCCGGCTTCCTCCGCTCCGGCAAGCGGGATTGCGGAGGAAGATGAGGGGGCAGTGGGTGGAAGGGATAGAGAGGTCCCACCAGGAAAGATCGAAATGCCCGATGGGAGCATATATAAATTGGTAGACCAAGAGGACAGTGATGATGATGAGAGTGAAGGTGTAAAGCAAGGTACTACCACTCGCGCAGCGAACAATATATATAAACCCCGAGATCTATATCAGCACAACCCCGGTAAAAGTAAAATGCAGATGCCCCTGCGGGAGGTGCCAGGTCCCTTATTGGAAAACGGAGCACCTGGGCCAGTGCAATACACATATGTCCCATTTACAACGACAGATCTGTTCAATTGGAAAACACACACACCACTGTACTCCACTAATCCCGCGGCAGTGGCCAGTATGATAGTCAATCATGCTCACACATAACCCCACATGGGCAGATTGTCAGCAACTAATGCTGACAATGTTCACCACTGAGGAAAGAGCCCGAATAAATAGTAGCGCGCGAAAAATCCTACTTGCCCAAGCCGTAGAAGATGCCAGAGCCCAGCCAGAAGCGTGGGCAGAGGAACACTACCCCAAAACAGATCCCAAGTGGCCGTACAATACCGCTGCAGGCATTGCCCACCTGCAGACGTACCGTACAGCGGTGATAATGGGTGTTAAAGCGGGAGGAAAGAAACCCACAAATATGGGGAAAATAGCGGATATTGTGCAAGACTCTAAAGAATCCCCAAGCGCATTTCTAGAAAGATTACTAGATGCATATAGGATGTATAGTCCTATTGACCCGGAGGCGGTGGAGAATCAGAGGTTAATTAATTCTTCCTTTGTGGGTCAGTCACAGAGAGATATACGGAGTAAAATACAAAGACAGGATGGGTTTTTGGGTAAAGGTATTAGCGAGTTGGTAGAAATCGCTAATAAAGTGTATCATAACCTGGATTTGGAAGAAAAGCGGGAAGAAATAAAGAGACAGAAAGGGTATACAGGGGTGGTTGGATATATGGGAAATGGAGGAGGAAGAGGTGCCCCAGACAGAGGGTGAGCGAGGGGTCGGGGAGGCAGAGGTAGGGGAGCCCCTAGGGAACCCCTGGGACCCAATCAGTGCGCCTGGTGCCGGGGCGAAGGTAACTGGAAAAATAATTGTCCGGCATTTTTGGCTAAATTTGGGGTGCCGGGGGAAGCTGGGGAATCAGGAGAACAGGCCCCCAATGGTCAGGTAACAAACGGCAGGTATGAGAGAAATGATGGTGCTGGTGCAGGGTTTGTTGGGTTGGCGGGAACGTCATTTGAAGGGCAAGGTATATATTGACACGGACCTGGGCCCATCCCGCTCGGTAATCACGAGCCCACGGTCACTATGAGAGTGGGAAATAAAGTTGAAATTTTTATGATTGACACCGGTGCCGAATATTCTGTTGTAACACAGCAAATTGCTCCCCCGGTGGGAACTTAGGTTGATATTGTGGGAGCAATGGGGGTGTCCGCAAAATACCCCTTTCTTGCTTCACGGAAATGTAGTGTGGGTGGGCATAATGTTGAACATGAATTTTTGTATATGCCCGAATGTCCCATCCAGCTCCTGGGGCGGGATATCCTTTGCAAATTGCAAGCCCAAATTACATTTCTCCCCGGGGGTCACGCTAGATTAGACCTGCCTAAGAGTGGCAGCTCTGCACGGCAGCACAGCCCAGCCAGCCAGTGCATCCAACCCGCAAAAATTGCACTAATTATGCCCAGAGAAGAAGAATGGCGTACAGCACCAACGCCGCCGGCCGACCCGGACCCGTACACACTACTCCTGGGAATCCCTGGTGTATGGGCCGAGGAGAATCCGCCCGGACTACCCGTAAATATCCCTCCGGTGTACGTTGATTTAAAACCGGGTGCAACACCTGTGGCCCTGAGACAATATCATATCCCACAAAAAGCCAAGCAGAATATCCAGACACATTTACAGAGACTTAAAGATCACGGCATATTGAAATTCTGCGTGTCACCGTGGAACACACCTCTGTTGCCAGTACTGAAAGAGGGCACACAAGAGTACCGCCCGGTCCAAGATTTACGAGCGGTTAACGAAGCCACAGTAACTCTACACCCCGTGGTTCCTAATCCATACAATCTGTTGGCATTAATCCCTGGAGATACAAAATATTACACGGTGCTTGATTTAAAAGACGCTTTTTTCTGTATCCGCCTGGCTCCAGCAAGCCAGCCCCTTTTTGCGTTTCAGTGGGAGGACTCAACTACGGGAGCGCGTCATCAAATGACCTGGACACGCCTCCCTCAAGGTTTCAAGAACTCGCCCACGATTTTTGAGTGCGCGCTCAGCCAGGACCTCCTGTCCTTCAACGCTCAGCCACACAAAGTTGTTCTATTACAGTATGTTGACGATTTATTACTGGCTTCTCCCACAGAAAAAGACTGTCTCTCTGCCACAAAAGCCCTGCTACATCTGCTGTGCCACGCAGGTTACAGAGTATCCAAAAAGAAAGCACAAATATGTAAACAGACTGTGAAATATCTAGGTTTTCAATTAACATGTACCAAACGTGCACTGGGGGCAGAGAGAAAAGAAGCAGTATGCCGAATACCACAACCAAAGACAAGGAGACAAGTCCGTGAATTCTTGGGAGCTGCAGGCTTCTGCCGCCTGTGGATCCCCAACTTTGCAGATATTGCTAAGCCTCTCCATCAAGCCACAAGAGGAGGAGAGCATGACCCCTTTCTCTGGGAAGAAGAACAAAATACAGCCTTTCTGAAATTAAAGACTCTGTTGATGGAAGCTCCTGCACTGGGACTGCCAGATCACAGCAAGCCCTTCCAGCTGTATGTGCATGAACACAACCAAGGCCTGTGGCCTATCTCTCCAAGCAACTTGACTCTGTGGCCTGCGGCCTACCCCCATGCCTGAAAGCTGTGGCAGCCACAGCAATGCTAATAGCAGAAGCAGACCAGCTGACACTTGGACAAGTTCTTCATGTCAAGGTGCCCCATGCTGTCAAAGCCCTGCTGGACGTAAAAGGAAGCTACTGGTTCAGCAATAGCCGGATGACAAAGTACCAAGCTATGATGTGTGAGAATCCACGGGTTCATTTGGTCCTCATCGCTACCTTGAACCCTGCTACTCTACTGCCAGACTGTGAAGAGGATCCAGATCATGAATGCCTCCAAGTCATGGAAGAAGTGTTCAGTACCAGGCCAGATTTGAAAGACGTACCCCTAGACAAATACGATCTACAGCTGTTCACTGATGGTAGCAATTACATGGATGATGGGAAGAAAGTCTACGGCTATGCGTTTGTCTCAGCGGAGGAAATTATTGAAGCAAATCCTCTACCAGGCCATACATCCGCACAACTGGCTGAAATAACAGCCCTGACCAGGGCCCTACAACTCTCAGAAGGTAAAAGAGTAAATATCTACACAGACTCCAAATATGCCTTCATGACTGTCCATGCACACGGTGCACTCTACAAAGAAAGAGGTCTACTAACTTCCTCAGGACAGCAAATCAAGTATGCAGCTGAAATAACAGCCCTTCTGGATGCCGTATGGAAACCAAGTGCTGTCAGCATCATGCACTGCCGTGGCCACCAAAAGGGTCACGATGAAATCCCGAAAGGCAACAGGCGTGCTGACCAGGCCGCAAAGGCGGCTGCAAAACCATTGCTAACATCTGATCAAGCCAAAGTCCTGCTCTGCAAGCAGGAGGACCAACTTGCTATGCCAAACTACGAATTTTATATGAACTGGAGAAAATTTGAACCTGAAGGCGAATTTATTGAAATTTTTTGCACAAATGGCACAATAACTACGACCTATTGGAACTCAATCATGATTATATCAGCCCGCCCTATATAACTGCTATACCAGGCTCTTTGAGCCAGGCTCTAAGTGTCATTTGCAAGTGGCATTTTTAAGTGGACATCCAGAGTTGTTTCCTGGAGTTGCGGGACTGGAGGAAGGAACTGCAAGGCCCACTTTTACTCTGGGTAAACGCACGTCTATATCATGCTTTCTCTCACGCTTCTACTCTTTACTTCTACTTTTCTCCTTAAATGGAACTCCTGCCCCTCTACCACCGACCCCTACACTATCTGCATCTCTCCCTCCCTCCTCTCGTCCCACATGATGGCCTCGCATGAGCTCCTTTGTTTCCTCAGAACATGGTCTCCCTCTAACTCTCGCGCTGCCAATCACTCCCACTCCCACAAATCCCATTCCCACCTTCTCTTTCTCACCCTCCTGCTGCTACTCTCTTCAGGTGACATATCCCCTAACCCTGGCCCCACAACACATCCAATACTTCCCTCTCATCCTATCTCCATCGCACATAAATCACCTCCCTGCAAGCCCAGCAACCTCGTCCTCTTTCTCCTGCGCCCTCTGGAACGCTCGCTCTGTGTGCAACAAACTCACAGCAATCCATGACCTCTTCCTTTCAAACTCCTTCAACCTCCTAGCTTTAACTGAAACCTGGATAACTCCCTCTGACACGGCCTCCGTTGCTGCTCTCTCACATGGCGGTCTACACTTGAGTCATACCCCCAGACCGGGTGAGAGAAATGGTGGCGGGGTCGGAATCCTGCTCTCTCCCACCTGTACCTACCAGCATCTCCCTCCACCCCCATCCCTCTCCTTCTCCTCCTTCGAGACACACTGCATCCGCCTGTTCTCTCCTCTGCCCTCAGGGTGGCAGTCATCTACCGCCCACCGGACCAACCTCCCAGTTCTTTGACCACTTTGCTCCCTGGCTCTCTCACTTTCTGTCTTCTAATCTTCCATGCCTAGTTCTCGGGGACTTCAACATTCCCATTGACGATCCTTCCGCCCCTGCTGCCTCCAAACTTCTTTCACTCACGTCCTCCCTTGGACTCACACAATCCTCCCTCCTCCCTACCCACCGCGATGGTCACGCTATTGACCTTGTCTTTTCCAACCTCTGCTCCATTTCTGAGTTCAACTGTCGCCCTTTCCCCATCTCTGACCACCACCTTCTCTCTTTCAACCTATCTGGACTTCCTAAACACCCTGCTCCCCCACCCCGCACACACACTCGCAGAAATCTACAGGCTGTGGACCCCCATCAATTCTCCAACCTACTTCACCACCTCCCTCATACCTCATCCTTCACCTGCCCTGATGCTGCCACTAATCACTACAACACTACGCTTATCTCTGCTCTAGACACTCTTGCTCCTCTTCGACTCTGTAAGGCCCCACGCCGCCAGCTTCAGCCCTGGCACACCCTCCAGACTCGCTACCTGCAAAGATGCTCCCGCACCGCAGAGCGTGCCTGGAGGAAATCCCGCTCTGAAGCTGATTTTGTTCACTTCAAGTTTATTCTCCGGTCATACACCTCTGCCCTCCACTTGGCCAAACAATCCTTCTTCTCATCTCTTATATCTACGCTGTCCTCCAACCCTAAACGGCTCTGGTCCACCTTCAACACCCTCCTCTACCCACCTGCACCTCCCCCCTCAGCTGCCTTCAGCGCTCAAGACCTGGCAGACTACTTCCTCAGTAAAACTTTAACTATCAGAAGCAACATCCCACACAAGATAGTTATCTGCCACCTCCACTCCCACAGGTCCCATCTGCCACCCTCTGCCGCTTCCTCCCAACCACTGAGGAGGAAGTCAATTCCTTATTGTCCTCCTCACATCTCACCACGTGCCCGCTCGACCCCATTCCCTCACATCTAATTCCTCCCCTCTCTCCTCCCTCACCCCTGCTCTCACACACATCTTCAACCTATCTCTCTCCACTGGCTCCTTTCCATCCGCCTTCAAACACGCGCTAGTTACCCCTTTACTAAAGAAACCATCCTAGATCCCAACTCTCCATCCAACTACCGTCCTGTATCCCTGCTTCCCTTTACCTCTAAGCTCTTAGAAAAACTAGTCTTCAACCGCCTCTCCATCTTCCTGTCCTCCAATTCCCTACTTGACCCCCTGCAATCTGGCTTCCGTCCCCACACTCAACTGAAACTGCCCTCACCAAAGTCACCAACGACCTCCTAACTGCTAAAAAACACGGCCACTATTCTATTCTCATCCTGCTTGACCTCTCGGCTGCTTTTGACACTGTTGACCACCCCCTCCTTCTACTGACCCTCAACTCTCTGGGTCTCGGTGACACTGCACTTGCTTGGATTGACTCCTATTTATCCAACAGGTCCTTCTGTGTGTCCTTTGCTGGTAACTCCTCCTATTCATTGCCTCTATCTGTTGGTGTACCTCAAGGCTCTGTCCTTGGTCCTCTGCTCTTTTCCATCTACACCTCCTCCCTGGGCAAAATCATCAACAGCTTTGGCTTTAATTACCACCTCTACGCTGATGACACTCAGATCTACCTCTCTACCCCTGATCTCTCTCCCCCTGTCCTTTCCAAAGTCAGTGACTGTTTATCTGGCATCTCCTCCTGGATGGCCTCCCACCACCTAAAGATCAACATGTCAAAGACTGAGCTCCTACTTATTCCTCCCTCTAATGCCGCCCCACCTCCTGACTTCTCGATCACGGTGGAGGGTATCACCATCTCCCCATCAAACCAAGTTCGCTGTCTTGGAGTTACACTTGACTCTGCTCTTTCCTTCATCCCCCACATCAAGTCTCTTTCCTCCTCCTGCCGATACCAACTGCGTAATATTTAGAATTCGGCCATTTCTTACCGCTGTCGCCACAAAACAACTCATACACGCCCTGGTAATCTCCCGACTCGACTATTGCAATAATCTCTTATCTGGCCTCCCTCTGTCCCACCTCTCCCCCCTACAATCCATCCTGAACGCCTCCGCCAGGCTAATTCACCTCACCCGCCGCTCTGTCTCTGCCGCTCCCCTCTGCGAGTCCCTTCACTGGCTCCCCATCCACTGCAGTATTAAGTTCAAAATCCTTATCCTTACCTACAAAAGCCTCACTAACTCAGCTCCCCACTACCTGTCCTCACTAATCACCAAATACACCCCAGCCCGCTCCCTAAGGTCAAACAGTGACCTGCGCCTAGCTTCTCCCCGCATCACCTCTTCCCATGATAGACTGCAGGATTTCTCACGCGCAGCCCCCACTCTCTGGAACGCTCTCCCTCGTACTGTCAGACTTTCCCCTAACTTCTCTTCCTTCAAACGCTCCCTGAAAACATTCCTATTTAGGGAAGCCTACCACCCAACTCACTGACGCAACCATCAATCACTCTCACCTTACAGTCCTCTCCTCCTGTTTCCAACCCCAACCCTCCCAGATTGTGAGTTCCTACGGGAATAGGGCCCTCATCTCCTCCTGTACTGTTTGTCAAATGTTGTTCAATGTATTGTAACCCTGTCTATACTGTGCTTATTGTACAGCGCTGCGGAATATGCTGGCGCTTTATAAATAAAGAATAATAATAATAATAATATCCAATGGCTTTTCGCAACTCGGTCCCAAGGCCGAAATTTTTACTCCATTCCTCTGAATCCTCAAGAGACCCGTCTTATGATTAACACCTCAGAAGTTCAGCACAGACTCCGGCAAGCTTTCAAAATGATGCTGAAATTCTTCGGCGTAAAATTAATGGGGGAGTACAGAGAAGATAATGATACAAAAGTAACAGAAGTTGAACGAGCAGAAAATTTCGCCTCACGTTTTGAAAATTTAACAACCAACCCTCACAATAATCTGAGAATTACACGAATACTGCTAAATTTGGGAGAATTGGGAGCAGAAGAATACCAAGCCCCATTGGTGAGGTTCTTCCTCAAGGAGATCCTTATCAAAAACAAACTGCCAAGAATGAAGAAAAGTGCGATGAACTTTTTCATACCAGCAGTAAGAGATTCAAAGGAGAGACAAGATCTACTGTTTTTTGCCTGGCGACATTATTTCCCAAAAGAAGAATTCATCTGGGGAAACCATGAAGAATTAGCACAGTACAAAGTAAAACCAGTGGTGGCTGCACTCTTACCGGCGCCACTGAGTGAATGGACACCTGTGTACTCAGAGAAGGAGAAGAAATGTCTATCGGAAGAACAAGGCGGATATGGAGAAGACGGATGGTTCCAGTTAAAGAATGGACAAATAGTTCTACCAGCAACACTGGCGCCTGAGATTGTGAGGACGCTCCACGCAAGTACCCATGGAGGAAGAGAAATGATGGAACAGCAAATGGAGCCGCATTTCTACGTACCAGGACTGTCAGTAATCTGCAAAGCAATAGCCCAGCAGTGCGTGACATGCGCCAAGAATAATCCAAGAACAGGCCCGTCTCAACCCCCAGGGAAGCAGCCAATCGGGCTGTCTCCAATGGCATCGATACAGATAGATTTCACAGTGTTGCCACCGTGCAAAGGATACAAATATTTACTCGTAATGGTGTGCACCCTGACACGATGGGTGGAAGCTTTCCCAACGAGAACAGAAAAGACAGTGGAAGTGGTGAAAAGTCTGATGAAAGAAATAATTCCACGCTACGGACTGCCTCTCGAAATAGGGTCGGACAATGGCCCTGCATTTATACAGAACTGTTTACAGCAACTTGCCCGACTGTTGGGCATCACCTGGAAGTTACATACTGCCTACAGGCCCCAAAGTTCGGGAAAAGTCGAGAGAATGAACCGCACCCTAAAGACTTTGATGTCCAAACTGTGCCAAGAGACGTCACTAGGCTGGTTGGATGTGCTCCCGATAGTCTTACTACACATTAGGTGCAGGCCAACCCCCCAATTGAAGCTAAGTCCGTACAAACTCATGTTTGGACGGCCTACCCCTCTGATGAATGGACTAAGGGGGGACCTTCGGGCATTAGGGGAAACTAAATTGAATGATCAGGTTGTACTGTTGGGTAAAGCAATGCAGAAATTGAATACTTGGGTGGGAGATAATATACCTCACTTTTTGTACCCTCCACTGCATAAATATTGTCCAGGTGATTCAGTATGGGTGAAAGAGTGGAAAAATGATCCACTAGGCCCAAAATGGAGAGGTCCTTACTTTGTCCTGTTATCAACCCCTACAGCAGTAAAGGTTGCCGAGGTGGTCCCGTGGATACATCACTCCAGACTGAAGGTAGCTGCAGCCAATCCTGAACAAGTATGGAAGGTCATCACCAACGAGACCAATCCACTGAGGCTAAAGCTAACAAAGACCACAGTCATGAGCCCTTGAGAGATTTGATTGAAAGCATCCAAGATACTCAACCCATGGGTGTTCTGATGGATACAACGAGATCTAATTATCCACTGATGGAGAATGCTGAGAGGGTTATTTTTAGGGGCCCGGCCCCGACCCGTGATCAGCCGGAAATGTCTTTTGTTTTTGAAATTCCGGCGGGGAGGGATTGGGTTTATGTGACTGTGAAGAGAATTGCCCAAGGGTTTTTGACAGTTGGGGCAATTCTGGTACTGATTTTGTTTCTTGCACATCTGATTTATGGACTGTCACGTGAAACATGCCCCAAGTGCCCAAGCACCACCAAAATTTGGAATGGTACACCCGGTGATGGAGAACCGTACCATGTGGAGACAAAAGCGTGAGGCGCTATCTGGAACCCAGCTAAAAGGACACCTACTTGTGCAATTTAAATATGACTATGCTAAAAAGTCTGGGCAAACCACGTGTTGGGTGTGTAGTAGACTGCACCCAGAGACAATTCATATACCATTCAAATCTGTCCCAATGAATTTGAGTATGTTTGCATCAGAAAATGTTACAGTACAGACAGTTGATATGTCAAGGGAGAAACCAGAACCCTTCAGTCCCAGGCACCCCATAATAGGACCAGTGTACCAACCAGAGTGGTGTTTTCAATTAGGCCCAGATAAGGAGATAAATAATGAGGGTGGGGTATGTAACTCAAGTCAGTTCAATTGGACATCATACATTTACATATTCAGAACAGGACTGAAGGCACATTATATATACATACGATGCAGGCAATTCACTAGAGAGCAAGAGGAGGAAATTGCGAATGCAACCAATGGAAAACAAGATGTGGTGGATATGATGAGACGGCTGAGACAGCTTGCAATAGCAATAACAAAGGGAACACTGTACTCATCACCATTTAGTGAAAGGAGGGTACCAGGTGTGCTGTGAAGGAGTGTGTTACACATGGGTACCACCTACAGTAACGGGAATGTGTTGTTTGGCTAAATTAATCCCAATCCAGAGGGTAAGGGGGGAAGACACTAATTCAGACACAATACTTCACCCTAGGTATCCACTGGTGTTTGAAAGACAGAAGAGAGAGCTATTCAAGAAAGCAGATTGAATATGGGCATGGCTTCCAACGTGGACTGGATGGGGAAGAGAGTTGATGGCAAGAATGAACAGTTATGCCAGTTTGATGGATGAGATTTTGAATAAGACTAGTTGGGATATTCAGTTGTTGAATCTGGAAGTACGAGAGATACGAAAGGTGCAAATGATACACAATATGGCACTAGAACAGATTAGTGCAGCCCTGAATGGATTGTGTGAGATGACAATGCATTATGAATGTTGCACTTTCATCAAGAACGCTACACATGACGTCCCTGACTATTACCAGGTAATTCAAGATCACCAAGAAAAGGTAGCACAGTTGCAGAACACAGCAAGGAGGATCGCTGCTGAAGGCTGGAATCCACTCCGTGGGTTCGGAGCAATCGGAGATTGGTTTGGATCCATTCTGAGATTTATTTCGCAGCTTGGATCTATGATTCTGGTGGTGGTGGTGGTGGTGATCTTGATTGTAGGAGCACTACTGTATCGTATAGGGCTTTGTCTCTGGCCACTATGCAAGAAGGCACTGACACCCGCACAGACACAAACGATACCACTGATTATCCCACAAGGTATGTTCCCGATGAAAATAGGCCCCCCAAAGTATGAGGAACTCGAGAATAAAAATAGTGAGGTGTAATGGCTACAAGTCTCAGGAGAAGAGCCTGAGGCTTGAGCCAAGGGGGGAATGAAGTGGAAATAGGCTTGAAGGTGGCCGCCATTATAAGCCAGGCGACCATCTTGTTCAGAATATTGGTTCACTTGAAAATAACTAGGCATGTTTTTAGCTGAAACTAGAATTATTATTATTATTATTATTCTTTATTTATAAAGCGCCAGCATATTCCGCAGCGCTGTACAATAAGCACAGTATAGACAGGGTTACAATACATTGAACAACATTTGACAAACAGTACAGGAGGAGATGAGGGCCCTATTCCCGTAGGAACTCACAATCTGGGAGGGTTGGGGTTGGAAACAGGAGGAGAGGACTGTAAGGTTAGAGTGATTGATGATTGCGTCAGTGAGTTGGGTGGTAGGCTTCCCTAAATAGGAATGTTTTAAGGGAGCGTTTGAAGGAAGAGAAGTTAGGGGAAAGTCTGACAGTATGAGGGAGAGCGTTCCAGAGAGTGGGGGCTGCGCGTGAGAAATCCTGCAGTCTATCATGGGAAGAGGTGATGCGGTGAGAAGCTAGGCGCAGGTCACTGTTTGACCTTAGGGAGCGGGCTGGGGTGTATTTGGTGATTAGTGAGGACAGGTAGTGGGGAGCTGAGTTAATGAGGCATACGTAGAAATTTAGGAATGTGCTAGATTAGCAGAAAAGCAATTAAAACGGAGAAAGATCTCTGCTGTTCCTGGCACGGAGGAGAGAAGAGAAGTAGATACACCAAGGTCGTTGGGGCCCGCAAAAATACAAAGGAGTATAGAGATCAGACCAGGTGCCATCTGTAACAAATGATTGAAGATGCTAGGGAAAGGGGCGCAGCCCGGAACAGTAAGAGCAACTAATCATGATTTACTGAAACTAACACAAAGTTTGCCAATTTACGGCCAATTAATGGAATGTCTTTGTATTAACAAAGGGAGGTATTAACCCACGTGGGGTGGGATAGTGTCACAGGGAGGTGGGCTAATTGGGATGTACCTAATTATGCATTTGGGGTATAAAACCTCAGGACACTGTGTAATCGAGGCTCAGTCTTTGCGATTCAATCCTGTCTGAGCATTCTGTGACGTCACAATAAAGTTTGCCTTTCCTGAAGAGACTCGTGTCCAGGCAATCCTTGCTCGTGTCCGGTCCGGCCTCGTTCCGAGTGAACCAAGTGGATTCCGGTAACAGCAGCAGGCACGTGCACTCAATGACGCAATACAGAGGCAGCAGGCACGTGCACTCAATGACGCAATACAGAGGCAGCAGGCACGTGCACTCAATAACGCAATACAGAGGCAGCAGGCACGTGCACTCAATGACGCTATACAGGCTATACAGAGGCAGCAGGCACGAGCACTCAATGACGCAATACAGAGGCAGCAGGCACGTGCACTCAATGACGCAATACAGAGGCAGCAGGCACGTGCACTCAATGACGCAATACAGAGGCAGCAGGCACTATGCACTCAATGACGCAATACAGAGGCAGCAGCACTATGCACTCAATGACGCAATACAGAGGCAGCAGGCACTATGCACTCAATGACGCAATACAGAGGCAGCAGGCACTATGCACTCAATGACGCAATACAGAGGCAGCAGGCACTATGCACTCAATGACGCAATACAGAGGCAGCAGGCACTATGCACTCAATGACGCAATACAGAGGCAGCAGCACTATGCACACGCTGACATGACTATTTAAACCAAATACACCCCAGCCCGCTCCCTAAGGTCAAACAGTGACCTGCGCCTAGCTTCTCCCCGCATCACCTCTTCCCATGATAGACTGCAGGATTTCTCACGCGCAGCCCCCACTCTCTGGAACGCTCTCCCTCGTACTGTCAGACTTTCCCCTAACTTCTCTTCCTTCAAACGCTCCCTTAAAACATTCCTATTTAGGGAAGCCGACCCCCCAACTCACTGACGCAACCATCAATCACTCTCACCTTACAGTCCTCTCCTCCTGTTTCCAACCCCAACCCTCCCAGATTGTGAGTTCCTACGGGAATAGGGCCTCATCTCCTCCTGTACTGTTTGTCAAATGTTGTTCAATGTATTGTAACCCTGTCTATACTGTGCTTATTGTACAGCGCTGCGGAATATGCTGGCGCTTTATAAATAAAGAATAATAATAATAATAATAATAAACAGGAGTCGTTTTATGTATTTTTTTTGTCTTCACATCATGGTCTCCACAAACATGGCGGCCTTAAATTCCTATGTATTTCATTATGCTCCAAGCTGCATGAATCTGGTGTTTAAATCTCTATCGTCATATTACAAGCTGAGGGAAGCCAGCCAATAGCAGGGAAATGGGGAGGAATTAATGGTGTCATGGGCGTGGTTTACTTGCAGGGGCGGGGCGTTTCGTGACAGGTTTCCATTCTTCATTCTTGTGTTAATAGAGGAGATAAACGTCAAGGTATATGGGGGGGTCTGTGTGCACAGAGAGGGGTGCAGGGTATATGAGGGGGTCTGTGCACAGAGAGGGGTGCAGGGTATATGAGGGGGTCTGTGCACAGAGAGGGGTGCAGGGTATATGGGGGGTCTGTGTGCACAGAGAGGGGTGCAGGGTATATGGGGGTCTGTGTGCACAGAGAGGGGTGCAGGGTATATGAGGGGGTCTGTGCACAGAGAGGGGTGCAGGGTATATGAGGGGGTCTGTGCACAGAGAGGGGTGCAGGGTATATGGGGGGTCTGTGTGCACAGAGAGGGGTGCAGGGTATATGAGGGGGTCTGTGCACAGAGAGGGGTACAGGGTATATGAGGGGGTCTGTGCACAGAGAGGGGTGCAGGGTATATGGGGGTCTGTGTGCACAGAGAGGGGTGCAGGGTATATGGGGGGTCTGTGCACAGAAAGGGGTGCAGGGTATATGGGGGGGTCTGTGTGCACAGAGGGGTGCAGGGTATATGGGGGGTCTGTGCACAGAGAGGGGTGCAGGGTATATGGGGGGTCTGTGTGCACAGAGAGGGGTGCAGGGTATATGGGGGTCTGTGTGCACAGAGAGGGGTGCAGGGAATATGGGGGCTGTGTGCAGGGTATATGGGGGCTGTGAGCACAGAGAGGGGTGCAGGGTATATGGGGGCTGTAGAGAGAGGGGTGCAGGGTATATGGGGGCTGTGTGCACAGAGAGGGGTGCAGGGTATATGGGGCTGTGGGCACAAAGAGGGTGTAGGGTGCATGGGGGCTGTGTGCACACAGAAGGGTGCATGGTATATGGGAGGGGGATGCTGTGCGCACACGGGTGCAGGGTATATGGGAGGGGGATGCTGTGCGCACACGGGTGCAGGGTATATGGGGAGGGGGATGCTGTGCACACACAGAGGGTTGCAGGGTATATGGGGAGGGGGGACGCTGTGCACACACAGAGGGGTGCAGGGTATATGGGGAGGGGGAGACTCTGTGTTGCTCTTTGTGATGTGTGTTATTGGATGCTTTCAGAAGTTTCCCCGTTCCTGCGTACCCCTAGGATCGAGCTCCACGTACCCTGAGAGTCCGGTGTTCGCGTCCGTAAGATGAGCCGGTTCCTGGCCGTTTTGCGCAGTTGGCTCATGATGGTTTCCATCATCGCTGCAGGGAACACGTTTCAGAGTTTCCGGGACACCGGCTTCCTGAGCGATAAGCTGTATACCGGCAGGCCTGGGCTGGGTACGTTAAGTATACAATACTCCTGTACGTCCTGTAAGGTCGTGCCACGGTGATTGAGTCCCTGAGCCGGGTCCTGATCATGGACGCCAGGTATACCCATAGGGAGAGGTGGGGATCCCCTGCGCTTCCGTTCATCCAGTGGTACACAGGTTGGGTATATTGATATTTGTGACCTTCTCTCTCTTCCCAGTGAATGGTCTCCAGGCTCGCACGTTTGGTGTGTGGACCTTGCTGTCGTCTGTTGTGCGCTGCGCCTGCGCCATCGATATCCGCAACAAAACGTAGGTCTCCTGCTTTATCTTCACATGTGTATATATTGTGTACATAGTGGCGGCATGTTCTCTAAATGGCAAAACTATATCAGACTGTGTGTATATTTTCCCTTCAGGCTTTATTACATCACACTGTGTGTATATTCTCCCTCCAGGCTTTATTACATCACGCTGTGTGTATATTCTCCCTCCAGGATTTATTACAGTTGTGTTCAAAATTATTCAACCCCCAATGCTGTAAAGGGTTTTAGGGAATTTAGTGACATTTGTAATTGTATTCAGAATGAAATCCTACAAGGACTTTTTAAAGAACCATATGCAACTAAAATGACATCAATTGGTTTTGTAATACAGTAGTAAATGTTTCTTTTGTGAATTCTTCATTGACCCAATTATTCAACCCCTTAAAGACTACCACTCTGAAGAACAGAGGTTCATTCAAGTGTTTTCAATCAGGTATTGAAAACACCTGTGGATGTCACGGAGCAGCAATAAAGCATAATAAGCACCAATTAGGCAGCTTTAAAATGACTGTGATACTCAGCTCCTTCTAGACATTTACTGGTGTGGTTACAAACATGGTGAAGTCAAGAGAATGGTCCAGGAAGACAAGAGAAGAGGTGATTACTCTTCACAGGAAGGGCAATGGCTATAAGAAGATTGCAAAGATGTTAAACATACCAAGAGAGACCATAGGAAGCATCATTCGCAAATTCAAGGCAAAGGGCACTGTTGAAACGCTACCTGGTCGTGGCAGAATGAAGATGCTGACTTTGACTGCTGTGCGCTACCTGAAGCGTAGAGTGGAGAAAAGTCCCCGTGTGACTGCTGAGGAACTGAGAAAAGATTTGTCAGATGTGGGTACTGAAGTTTCAGCTCAGACAATACGGCGCACACTGCGTAATGAAGGCCTCCATGCCAGAACTCCCAGGCGCACCCCCTTACTGTCTCCAAAGAATAAGAAGAGTCGACTGCAGTATGCCAAAAGTCATGTGGACAAACCACAGAAGTTTTGGGATAGTGTTCTGTGGACTGATGAAACAAAATTAGAACTGTTTGGGCCCATGGATCAACGCTATGTTTGGAGGAGGAAGAACAAGGCCTATGAAGAAAAGAACACCTTGCCTACTGTGAAGCATGGCGGGGGGTCAATCATGCTTTGGGGCTGTTTTGCTTCCGCAGGTACAGGGAAGCTTCAGCGTGTGCAAGGTACCATGAATTCTCTTCAGTACCAGGAGATATTGGATGACAACGTGATGCAGTCCGTCACAAACCTGAGGCTTGGGAGACGTTGGACCTTTCAACAGGACAATGATCCCAAGCATACCTCCAAGTCCACTAGAGCATGGTTGCAGATTAAAGGCTGGAACATTTTGGAGTGGCCATCGCAGTCACCTGACTTAAATCCGATTGAGAACCTCTGGTGGGACTTAAAGAAAGCAGTTGCAGTGCGCAAGCCTAAGAATGTGACTGAACTGGAGGCTTTTGCCCATGACGAATGGGCGAAGATACCCGTAGATCGCTGCAAGACACTTGTGTCAAGCTATGCTTCACGTTTAAAAGCTGTTATAACTGTAAAAGGATGTTGTACTAAGTACTAAGATTGAATGTCACTTGGGGGTTGAATAAAACTGATAATGATGTGAGCACAGAAAAGACATTTGTGCTTATTTCATTATAAATGTTATGTTATATTTGTCTGACCTACACGTGCCTCTTTGATTTAATTGTAAGCAAGATGACTGAATGATCAAAATCAATGTCAAACTGGCCAAAACACTCAATTTCAGTGGGGGTTGAATCATTTTGAACACAACTGTACATCACGCTGTGTGTATATTCTCTTCCTCCAGGCTTTATTACATCACGCTGTGTGTATATTCTCCCTCCAGGCTTTATTACATCACGCTGTGTGTATATTCTCTTCCTCCAGGCTTTATTACATCACGCTGTGTGTATATTCTCTCTCCAGGCTTTATTACATCACGCTGTGTGTATATTCTCCCTCCAGGCTTTATTACATCACGCTGTGTGTATATTCTCCCTCCAGGCTTTATTACATCACGCTGTGTGTATATTCTCTTCCTCCAGGCTTTATTACATCACGCTGTGTGTATATTCTCTCTCCAGGCTTTATTACATCACGCTGTGTGTATATTCTCCCTCCAGGCTTTATTACATCACGCTGTGTGTATATTCTCTTCCTCCAGGCTTTATTACATCACGCTGTGTGTATATTCTCTTCCTCCAGGCTTTATTACATCACGCTGTGTGTATATTCTCTTCCTCCAGGCTTTATTACATCACGCTGTGTGTATATTCTCTCTCCAGGCTTTATTACATCACGCTGTGTGTATATTCTCTTCCTCCAGGCTTTATTACATCACGCTGTGTATATTCTCTCTCCAGGCTTTATTACATCACGCTGTGTGTATATTCTCTCTCCAGGCTTTATTACATCACGCTGTGTGTATATTCTCCCTCCAGGCTTTATTACATCACGCTGTGTGTATATTCTCTTCCTCCAGGCTTTATTACATCACGCTGTGTATATTCTCTTCCTCCAGGCTTTATTACATCACGCTGTGTGTATATTCTCTTCCTCCAGGCTTTATTACATCACGCTGTGTGTATATTCTCTTCCTCCAGGCTTTATTACATCACGCTGTGTATATTCTCTTCCTCCAGGCTTTATTACATCACGCTGTGTGTATATTCTCTCTCCAGGCTTTATTACATCACGCTCTGGTCCTTCGTGCTGGCTTTGGGTCACTTTGTGTCCGAGGTCTTTGTGTACCACACCGCGGAGATGACGATAGGGGTGATGGCTCCCCTCATGGTCGCCAGTGAGTATAGACCCCATATGGTCGATGTTAACCCCTGTGTGTCAATGTGCGGCTCCTCCTCCTCCTCCTGTGTGTGTCAATGTGCGGCTCCTCCTCCTGTGTGTGTCAATGTGCGGCTCCTCCTCCTGTGTGTGTCAATGTGCGGCTCCTCCTCCTGTGTGTGTCAATGTGCGGCTCCTCCTCCTCCTGTGTGTGTCAATGTGCGGCTCCTCCTCCTCCTCCTGTGTGTGTCAATGTGCGGCTCCTCCTCCTCCTGTGTGTGTCAATGTGCGGCTCCTCCTCCTCCTGTGTGTGTCAATGTGCGGCTCCTCCTCCTCCTCCTGTGTGTGTCAATGTGCGGCTCCTCCTCCTCCTCCTCCGTGTGTCAATGTGCGGCTCCTCCTCCTCCTGTGTGTGTCAATGTGCGGCTCCTCCTCCTCCTCCTGTGTGTGTCAATGTGCGGCTCCTCCTCCTCCTGTGTGTGTCAATGTGCGGCTCCTCCTCCTCCTCCTCCTGTGTGTGTCAATGTGCGGCTCCTCCTCCTCCTGTGTTTGTCAATGTGCGGCTCCTCCTACTCCTGGGTGTGTCAATGTGCGGCTCCTCCTCCTCCTGTGTGTCAATGTGCGGCTCCTCCTCCTCCTGTGGTGTGTCAATGTGCGGCTCTCCTCCTCCTGTGTGTGTCAATGTGCGGCTCCTCCTCTCGTGTGTGTGTCAATGTGTGGCTCCCTCCTCCTCCTGTGTGTGTGTCAATGTGCGGCGGCTCCTCCTCCTCCTCCTGTGTGTGTCAATGTGCGGCTCCTCCTCCTGTGTGTGTCAATGTGCGGCTCCTCCTCCTCCTGTGTGTGTCAATGTGCGGCTCTCCTCCTCCTGTGTGTGTCAATGTGCGGCTCTCTCCTCCTCCTGTGTGTGTCAATGTGCGGCTCCTCCTCTTCTCCTGTGTGTGTCAATGTGCGGCTCCTCCTCCTCGTGTGTGTGTGTCAATGTGCGGCTCCTCCTCCTCCTCCTGTGTGTGTCAATGTGCGGCTCCTCCTCCTGTGTGTGTCAATGTGCGGCTCCTCCTCCTCCTGTGTGTGTCAATGTGCGGCTCCTCCTCCTCCTGTGTGTGTCAATGTGCGGCTCCTCCTCCTCCTGTGTGTGTCAATGTGCGGCTCCTCCTCCTGCCGGGGTTTGATCAAACAAACGCTCTATCGACAAGTCTTATTGGGGACGCCTGGGTGTGGGGGGGGGGACACACGCCTGGGTGTGTGGGGGGGGGGACACACGCCTGGGTGTGTGGGGGGGGGACGCCTGGGTGTGTGGGGGGGGGGACACACCTGGTGTGGGGGGACACACCTGGGTGTGGGGGGGGACGCCTGGGTGCGGGGGACGTCTGGGGGGGGGGGGCGTCCAGGCCTCGTCACAGCCAGGAATGTGCTAGAGATTGCTGTGGAATCTGGCGCCGGCGTTTTGTCCCTTTAAACGGGAGAGGCAGCTGCTGCGGCGCGGGTTTGGCGCCTCCGTTATCTGCTGCTAGGACAAAGATCAAGAAACGTCTAGCAGGGCACATTGCTGGAGCGCTGCAGATAAGAGGGCGGGAGCGTCTGTGTGATTCAGGCTGCGCCACAGCTATACACACAAGCCTTATCTGTATACATTGAGCCTGGGCATATTGCTGTGTGCGGCCCCCACTCTAGTTGGGTTCAGTCAGTGACGCGACCTCTGACCCTTCCTTTATGTACACATTGGCTGCTCCAATGGACTCTTGGGTCTATATATGTGGATGGGCCCCTCAGCAGATCAACTCTAGTTCCATTGATGCTGAAATCCAACGAACCCTTGAGACCGTCTGCAATGCGAAATAACAACCATATACACAATAAGCGCCGTGTCCACTCTGGGTATATTGTTGCTGATACTCTATGGGCCCTGGAACCTGTCCTCTCACAACATCACCATCTATAAACCCAAAGAGGACAGAGACAATGTCACAGGGCATTAATAACCATATACCCAATGTGCCTTTTGAATCTGTTCTGTGTATATTGTTGTTGCTGCCACCATATGAGCATTTGTACCTATCCTTCCTGGGTATATTGTTACTGATGCTCTATGTCCTCGCCGGGTATATTGTGGCTGATCCCCTGGGTCTATTGATATGCTTCTGTCGTGCAGGTTTCTCCATCCTGGGCATGCTGATCGGGTTGCAGTATCTGGACGCCACTGACCTCCCCCCCTCGCTCGCCAAGAAACGGAATTGATTTTGACCTTTCATGTCTGTGGACAAACTGACTCCGCCTCCCATGTCTGGCGGCCGAACCAGGAAATCGTGTTTTTATTTAAATAAACGGACGTTTTATTCAGTTTTTGGGTTCGTGTTTGTGGTTTTGTACGGCTCAGTCTTGCACCGTCCTGTTTGGTCGATTCTTTGGTGGGAGGAGCCCGTGAGACGCACACCGGGATCTGCTCAGGTGAGTGAAGGGCCGGGGACCCCAGCAGCCGAAACCTGTGGGAGAGATGGGAGGGTCAGCACGGTGCCGGGACGCGGGATCTGACACCCCACCGACAAACACAGGCGATGACGTCACTGCACCCCACCACCTATCACCCCCACCATGCAGCACCACCAACACGCCACCCCAAGAAGCGCTGCCCGACCCCCCCACATAAACACTTACCCCGCTGGCGCTCAGGCCGCTGATCCGTAACCGGCTGCTTGCACACCGTTTGCTGACAGGAGCTGCAAGAACAGGCTCCGTCACCCTGAGGACCGGACTACCAAACCCCACCCAGCGACTGCAGCCCCCCCCCCCATAATCATTAAAAAGGGGACACCAGTGCGGTGCAAGAAGGCCACTACCACCTAGAGACATGTCACTCAGGGAGCCAGGAATTGCCTTTCCTGGCTCATGTACCATAAAGGGCTAATGAGATCAGATTACAGAGTGCGGACGACAGAGCTGTCTGATACATCAGTATTATCTGTCGGCAAGAGCCCAATACATACTAACAGATATAACCCGACCCCTCCCTGACACAAATCACACAGATATAGCCCGACCCCTCCCCGACACAAATCACACAGATATAACCCGACCCCTCCGTGACACAAATCACACAGATATAACCCGACCCTCCCTGACACAAATCATACAGATATAACCCGACCCCCCTGACACAAATCACACAGATATAACCGACCCCTCCCGACACAAATCACACAGATATACCCGACCCCTCCTGACACAAATCACACAGATATAACCCGACCCCTCCCTGACACAAATCAGATATAACCCGACCCCTCCGACACAAATCAGATATAACCCGACCCCCCTGACACAAATCACACAGATATAACCCGACCCCTCCCCCACACAAATCACAGATATAACCCGACCCCTCCCTGACACAAATCACAGATATAACCCGACCCTCCCTGACACAAATCACAGATATAACCCGACCCTCCCTGACACAAATCACACAGATATAACCAACCGACCCCTCCCTGACACAAACACACAGATATAACCCGACCCCTCCCTGACACAAATCACACAGATATAACGACCCCTCCCTGACACAAATCACAGATATAACCCGACCCTCCCTGACACAAATCACACAGATATAACCCGACCCCTCCCTGACACAATCACAGATATACAGATATAACCCGACCCCTCCCTGACACAAATCACAGATATAACCCGACCCTCCCTGACACAAATCACACAGATATAACCCGACCCCTCCCCGACACAAATCACACAGATATAACCCGACCCCTCCCTGACACAAAATCACATATAACCGACCCCTCCCTGACACAAATCACACAGATATAACCCGACCCCTCCCCGACACAAATCACAGATATAACCCGACCTCCCTGACACAAATCAACAGATATAACCCGACCCCTCCCTGACACAAATCACACAGATATAACCCGACCCCTCCCGACACACAAATCACACAGATATATACCCGACCCCTCCCTGACACAAATCACACAGATATAACCGACCCCTCCCTGACACAAATCACACAGATATAACCGACCCCTCCCTGACACAAATCACACAGATATAACCCGACCCCTCCCTGACACAAATCACACAGATATAACCCGACCCTCCCCGACACAAATCATACAGATATAACCCGACCCCTCCCTGACACAAATCACAGATATAAACCCCCCTCCCCGACACAAATCACAGATATAACCCGACCCCTCCCTGACACAAATCACACAGATATAACCCGACCCCTCCCCCCACACAAATCACACAGATATAACCCGACCCCTCCCCCACACAAATCACACAGATATAACCCGACCCCTCCGACACAAATCACAGATATAACCCGACCCCTCCCTGACACAAATCACAGATATAACCCGACCCCTCCCTGACACAAATCACAGATATAACCCGACCCTCCCCGACACAAATCACAGATATAACCCGACCCCTCCCTGACACAAATCACACAGATATAACCCGACCCCTCCCTGACACAAATCACACAGATATAACCCGACCCCCCCCCCACACAATCACACAGATATAACCCGACCCCTCCCCACAGCAAATCACACAGATATAACCCGACCCCTCCCCGACACAAATCACAGATATAACCGACCCCTCCCTGACACAATCACACAGATATAACCCGACCCCTCCCTGACACAAATCAACAGATATAACCCGACCTCCCCCACACAAATCACAGATATAACCGACCCCTCCCTGACACAAATCACACAGATATACAGATATACAGATATAACCCGACCCCTCCCTGACACAAATCACAGATATAACCCGACCCCTCCCCGACACAAATCACAGATATAACCCGACCCCTCCCCGACACAAATCACACAGATATAACCCGACCCCTCCCCGACACAAATCACACAGATATAACCCGACCCCTCCCTGACACAAATCACACAGATATAACCCGACCCCTCCCCGACACAAATCACACAGATATAACCCGACCCCTCCCTGACACAAATCACAGATATAACCCGACCCCTCCCCGACACAAATCACACAGATATAACCCGACCCCTCCCTGACACAAATCACACAGATATAACCCGACCTCCCCCACACAAATCACACAGATATAACCCGACCCCTCCCCCACACAATCACACAGATATAACCCGACCCCTCCCTGACACAAATCACACAGATATAACCCGACCCCTCCCCACACAAATCACACAGATATAACCGACCCCTCCCCGACACAAATCACAGATATAACCCGACCCCTCCCTGACACAAATCACAGATATAACCCGACCCCTCCCTGACACAAATCACACAGATATAACCCGACCCCTCCCCCACACAAATCACAGAGATATAACCCGACCCCCCTGACACAAATCACACAGATATACCCGACCCCTCCCCGACACAAATCACAGATATAACCCGACCCCTCCCCGACACAAATCACACAGATATAACCCGACCCCTCCCTGACACAAATCACACAGATATAACCCGACCCCTCCCCGACACAAATCACACAGATATAACCCGACCCCTCCCTGACACAAATCACACAGATATAACCCGACCCCTCCGACACAAAACACACCGATATAACCCGACCCCTCCCTGACACAAATCACAGAGATATAACCCGACCCCTCCCTGACACAAATCACACAGATATAACCGCGACCCCTCCCTGACACAAATCACACAGATATAACCCGACCCCCCCCACACAAATCACACAGATATAACCCGACCCCTCCCTGACACAAATCACACAGATATAACCCGACCCCTCCTGACACAAATCACACAGATATAACCCGACCCTCCCCGACACAAATCACACAGATATACCGACCCCTCCCTGACACAAATCACACAGATATAACCCAGCCCCTCCCTGACACAAATCACACAGATATAACCCGACCCCTCCCCGACACAAATCACACAGATATAACCCGACCCCTCCCCGACACAAATCACACAGATATAACCCGACCCCTCCCCCACACAAATCACACAGATATAACCCGACCCCTCCCTGACACAAATCACACAGATATAACCCGACCCCTCCCTGACACAAATCACACAGATATAACCCGACCCCTGCCTGACACAAATCACAGAGATATAACCCGACCCCTCCCTGACACAAATCACACAGATATAACCCGACCCCTCCCTGACACAAATCACACAGATATAACCCGACCCCTCCCCGACACAAATCACACAGATATAACCCGACCCCTCCCTGACACAAATCACACAGATATAACCCAGCCCCTCCCTGACACAAATCACACAGATATAACCCGACCCCTCCCCGACACAAATCACACAGATATAACCCGACCCCTCCCCGACACAAATCACACAGATATAACCCGACCCCTCCCGACACAAAACACACGATATAACCCAGCCCCTCCCTGACACAAATCACACAGATATAACCCGACCCCTCCCCGACACAAATCACACAGATATAACCCGACCCCTCCCCGACACAAAACACACCGATATAACCCAGCCCCTCCCTGACACAAATCACACAGATATAACCCGACCCCTCCCCGACACAAATCACACAGATATAACCCGACCCCTCCCCGACACAAATCACACAGATATAACCCGACCCCTCCCCGACACAAAACACACCGATATAACCCAGCCCCTCCTGACACAAATCACACAGATATAACCCGACCCCTCCCCGACACAAATCACACAGATATAACCCGACCCCTCCCCGACACAAAACACACCGATATAACCCAGCCCCTCCCTGACACAAATCACACAGATATAACCCGACCCCTCCCCGACACAAATCACACCGATTGGTTTTGTGCCTCGGTCACATTTCCCGGCACTCAGAGCTCTAATACACAAAATGACCCGAACAGATTCGGCTTCAATCCTCATTCCAGTGACCGACCTGGAAACCTCCCCACGTGAAAACACCAGAGCTGCTCATGTTACACAATCCTGAAAACCTGCCACCCCTTTATTATCTCCCAATGTACCACTTAGGTGTTCCTCCATATATTCAGGGTGTGTTTTATATATAAATATATGGAGGAGCCCCTAAAAACACACCCGCACACCCTGAATATATGGGGGAACCCCTAAAAACACACCCGCACCCCCTGAATATATGGGGGAACCCCTAAAAACACACCTGCACCCCCTGAATATATGGGGGAATCCCTAAAAACACCCGCACACCCTGAATATATGGGGGAACCCCTAAAAATACACCCACACACCCTGAATATATGGAGGAGCCCCTAAAAATACACCCACACACCCTGAATATATGGAGGAGCCCCTAAAAACACCCGCACACCCTGAATATATGGAGGAACCCCTAAAAAGACCCGCACACCCTGAATATATGGAGGAACCCCTAAAAACACACCCTGAATATATGGAGGAGCCCCTAAAAACACACCCACACACCCTGAATATATGGAGGAACCCCTAAAAAGACCCGCACACCCTGAATATATGGAGGAACCCCTAAAAACACACCCTGAATATATGGAGGAGCCCCTAAATACACACCCACACACCCTGAATATATGAGGGACCCCTAAAAATACACCCGCACACCCTGAATATATGGAGGAACCCCTAAAAACACCCGCACACCTGAATATATGGAGGAACCCCTAAAAACACCCGCACACCCTGAATATATGGAGGAACCCCTAAAAACACCCGCACACCCTGAATATATGGAGGGACCCCTAAAAATACACCCGCACACCCTGAATATATGGAGGAACCCCTAAAAACACACCCGCACACCCTGAATATATGGAGGAGCCCCTAAAAACACACCCACACACCCTGAATATATGGAGGAGCCCCTAAAAACACACCCACACACCCTGAATATATGGAGGAACCCCTAAAAAGACCCGCACACCCTGAATATATGGAGGAACCCCTAAAAACACACCCTGAATATATGGAGGAGCCCCTAAATACACACCCACACACCCTGAATATATGGAGGGACCCCTAAAAATACACCCGCACACCCTGAATATATGGAGGAACCCCTAAAAACACCCGCACACCCTGAATATATGGAGGAACCCCTAAAAACACCCGCACACCCTGAATATATGGAGGAACCCCTAAAAACACCCGCACACCCTGAATATATGGAGGGACCCCTAAAAATACACCCGCACACCCTGAATATATGGAGGAACCCCTAAAAACACACCCGCACACCCTGAATATATGGAGGAGCCCCTAAAAACACACCCACACACCCTGAATATATGGAGGAGCCCCTCCTATTCAAGTTGTCTTTTTAGGGGTTGGCTGAGTGGGATGGGGGGGGCAGTGGTGGGATGGGTTGCGGGTCGACTGAGTGAGCTCGGATCAATAGAACAAGTGATGGGGAAGGGTCCTGCGCGGTGACGCGAGGGGGATTAATGCTCCTCATCCAGTCATATGGCGGTGCACGTGATGGCGTGTGTGGAGATACTCACGATGCGCGCTGCCTCCTGATTGGCTCTCTGTCTACGAAGATCCGCCTTAATGAACGCTGCAAGAAAACAACATCGGTGAGAGACGCAGCAAGTGCAGAAAGGGTTAAAGTGTAACATGACCAACACACAGGCCTGGGATTACATGAAATTTCCTACAAACACGTAACAAACTGACTGTAACAATATACCCAAACATCATTCATTCAATTAAACATTAAAAAAAATACCCAACCTGTCGATAAAACCTATAATGTTACAACCCGGAGGATTTCATAGGAGACGGAAAACACGGGGTTAAAGTCACTAAAAACAAACAGTTTTATTTAATAAAATCAGTCAATATTCTATGTGGATTTATCTCGTACAGTCACACTGACACACACTGACACACACTGTAACGACGGCGCCCCCCCCGTACCTGTAATGATGGCGCCCCCCCCCCGTACCTGTAATGATGGCGCCCCCCCCGTACCTGTAATGATGGCCCCCCCCCCCGTACCTGTAATGATGGCGCCCCCCCCCGTACCTGTAATGATGCGCCCCCCCCCCGTACCTGTAATGATGGCGCCCCCCCCCGTACCTGTAATGATGGCGCCCCCCCCCCCGTACCTGTAATGATGGCGCCCCCCCCCCCCGTACCTGTAATGATGGCGCCCCCCCCCCCCCCCGTACCTGTAATGATGGCGCCCCCCCCCCCGTACCTGTAATGATGGCGCCCCCCCCCGTACCTGTAATGATGGCGCCCCCCCCGTACCTGTAATGATGGCCCCCCCCCCCCGTACCTGTAATGATGGCGCCCCCCGCCCCGTACCTGTAATGATGGCGCCCCCCCCCGTACCTGTAATGATGCGCCCCCCCCCGTACCTGTAATGATGGCGCCCCCCCCCCCGTACCTGTAATGATGGCCCCCCCCCCCCGTACCTGTAATGATGGCCCCCCCCCCGTACCTGTAATGATGGCGCCCCCCCCCCCGTACCTGTAATGATGGCGCCCCCCCGTACCTGTAATGATGGCGCCCCCCCCGTACCTGTAATGATGGCGCCCCCCCCCCCGTACCTGTAATGATGGCGCCCCCCCCCGTACCTGTAATGATGGCGCCCCCCCCCCCGTACCTGTAATGATGGCGCCCCCCCCCCCGTACCTGTAATGATGGCGCCCCCCCCCCCCGTACCTGTAATGATGGCGCCCCCCCCCGTACCTGTAATGATGGCGCCCCCCCCGTACCTGTAATGATGGCGCCCCCCCGTACCTGTAATGATGGCGCCCCCCCCCGTACCTGTAATGATGGCGCCCCCCCCCCGTACCTGTAATGATGGCGCCCCCCCGTACCTGTAATGATGGCGCCCCCCCCCGTACCTGTAATGATGGCGCCCCCCCCCGTACCTGTAATGATGCGCCCCCCCCCATACCTGTAATGATGGCCCCCCCCGTACCTGTAATGATGGCGCCCCCCCCCCCATACCTGTAATGATGGCGCCCCCCCCCATACCTGTAATGATGGCGCGCCCCCCGTACCTGTAATGATGGCGCCCCCCGTACCTGTAATGATGGCGCCCCCCCGTACCTGTAATGATGGCGCCCCCCCGTACCTGTAATGATGGCGCCCCCCCCGTACCTGTAATGATGGCGCCCAGGCACAGGAAGCTGCACAGGAAGAGATTTCCTGCCTGAACGTTGAAGGTCTCCAGGATCTGACCCTGAACCATCGTGAAGAGCAGCCCGAAAACCTGGGGAGGGGGACAGGATCAGTGTACACTCTGCAATGGCACGGTGTATACCACAGCGTGGCGCGTCCTCACGCAGCTTATACCACAGCGTGGCGCGTCCTCACGCAGCTTATACCACAGCGCGTCCTCACCCAGCTTATACCACAGCGCGTCCTCACCCAGCTTATACCACAGCGCGTCCTCACCCAGCTTATACCACAGCGCGTCCTCACCCAGCTTATACCACAGCGCGTCCTCACCCAGCTTATACCACAGAGCGTCCTCACCCAGCTTATACCACAGAGCGTCCTCACCCAGCTTATACCACAGAGCGTCCTCACCCAGCTTATACCACAGCGCGTCCTCACCCAGCTTATACCACAGCGCGTCCTCACCCAGCTTATACCACAGAGCGTCCTCACCCAGCTTATACCACAGAGCGTCCTCACCCAGCTTATACCACAGCGCGTCCTCACGCAGCTTATACCACAGAGCGTCCTCACCCAGCTTATACCACAGCGCGTCCTCACGCAGCTTATACCACAGCGCGTCCTCACGCAGCTTATACCACAGCGCGTCCTCACGCAGCTTATACCACAGCGTGTCCTCACGCAGCTTATACCACAGAGTGCCCTGTCCTCACACAGTGTATACCACAGCACGGCGTGTCCTCACACAGCATATACCACAGCACGGCGTGCCCTCCCACAGCATATACCACAGCACGGCGTGCCCTCCCACAGCATATACCACAGAGCGCCCTGTCCTCACACAGCATATACCATGAGCCCCGCGTGTGAGATAAAGTGCACACTCTGCGATGGTGCGGCATATCTATGTACCACGACCCCCACGTGAGAGAAATAAATATGTACCATGAACCTCACATGTGAGAAGAATAAATATCTGCATACCACAAGCCCTGTGAGCGAGAGGAATAAAGTAAATATCTACGTATCACGAGCCCTGTGAGCAAGAGGAATAAATATCTACGTACCATGAGCTCTTAGAGACATACATACATCTAAATATTTACTCACACTGCACATACAACTACACACCTAAACCTCCTCTCTCACAGACTAGTTCCATAAACCATCACTATGAATACCGAAAATGCCGGAATGCATGCACAAAAACAAAAATGGCTAAGGCCCATTACTTCAATGAAAATCTAAACAATAACATATCAAACCCTAGAAACTTTTGGAAAACCATAAGTAACATACAAGCACCCCCAGTTCACTCCCAGCCGGCTGTTGTCAAAGTAAACAACCAAAAACTGCAACACCCCCTAGATGTAGCAAATGCCTTTAATGATTATTTTGTTGGATGTGCCACCACCCTGATTGCTAATCTAGGAAATGACATGCAATCAGAGAGGCCTCATGTAGGTCAGGCCCCTCCAACTGTGCAAGACCCTGTATCAGACAGGAATTCAGTTTTAGACCAGTGCCTGTCAGTGTCGTTACTAAACTTCTCCTTAAGCAAAAAATGAAATACCAGTATGGACCTGATCAAATACCAGCAATGCTGCTGAAAATCAGTGCACCGGCAATTGCAAATCCTGTCGCAACCCTAATCACTGAATCACTGGCGTCTGGATACATACCCAAACTCTGGAAGACTGCGAGAGTGGTACCTATCCATAAAAGTGGTGACAGTACTTTGGTATCCAACTACCGTCCAATATCGCTGCTCCCTGTAATGTCAAAAATCTTGGAAAAATGCGTCTACACACAATTACGTGATTATTATCAATATTGGAACGACTTAACCCCAGATCAATCCGCCTTCCGTCCAAATCATTCAACTACAACCACCCTTTTAAAAGTCTGCAATGATATCCAGGCTGGGATGGAACAAGGAAACCTAACTGGAGCATCTTCCTTGATTTTGCCAAGGCCTTTGACACAGTAGACCATGACATCCTATTACAAAAACTTAAAAACTCTGGTATTGGTGATCGCAAGCTAACCTGATTTTGATCATATGTATCTGATCGGTCACAATATGTGTCCATTTCTGGCAACTCCTCCCCCTCCCAGTCACTTGTGGTGTACCCCAAGGCTCAATACGCCCCCCTGCTATTCACAATATTCATAAATGATCTGCCCAACGTCTGCAAAGCCTCAACTGTACACATGTACGCAGACGACACTAATCTATACCAGCAAACCAAATCTCCCGCAGGAGGCCGTGCAGCAAGAACAATTCACAGAGGTAGAAAAGTGGATCAAACACAACAAACTTTGCAAAATTTGCAAATTGCAAAATCCCCATCTATGTGTTGAGAAAAAAAATCAAATGACACGCTGCCCAGTCACTTCTCTCAAATAACTAGGTATGTGGTTACACCCAAATCTATCGTTTGGCCCCACATCGATAAACTTATCTAGACTTTACCCCAAACTAGGTGCCCTGTACAGAATCAAATCCTGCCTGAGCCCCGCGGTAAGAAAGCAGATTGTACAGCAAATGCTTATGCCGGCTATTGAATACGGAGATGTAGTGTACGCAGCCGCCCCGCAAACACACCTTCATAAACTTACTACATTGTATAACTCATTCTGTCGCTTTGTGCTACAATGTAACTACATGACCCACCATTGTGACATGTTAAAAGAACTAAACTGACCGTCGCTGGAATCTAGACGCACCCTTCACCTTTCTAACCTGGTGTTTAAGAGCTTTTCTGGGAAGCTGCCACCCTACCTGAATAGACTGCTTCCCTCAGCAGCTCCCTCATCCTATAACCTCCGATCCAGGACCAGCACCTTACTTGCAATACCACAATACAAAAAGACAGTGGCTCGATCCTCATTTTCCTACAGAGCACCGCAAATATGGAATAACCTCCCAGGTGCCATCAAATCTTCCCCCAGTCTTAAGTCACTCAAGACAGAGCTCCCTATTAACATACCTCAATACAGAATGCACCTGTAAACATGTAACATAATGACTATATACAGAATGCGCATGTAAACATGTAACACAGTGACTATATACAGAATGCGCCTGTAAACATGTAACACAGTGACTATATACAGAATGCGCCTGTAAACATGTAACACGTGACTATATACAGAATGCACCTGTAAACATGTAACATAGTGACTATATACAGAATGCACCTGTAAACATGTAACACAGTGACTATATACAGAATGCGCCTGTAAACATGTAACACAGTGACTATATACAGAATGCACCTGTAAACATGTAACATAGTGACTATATACAGAATGCACCTGTAAACATGTAACACAGTGACTATATACAGAATGCACCTGTAAACATGTAACACAGTGACTATATACAGAATGCACCTGTAAACATGTAACATAATGACTATTTCCTACATATTTGTATTTTGTTTTTTTAATATCTTACATTTTATTACTTTGTTTTTCTGTAACATTTCAATGTTCTTGAACCCAGGACATACTTGAAAATGAGAGAAATCTCAATGTATCCTTCCTGGTAAAACCCTTTATAAATAAACAGACGTAAATATGTAACTAACATAGATCAGAGCAGTGTCAGTAAGTGCCCGGGGCAGAGCAGCCACAGCCGTTTACCTACACGGCAAACAAAGCACATGAGGTTAAAACAATATTTTATCCGAGACATAACAATATGACGAGAGCGCCACGTACACAATGATACAGCAAAGAGGATGTGGAGCCACACACACGTGTACCAGAGTCATCACCGGTCACCATCTTTTAAGTTCAAGCACCTAAACTCACATACATATGACAAGCCCCTTGTTTGCTATAAAGTAATGGGAGATTTTTACTGATGTAAAGAGAGTCGGTTTATGACGCAGGAATGGCGCCACGGAGCACATCCAGGTTAGCAGGCCTCTCACGTGCTGCCTTGTGTACGTAGGGATGATATATGCTATTTGCAGGCATATGCGCTTCCCCTCCCCCTCAGGGACAGTTCCTCTTTAGTACAGACTGCGTCCCGTGTATCCGCTTGTGACGCCATCGCCTGCTGCTTCACCACAGACATACGGGACAAGAGTCAGTTCAAAGAATATCCGTAAACCCGAGCAACGTCTACTGCCCTCCATCATGTATATGAGCAATCCGGAGCGGTGACTGATGGGAGCTGCGATACACGAGTCGGGTGCCGTGTGATTTAAAATCCCGTGATCTTTTTAAAAATAAAATCATAAAAATTAAATACCTTTAAACCCAAGTAACATCCACTAACATCCACTATGGTGCGGCATGTATCTGGAAGCATTCCGGAGCTGTGACTGATGGAAGCGGTGATACACGAGTCAGGCACCGTGTGATTTAAAATCACGGGATCTTTTTAAAAATCATTCATTTTAAATGGTTCAAATACCCGTTAACCCAAGTGACATCCATCGCCCTCCGTTATGGCGCAGCATGCATCTGAGAGCAACGCAGTGCTGTGACTGATGTGGAGCAGTGATAGAGGAATCAACATGGTTTGATTTGAAATCATTTGATTTAAAAAATAAATTATTACGTTTAATTGGCTCTGATACCTGTAAACCCGAGCAATATCTACCGCCCTTCATTATGGTGTGACACGTATCTGACAGCAACTGCTGGGATGGGGGGAATCGGGAAATCAGCGATTTGGCTTTGATTTTAATAAAGCGATATAGTGATTAAAATCATTAGATTTTTTATTAAAACATAGATTTTTTGGGAATAAATCCGGGATTTTAAAATCGGTTCATTCATGGCTGAGCGTGACGAGCATCGATTCAGGGATGCGGAATACTGTCACGAATACGGGCACCGGGCGAAACGCTGAGGATCGTCCGGCGCGTTTATAAGTTGACGACAAAGGCCGTAGACCAGAAGAAAAAAAAAGATGGCCGCCCAATCACGAAGAGCCTCGATGGTTGGAAAAACCTAACCCCAACCCTACACGTGTGCCAAAAAGAGTGAAGCAGAGCCTGCTGCCAAAAAGTGACACGATCAGAACCAGCAGGTTTGGGTTAGAAGTTAGAAATATGAATTTCCAAAGAAGTAACTATATAAGCGACCCCCGATGCATCTTCCTAGCGGGCGTCATGTTGTGGTGCTGCGCTTTGGTTGGATCATTTGTGAAGGAAACGCTCACATCAGATCTTTGATACGATCCAAGTCTTGGACATTTTTCCTTCGGTGACCAGAACCGTCACCACGTTCATCCCGGCGACAATTTTAATGGTGACTTTGTGACTACACGTGCGATTCCGATAGGATACGTGTCCTCAAGTCCTAAGCGCCCATTGGCTGGAATTACTCACCCCGAACCTCCCCAAACACAGGACCAGACTGATCACCCCAAAACCCTCCACAAACCCAAAGAGCCAGACTACACACAAAAACACACAGCGACACACAATGTACAAATGTAACTCCGGGTATACAAACACTCTGTGTCAACACCAACGTACAGAAAGTCTTGACACACTGATCTTTTAGAGTTGCATAATGACCAGACGACAAACACAGCAAAACATCCAGCGAGGAAGAGGAGACTCTGACCAAACCGAAAACTGTCCAGACAGCATTCAACGTCTCCACCCCCCCCCAAACTGCACGGGACACGACCTGGGGGTGCGCACACTGACACAACAGAACATGAACGTTACAACAGCACAGGGTGAGCCTGTGTACAGATTTACTAGGGGAAAGGGAAGCACATACTAGGAGTTTTGGTGCTGTGGAGCTCTGGGATACAGTAATGTGCGGTGTGTATGAGCGTATCACAGAGCTCCACAGCAATAAAACTCACAGTAATGTGCTGTGTGGATGAGCGTGAGTTTTATTGCTGTGGTATGTGATGGGGATCTGTTAGGATCGTAAAGCTTTCCATACTGAATGTTACGTTGTTACACATACACACACACACACACACACACACACACACACACACCTCCCCATATGCTTCCCTGACATTGTTCCAACTCACAATCTGCTCAGACTGGAAGTACGAGAAACAGCGGGTATTCTCCGCGTCGTACACGTTCACAATACACAGATCCCCCCCCCCCGGGTGAAGCTCGGAATTTCACAAAGTCCATGTGGTATCAAGGGTCAGGAAGGATATCTATATAAAACACACACATCAAAAGCCCCCACAGACAGAGAGCACAGGGGGCGCCGACACATGGCAGTCTGTCCGGAAGGACCACAGCATGGACACCCGCTGCTCACAGAAAGCTCTCCAACAAAAGGAGGAAACGTCACCGCGAGGAGCGAGCAGAAACAAGGAAGACAAAGAATGCACAGTGTGTGTGACAAACACAACAACATGCACAACACACGAAGAACACAGCGGATCCCTGCAGACAGGAAAGAGCAAGTGCAAATCAAATATCCACCATGTCAACGTGGAATGGATCAGTACAGAGAGGACAGAATGTCACCACCGACTCCAAACTTCCACCACAGAACCCGACCTGTGGCCAGTCTGAGGTTTATGGGAGTCAAATCGAATGACTTGAATGAACCAAACATCACCTCCAAAAAATATGTCACTCTGTGACAAGGGCCACCTGAACCTAAACATCCGTCCATGGCAAGGGCCACCAGAACCCAAACATTCCGCCATGACGAGGGCCACCTGAACCTAAACATCCGTCCACGGCAAGGGCCACCTGAACCCAAACATTCCTCCATGGCAAGGGCTGCCAGAACCCAAACATTCCTTCACGGTAAGGGCCACCTGAACCCAAACATTCCTCCATGGCAAGGGCCGCCAGAACCCAAACATTCCTTCATGGTAAGGGCCGCCTGAACCCAAACATTCCTCCATGGTAAGGGCCACCTGAACCCAAACATTCCTCCATGGCAAGGGCCGCCAGAACCCAAACATTCCTTCATGGTAAGGGCCGCCTGAACCCAAACATTCCTCCATGGTAAGGGCCACCTGAACCCAAACATTCCTCCATGGCAAGGGCCGCCAGAACCCAAACATTCCTTCATGGTAAGGGCCACCTGAACCCAAACATTCCTCCATGGTAAGGGCCGCCTGAACCCAAACATTCCTTCACGGTAAGGGCCACCTGAACCCAAACATTCCGCCATGACGAGGGCTACCTGAACCCAAACATTCCTCCATGGCAAGGGCCGCCTGAACCCAAACATTCCTTCACGGTAAGGGCCACCTGAACCCAAACATTCCGCCATGACGAGGGCCACCTGAACCCAAACATTCCACCATGACGAGGGCCACCTGAACCCAAACATTCCGCCATGACGAGGGCTACCTGAACCCAAACATTCCACTATGACGAGGGCCACCTGAACCCAAACATTCCACCATGACGAGGGCCACCTGAACCCAAACATTCCGCCATGACGAGGGCTACCTGAACCCAAACATTCCGCCATGACGAGGGCTACCTGAACCCAAAAATTTCTTCATGGCAAGGGCTGCCTGAACCAAACATTCCTCCCTGCCGAGGACCACAGGATCCCAAACACCTCCAACGTCAAGGACATTGAGTTCAGGGCCGAGTGAACCCAAACAACCCCCCCCCCCGGTGTCCCACCCCCCGGTGTTTGTTCCTCTGTGTCTTTGTAGCTGAAAAAACGCTTTGACAGGTCATGGAAGTCACATAACCAGCGTTGAAGTTATTTGAAGTTCTGCAGTGACAGCAAAGGGCAGGGTTAAAGTTTAACCGGCTGATAGAGGATGCATCTCCATAAAGTGGTGTCAGTCAGCGACACACCAACATCAACCTCTGCCAACTGAGACCACCAGACAACGTTCAAACACAGCCTGGCATGGGGTTCATGTGCACGTCGCGCTGGCAAACTGGCGTCCCACGCAGGACTACAACAAACCGTGCTGCGCGCTTCCTTCTTTGCGATACGTTGGAGGAACGTGGTCGGCAAATCAGGCTTCAGTCAGCGCACCTGCAGAGCGGTTAGTGAGCCGGTACCGGCACGGCATGTCTGCTCTCCTCTTACCCAGCAATTGGTTTAATAAAGCATCATGTACGTCAGCGCTGACCCAGACGCACCAGATGAAGCGGACTGCGCCACATCTGTAGGCGGATATAAGGAGCGGCGCTCGTACCTGTGCCGACACGTTGAGGAGCCCAGACGAGGTTCCCTCGTTCTCTGGGTGCGTCAGCTCAGCAGCAAACTCGAACCCGAGCGGGAGGTACCCGGTCATGAAGAACCTGGGGGAGAAAGAATAAAATGAAACCGCTGTGCCGAGCAGACAAAGGCCGCAGTGTGCTCGGAAGGGTTGGGACGCAACGTGCTCGAGAGGGTCAGAAGGGTCGGGATGCAACGCACTCGAGAGGTTCGGGAGACAACGCGCTTCTGTGGGTCAGGCTGGGACATTGTGAAATAATAAAGAGTAAAAGTTCAGAACTTTCCTCCCACAGAAACTCATCCAATTCCCAAGAAATCTGAGCAGCATCGATCCTCACACAAACTGAGAGGAACCGGCGACACCAAACAACAACAGGGGTCGCACCGGCACACCAAGCCTGCACCACAGGGGCCGCACCGGCACACCAAACCTGCACCACAGGGGCCGCACCGGCACATCAAGCCTGCACTAGGCTTTTGTACCGATTTTTTTTCGGTTCGTTCGGATTTTGTAAATTTTCGTTTCGACCGATTTTCGTATTGATTTTTTTTTCGTGATTTCGGAAATTTTCGTGTTTTTCGGAACGTCTGTTCTCCTCGTTTCAAAGTGTCTATTCGTTTTGACGTAAACTAATTAATTCTGCCGATACGATAATTCTGCCGATACGATAATTCTGCCGATACGATAATTCTGCCGATACGATAATTCTGCCGATACGATAATTCTGCCGATACGATAATTCTGCCGATACGATAATTCTGCCGATACGATAATTCTGCCGATACGATAATTCTGCCATTGAGATTTCTCATGTTTTACAAGAAGGACACATTGAGATTTCTCTGGTTTCCCAGGAAGGACACATTGAGATTTCTCTGGTTTCCAGGAAGGATACATTGAGATTTCTCTGGTTTCCCAGGAAGGACACATTGAGATTTCTCTGGTTTCCAGGAAGGATACATTGAGATTTCTCTGGTTTTCCAAGAAGGATA
Organism: Leptobrachium leishanense; assembly: GCA_009667805.1. Classification (NCBI taxonomy): domain Eukaryota; kingdom Metazoa; phylum Chordata; class Amphibia; order Anura; family Megophryidae; genus Leptobrachium; species Leptobrachium leishanense. The sequence goes on from CM019075.1 coordinate 80,770,971, forward strand.
CATTGAGATTTCTCTGGTTTTCCAAGAAGGATACATTGAGATTTCTCTGGTTTTCCAGGAAGGAAACATTGAGATGGGAATGATACAAAATTTAATTACAGAATCAGCGATATAAATACGATGTCCAAAATAACTGAAATGGAACGAAAATGATTTTCGATTTTACACATTTCTAGTCCATTCGAAAATTCCGAGAAGTTTTCGTTTCGGCACAAAAATTCGTTCGGATCTGCCGTTTTCGGAAAAATCGGCCGAATCCGAATGCACGAATCGGAAATTTCGTGGAAATTCCGAAACACACATCCCTAGCCTGCACCACACAGGGGCCGCACCCCCACGCCAAACCTGGGCCACAATGGCTGCACCCACATCACAACGCTAGGCTACAGTGGTTACACATTGCGCATGCGCCCCCGTCCCATAGTATGGCGGCACACGAAGGACCTACCCCAGACACCCGGCTGTGATGAAAACCGCCCAAAGTTTCCCAAGATTCAATATGAACGTGAAGATCACCAACCCCACCAGCGAGAGGATGTACACGCCCAGCGTGGTCTGTCTGCCGAGAGGGGTCAAAGGTGGAAACGTTAATATGAGCCCCCCAGATAACACGCACACAACTCACGCCACACGCAGCACAAACAGCTCACACACCACACGCACAAACAGCTCACACACCACACGCACAAACAGCTCACACACCACACGCACAAACAGCTCACACACCACACGCACAAACAGCTCACACACCACACGCACAAACAGCTCACACACCACGCACAAACAGCTAACACCACACGCACAAACAGCTAAGGCTAGGGTCAGACTGAGGCAGTGCGAACGCGCGTGCAGGCGCACTTAATCACGGCCGTGCTAGCAGCAGATGCCGGGCAATGACGGCCAATATACGAAGTACGGTCGCACAAAAGTCCGGCTGCGCAACGCAAGTGGAAAATGAACGCATTTTTTCGAGAACGTGAAACCGCAGGTACTGACGTACAGAGTGCGCTGTGTCTGCTAGCGGCGTGTTTGCGTGATTAGGAGATGTCAGACGCTGCTAATGTCCGGCCAACATAACGTCCAGACGCAAAAAGTGTTTTATTGATGATCCGTACAAAATCACGGATGAAACTGCGCATCGTATGACCGCTATCGCGTATTCCGTGAAAAAATACGTCCATTCTTCGAACGCACATTTTCACGGACAACGTGAAAAATGCGTTAGTCTGACCCTAGCCTTACACCACACGCACAAACAGCTAACTTACACCACACTTACACTACACAAACTACATCACACACAGCTCACCCACAACTTACACTACACAAACACCTCACACCCCATACACATAGCTCACACCACATCACACAACACACACAGCTCACACATGAAAAACTCACTTGAAGGTCTTTGTCCTATCGAGCCAGAGACCGGTAATTAGCGCACCACCCATCCCGGCCACTGTGATTGTCAACCCTATCCGTCCAGCGTTCACTTCCTCCCCCTGAGCAGGAAGAGAGGGAAAACGGAGAGTGACGGGGGGGACGCGCGGTCACAGACGCCGGGTGTGAACGTGTCTGGAGAGCGTAGAGAAATACCCCGAGTGCAAACTACTACCACGAGAGGGCCAGGCCGTGTGCCGAGAGTAACTAACCGGATAGTGCTCCGTTACCATCCTGTTCAGCAGCGTGGAGAGAGAGTAGAAAGCGCCGGTGTTTAACCCTAAAAGAGACAAAAACCCAGCGTGAGAAGAGAAGACGGAGCGTGACGCGAGACACCAGCTGCGGCTCATACGTGGATACCAGCTCTGTGATAACATGGACATCACACGGCACACCAGCAACTCACCGTAAGAAACCACCAAGAGCATGAAGTTTCGGTTCCGGAGCAGATTCAGGATGGATTCCTTGTAGGAATACGCGCTCTCCGGAACATTCTGCAGCACGGCCTGCGCCAGGGACGGCGGCTTCAGAGGAGCGTCCTGAAACGCTGAACGACACAACAAAGCAACATCAAATGGACCAAAAACAATGCCAAACCATGAACATCCACATCACCTGCACCAAAACCACGAACAACCACACAGAATCCACATCACCTGCACCAAAACCACGAACAACCACACAGAATCAACATCACCTGCACCAAAACCACGAACAACCACACAGAATCCACATCACCTGCACCAAAACCACGAACAACCACACAGAATCCACATCACCTGCACCAAAACCACGAACAACCACACAGAATCCACATCACCTGCACCAAAACCACGAACAACCACACAGAATCCCCATCACCTGCACCAAAACACGAACAACCACACAGAATCCACATCACCTGCACCAAAACCACGAACAACCACACAGAATCCACATCACCTGCACCAAAACCACGAACAACCACACAGAATCCACATCACCTGCACCAAAACCACGAACAACCACACAGAATCAACATCACCTGCACCAAAACCACGAACAACCACACAGAATCAACATCACCTGCACCAAAACCAGAAAAAACCCAAACCACAAACCACAGAATCCACATCACCTGCACCAAAACCACGAACAACCACACAGAATCCACATCACCTGCACCAAAACCACGAACAACCACACAGAATCCACATCACCTGCACCAAAACCACGAACAACCACACAGAATCCACATCACCTGCACCAAAACCACGAACAACCACACAGAATCCACATCACCTGCACCAAAACCACGAACAACCACACAGAATCCACATCACCTGCACCAAAACCACGAACAACCACACAGAATCCACATCACCTGCACCAAAACCACGAACAACCACACAGAATCCACATCACCTGCACCAAAACCACGAACAACCACACAGAATCCACATCACCTGCACCAAAACCACGAACAACCACACAGAATCCACATCACCTGCACCAAAACCACGAACAACCACACAGAATCAACATCACCTGCACCAAAACCACGAACAACCACACAGAATCAACATCACCTGCACCAAAAACAAACCCACACCACAGCCAGTAACACAAACAACCACACAGAACCTGGAACGAAGACACAGATAAACCCACACCACAGCCAGTAACACCATACGTCAGACCATAGACTTGTGTGCCTTTTTGGGAAATATTCTCTTGAACGGAGCTGGAGCGGCTGGTATCCAGTGTGGTTTTCTTATAAACAAACACATTACGCTCATAACTTGCCGGGATGTTGACCACGTCAGCTGTATTAACCATCCGGAAAATAGGCTCACCGAAAATCACCAGTATGAACAGAACACTTGCGACTGCCGCTGTGCCAAAGAACATAACACTGATATGATGAGAAAGGAGAGCTTTGTCTTCAATGTTGGGAACCAGAACAGGAGGCAAGAGGAACCCGATGGCTACACCCAGCTGAGGGGGCAGAGAAGAGGCAAATCACAATCAGCACCAGGGCCCTAACACATCCACCATATACAATCTCTGCCATAATAACACAACAAACAGAAATTATCCCTCCTCAGAACCACCACCATCTCTGTCCTGAATCTCTAAGTCCACTAGTCCACCTTCAAAACCACTGCCAATGCGTGGTCACCACCAACACTCACTCCACCCGCCTCTCGATACAGACCCTGTGCTTAGGAGCTCCCAAACCTTATGCTCAGCACCATCAACTTCCCGACCTCTAATCACTGCAAATCCCCAAACACCACTAACCTCCCATCTCCTAATCACCTAAAACATCCCAACCCCAAACCACCGCCGACCTCCCAACCCCTAGCCACCGCCAACCTCTCAACCCCTAACCACCGCCAACCTCTCAACCCCTAGCCACCGCCAACCTCTCAACCCCTAGCCACCGCCAACCTCTCAACCCCTAGCCACCGCCAACCTCTCAACCCCTAGCCACCGCCAACTCTCAACCCCTAGCCACCGCCAACCTCTCAACCCCTAGCCACCGCCAACCTCTCAACCCCTAGCCACCGCCAACCTCTCAACCCCTAGCCACCGCCAACCTCTCAACCCCTAGCCACCGCCAACCTCTCAACCCCTAGCCACCGCCAACCTCTCAACCCCTAGCCACCGCCAACCGCTCAACCCCTAGCCACCGCCAACTGCTCAACCCCTAGCCACCGCCAACCTCTCAACCCCTAGCCACCGCCAACCTCTCATCCCCTAGCCACCACCAACCTCTCAACCCCTAGCCACCGCCATCCTCTCAGCCCCTAGCCACCGCCAACCATCACCAACTTCAACTCCTAATCACCTATAATCAACCAATCTCCCAAACCAATCCACTGCTAAACTCCAAACTCCTTACCACCACCAATCCCAAATAACTGCCAGCTTCCCAACCCCTAGCCACCAACAACCTTCCAACCATCACCGACTTCCCAACTCCTAATCACCTATAACCTTTAAATCAAAAGCCAAACCAATCCACTGCCAACCTCCCAACTCCTTACCACAAATAACTGCCAGCTTCCCAACCCCAAACCACTGCCAACCTCCCAACCCCTAGCCGCCGCCAACCTCCCAACCCCAAACCGCCGCCAACCTCCCAACCCCAAACCGCCGCCAACCTCCCAACCCGCCGCCAACCTCTCAACCCCTAGCCACCGCCAACATCTCAACCCCTAGCCACCGCCAACATCTCAACCCCTAGCCACCGCCAACATCTCAACCCCTAGCCACCGCCAACATCTCAACCCCTAGCCACCGCCAACCTCTCAACCCCTAGCCACCGCCAACATCTCAACCCCTAGCCACCGCCAACCTCTCAACCCCTAGCCACCGCCAACCTCTCAACCCCTAGCCACCGCCAACCATCACCAGCTTCAACTCCTAATTACCTATAACCTTTAAACCACTGCCAACCTCCCAAACCAATCCACCGCCAACCTCCCAAACCAATCCACCGCCAACCTCAAACAACTGCCAGCTTCCCAACCCCTAGCCACCAACAACCTCCCAACCATCACCGACTTCCCAACTCCTAATCACCTATAACCTCCCAAGCACCACCAACCCCCAATCACAGCCAACCTCCCAACTCGTAATCACCACCAATCTCGCAATACAAGGGAGACCTGGCAGACCACTAACTGTACTCAGCAAGGCACAACCAACCTTTCTACTCCTAACAACCCAGTCCTTGGCCCCACCAAATCAACCTCGTCTTAACAGTGCTCAGCTCATTACACCTGCTGTCGACCACTATCTGTACTCTACACCAGTGTTTCTCAACTCTGGTCCTCAAGTCCCCCCTAACAGGACAGGTTTTACAGATCACCTTGGGGGAAATACAGACTTAATCCTGCAATCCTTGAGCAGCAAATCATATCCCCTGTGCTGTGCTTCACATAACCTGCAAACCTGGCCTGTTAGGGGTAACTGTGGACCGGAGTTGAGAAACATTGATCTACAGGACACAATCAACCTCTCGACTCCTAACAACACAGTGTATGGCACATCCCACCATTTTGCCTATACCTGGTTTCCAAACACTCCAACGGAGCACGCCGTGGACACCTCGGACGAGCTGAACCAGACTGAAGCGATGTGAGATGGCATCCCAAGAATAAAGACTTGGGCCACGGCACACACCAACTGCCCAAAGAGAGTCACGCCAAAGAGGTCTGGCCGGGCACTGCCAGTCTTAATCCACGCTCCCAGGCAGTTTAGCCCAGAGCCAATCAGCGCAATGACACGGAGGCCACGAATGTCCAGGAGCCAGGCCACGGGAAAAAGGAGGGGGATGTAGGCTAACATGTAGACCATGGAAAGCCAGTCTATCGTCAGGCTGCTGACATCGTAATAGTAGATGAAGATGTTGCTGATGATGCCATACTGAAGCCACTGGAAGGCATTACAGAGTGAGTAGGCGCAGAACAGAAGGATGATCCCCCAGCGCTTGGCATAGAGTTTGGTCACCTCTTCGGCCTCAGTGGCCACGTGGTTGCCATTGGGAAGCAGGGCTTGTATTCCCGTGCCGGGGATCGCTACATTACGAGGGGCATCGAGGGGCTCAGCGGGATCCTTCAGTTCCGTCCCCAACACCTCATCCTTCATCATAGCGGAGCTGGACTCATCAACACCGGACACTCACCGAGTACGACCTCCGCGATCACTCACCTGCCGAAAAAAACAGAACCAAACGTAAGAAAGAAGGAACTGGGAGCGACAAGGGAGCAAAGCGTGGGGGGCACCAAGAGAGTACAACGGGAAAACGGGAGAGGAGACGTCAAAGGACGCAGAGACTGGATTCAGAGAAACGGAGTCCGGATTCGGAGGAGACACATCTTGATTTGCTGAGGGGGGGGTGGAGTCATCTGAATTTTTGAGGAGAGGATACCTGAATTCAAGCAGGGAAAGGTCTAGATTTGGGGGGCGTTGGGAAAGATAAGAGTATGTCTGAATTCAGGAGTGGATTGCATTCAGGGGCAGTTGTCTGGATTTTGGATGAGGTTAAGGGGGATCTGGATTCAGGGGGGATAGAGGGAAATTAGGAGTCTGGATTCAGGGGGATAGAGGGGGATTAGGAGTCTGGATTCAGGGGGATAGAGGGGGATTAGGAGTCTGGAATCAGGAGTAAATAAGAGGGATTAGGAGTATGGATTCAGGGGGATAGAGGGGGATTAGAAGTCTTGATTCAGGGGGATAGAGGGGGATTAGGAGTCTGGATTCAGGGGGATAGAGGGGGATTAGGAGTCTGGATTCAGGGGGATTAGGAGTCTGGATTCAGGGGGATAGAGGGGGATTAGGAGTCTGGATTCAGGGGGATAGAGGGGGATTAGGAGTCTGGATTCAGGGGGATAGAGGGGGATTGGGAGTCTGGATTCAGGGGGATAGAGGGGGATTGGGAGTCTGGATTCAGGGGGATAGAGGGGGATTAGGAGTCTGGATTCAGGGGGATAGAGGGGGATTAGGAGTCTGGATTCAGGGGGATAGAGGGAGATTAGGAGTCTGGATTCAGGGGGATAGAGGAGGATTAGGAGTCTGGATTCAGGGGGATAGAGGGGGATTAGGAGTCTGGATTCAGGGGGATAGAGGGGGATTAGGAGTCTGGATTCAGGGGGATAGAGGGGGATTGGGAGTCTGGATTCAGGGGGATAGAGGGGGATTAGGAGTCTGGATTCAGGGGGATAGAGCCACTCACTGTCACTCTCATCGACCCCAGCCTTCGCATTCCTCCACAGTTAGTGTCTCCATCCCATCACCCAGAGTGTCTGAATGCCCCCTGCCAACCTGCCCCTCACTGAGTGTCCCCTTCCTCCCCCTGAGTGTCCCCTGGCTGTGCTCCCTCACTGAGTGTCCCCTACCTCCTCCTCACTGAGTGTCCCCTACCTCCTCCTCACTGAGTGTCCCCTACCTCCTCCTCACAGAGTGTCCCCTATCTCCTCCTCACTGAGTGTCCCCTACCTCCTCCTCACAGAGTGTCCCCTACCTCCTCCTCACAGAGTGTCCCCTACCTCCTCCTCACAGAGTGTCCCCTACCTCCTCCTCACTGAGTGTCCCCTATCTCCTCCTCACTGAGTGTCCCCTATCTCCTCCTCACTGAGTGTCCCCTATCTCCTCCTCACTGAGTGTCCCCTATCTCCTCCTCACTGAGTGTCCCCTATCTCCTCCTCACTGAGTGTCCCCTACCTCCTCCTCACAGAGTGTCCCCTACCTCCTCCTCACTGAGTGTCCCCTATCTCCTCCTCACTGAGTGTCCCCTATCTCCTCCTCACTGAGTGTCCCCTATCTCCTCCTCACTGAGTGTCCCCTATCTCCTCCTCACTGAGTGTCCCCTATCTCCTCCTCACAGAGTGTCCCCTACCTCCTCCTCACTGAGTGTCCCCTATCTCCTCCTCACTGAGTGTCCCCTATCTCCTCCTCACTGAGTGTCCCCTACCTCCTCCTCACTGAGTGTCCCCTATCTCCTCCTCACTGAGTGTCCCCTATCTCCTCCTCAGAGTGTCCCCTACCTCCTCCTCACTGAGTGTCCCCTATCTCCTCCTCACTGAGTGTCCCCTATCTCCTCCTCACTGAGTGTCCCCTATCTCCTCCTCAGAGTGTCCCCTACCTCCTCCTCACTGAGTGTCCCCTATCTCCTCCTCACTGAGTGTCCCCTACCTCCTCCTCACAGAGTGTCCCCTATCTCCTCCTCACTGAGTGTCCCCTGGCTGTGCCCTCTCACTGAGTGTCTCTGCCAAACCGAGTGAGTGAAGCCCTGGGGCGCAGTGTTGTGTCCCCGCAGTCAGTGTGTCCGGGCTCCCCCCGACTCTGAGCACATGATAATATGCGGCGCCGAGAAGAGGCTTAAAGTTTGAGACACCGCCCTCTACCGTATAACTCAGCAAGCCCCGCCCCCGAACCCTGATTGGAGAAAACCTAATATATTTAAATACCCACCAGAGCAACAAATGGTCGGGAAATTATGATCACATGATACAGTCTATGACAACCTGCCAGAGCCTGCTGCCTGACACACACACACACACACACACTGCTATGACATAGAGACTGAATCTGCCATAATATTATTAATGAGATGCAGCTTGGAATAATATTATCAATGAGATGTAGCTTGGCATAATATTATTAATGAGATGTAGCTTGGAATAATATTATTAATGAGATGTAGCTTGGAATAATATTATTAATGAGATGCAGCTTGGAATAATATTATTAATGAGATGCAGCTTGGAATAATATTATCAATGAGATGTAGCTTGGCATAATATTATTAATGAGATGTAGCTTGGAATAATATTATTAATGAGATGCAGCTTGGAATAATATTATTAATGAGATGTAGCTTGGAATAATATTATTAATGAGATGCAGCTTGGCATAATATTATTACTGAGATGTAGCTTGGAATAATATTATTAATGAGATGCAGCTTGGCATAATATTATCAATGAGATGTAGCTTGGAATAATATTATCAATGAGATGTAGCTTGGAATAATATTATTAATGAGATGCAGCTTGGCATAATATTATCAATGAGATGTAGCTTGGAATAATATTATTAATGAGATGCAGCTTGGAATAATATTATTAATGAGATGCAGCTTGGCATAATATTATTAATGAGATGCAGCTTGGAATAATATTATTAATGAGATGCAGCTTGGCATAATATTATTAATGAGATGCAGCTTGGAATAATATTATTAATGAGATGCAGCTTGGCATAATATTATTAATGAGATGCAGCTTGGCATAGTATTATTAATGAGATGCAGCTTGGCATGGTATTATTAATGAGATGCAGCTTGGCATAGTAATAGTATTATTCATGACATGTAGCTTAGCATGGTGTTATTAATGAGATGCAGCTTGGCATGGTATTATTAATGAGATGCAGCTTGGCATGGTATTGTTAATGAGGTGCAGCTTGGCATAGTAATAGTATTATTAATGAGGTGCAGCTTGGCATAATTTTGTTAATGAGGTGCAGCTTGGCATAATATTATTAATGAGATGCAGCTTGGCATGGTATTATTAATGAGGTGCTCTTGCCGGGATTGAACCTGTGTCTCTACAGTCATAGAGCAGTGATGTTACCTCTACTCTACCCAGCCTGTTTCTAATGGGGTGCACCCTAGCACAGTTTTATTAATGAGCGACAGACTGGTATAATGTTGTTAATGGTTGATAAGATTGCATAGTATTATTAATGAGCCACAGTTAGGCACATCATAATTAATGAGGGCAGCTTGGCGTTGTGTTATGAGGGGCAGCTTAGCATATATTATTTATGAGGGACAGCCTGGCAAAGTTTTTCGAGGGGGCAGCCTGGCATATATTATTTATGAGGGGCAGCTTGACTAAGTCTAGGGTCAGACGAACGCAATTTTCACGTCTACCGTCAAAAAGTGCGTTGACGCGTCCGAAAGCATTTTTTCACGGAAGACGCGATAGTGGTCATATGATGCGCAATTTCGGCTGTGATTTTTTACAGATCCAAACCAGGAAACTTTGGGTGTCTGGACGTTATGTTGGCCGGACATGAGCAGCGTCTGACGTCTCCTAATCACGCACACACGCCGCTATGTGGACGCAGCGCACTCTGTACGTCAGTACTAGCAGTTCGACGTTCTTGCAAAAATGCGTTTGCCGCTTGCGTTGTGCGCCATACTTCGTGTGTGGGCCTGCGTTGGACGTCATTTGCTGCTACCACGGCCGTAATAAAGTGCGGCTAAACGCACGTTCGCACTGCGTTCATTTGACTCCTGCCTTAGTGTAAAAACAGAAATATTTATAAAACTTATATGAAAATGAATTCTATTTATTGACGTGATTTAATTTTATTGTCTCCACCACTTAAAGACTCTTTGTGGAAAGGAAATCTTTCTGGAATTTTCTATGGTCTTTATTCCTCAGAATTTATCAAACCCAAAATCCATGTATTGTAATCACATAATAAGACAATGGCTGGAGTGGAGAGAACATGAGAATGTTTCAGTAAATGATCTATTTAGGCCCAAAATACAGGACAATGAACAGCCAATCAGAATGAGGCTTCCCAAAGGTCCACCATTGAATTTGATCTCACCTGATACACAGAGCTAAGGACATTCTGCAGATAAAGTGATCGTAACAAACACACCTGGATACACTGAGGGCGAGAAAATGACCCGACGGACTCTGCAATGAATAACCTAAAGTAATACAAAGGTAGATTATTCCTAACGAGTTGATATGACGAATCGACGAATTGACTGTCAATTAATAATGAATATTTCCACATTAACATTGATTGTATTATTTTATATATATATTTTATGCAGTATGTCAGAGGTATCCAGGTATAAGTGCTGAAATATAACCAAATTAATAAACCCTCATCATGTAAGTATAGAGGCGTTAACCTGCTTTAATCAAATGTGACTCGATTAGATTAGTATTAAATTAAGCGTCAATACTGTCTTGTATAATGATGATATTATTACCACCTGCTTCGGGCAGAGGGGCAGATTAGGTCAGAGGGGCGGGTTAGGTCAGAGGGGCGGGTTAGGTCAGAGGGGCGGGTCAGGGCAGAGGGGCGGGTCAGGGCAGAGGGGCGGGTTAGGTCAGAGGGGCAGGTCAGGTCAGAGGGGCAGGTCAGGTCAGAGGGGCAGGTCAGGGCAGAGGGGCGGGATAGGTCAGAGGGGCAGGTTAGGTCAGAGGGGCGGGTTAGGTCAGAGGGGCGGGTCAGGGCAGAGGGGCGGGTCAGGGCAGAGGGGCGGGTTAGGTCAGAGGGGCAGGTCAGGTCAGAGGGGCAGGTCAGGTCAGAGGGGCAGGTCAGGGCAGAGGGGCGGGATAGGTCAGAGGGGCAGGTTAGGTCAGAGGGGCGGGTCAGGGCAGAGGGGCAGGTCAGGTCAGAGGGGCAGGTTAGGTCAGAGGGGCAGGTTAGGTCAGTGTTCGCCTCCTTCACCAAACAAACCTTTTCCTCTTATTAACAAACACATTCTTAACGAGAGATGGGAAAACATAGAAATGCAGAGAGAATATAAACAAACATGGAGAAAGAGGCAGGGCAGAGAGATGAGGGGCTGCTTGGCACAGCCTGACATAGTATTATTAATAAAGGACCTTTTGGAGTTGGTAGTTAGGGCATATCATGGCATGTGGTTGGCACAGAGGGATAGTGAGGCACGGGGTCACAGCGAGGGATAGCATGGCAGTTTATCCACACTGATGGAGAACCTGGCACATATTGGCACTGAGCGATAGCCTGTCTCAGGGTAGCAGTGTACTATAGTGTGGAACAGGCTGGCACTGAAGGATAATGTGGAAGTGAGTTGGCAGTGAGGGATAGCAAATGGGTTGACACTGATGGGTAGACTAGCACAGGTTGGCCGTGAAGAATATTGTGGAATGGGTTGGTGGTGAGGAATAGCCTGTCACAAGTTGGCTGTGAGGGATAGCCTGGCACAGGTTGGCAGTGAGGGATAGCCTGGCACAGGTTGGCAGTGACGGATAGCATGGCACAGGTTGGCAGTGAGGGATAGCCTGGCACAGGTTGGCAGTGAGCGATAGTCTGGCACAGGTTGTCAGTGACGGATAGCCTGGCACAGGTTGGCAGTGATGGATAGCATGGCACAGGTTGGCAGTGACGGATAGCATGGCACAGGTTGGCAGCGAGGGATAGCCTGGCACAGGTTGGCAGTGAGGGGTAGCCTGGCACAGGTTGGCAGTGAGGGATAGCCTGGCACAGGTTGGCAGTGAGGGGTAGCCTGGCACAGGTTGGCAGTGACGGATAGCATGACACAGGTTGGCAGTGAGGGGTAGCCTGGCACAGTTTGGCAGTGACGGATAGCATGACACAGGTTGGCAGTGAGGGGTAGCCTGGCACATGTTGGCAGTGACGGATAGCATGGCACAGGTTGGCAGTGAGGGGTAGCCTGGCACAGGTTGGCAGTGACAGATAGCATGGCACAGGTTGGCAGTGAGGGGTAGCCTGGCACAGTTTGGCAGTGAGGGATAGCCTGGCACAAGTTGGCAGTGAGGGATAGCCTGGCACAGGTTGGCAGTGACGGATAGCATGGCACAGGTTGGCAGTGAGGGGTAGCCTGGCACAGGTTGGCAGTGAGGGATAGCCTGGCACAGGTTGGCAGTGAGGGGTAGCCTGGCACAGGTTGGCAGTGATGGATAGCATGGCACAGGTTGGCAGTGAGGGGTAGCCTGGCACAGGTTGGCAGTGAAGGATAGCCTGGCACAGGTTGGCAGTGAGGGATAGCCTGGCACAGGTTGGCAGTGAGGGATAGCCTGGCACAGGTTGGCAGTGACGGATAGCATGGCACAGGTTGGCAGTGAGGGGTAGCCTGGCACAGGTTGGCAGTGAGAGATAGCCTGGCACAGGTTGGCAGTGAGGGGTAGCCTGGCACAGGTTGGCAGTGAGGGATAGCCTGGCAGAGGTTGGCTGTGAGGGGTAGCATGGCACATGGCCCGCAGTGTAGTGGGGTTAGATTGGCACAGTATTAAAGATGCGTATTTCGGTGCCATGATACTCCGCTCGGGTCAGTCGTAATTTCTGCACTCTCAGTCAATGAATATTAAATCCTGTGAGGCCAAACATTCCTGAAATCCCTCACCGTATTATCCCCATGGATTGGAGGGGAAGGCGATTAATTAGCTGCTGGCACAAGGGCCGGAGCTGCGTGAGGAGCTTGTGGTACCAGCCCAGGCCCGCAGCAAGGATTAGTGACCATTCTATTGGTTAATGCTGCTCCCAATACCCCCCGGACGATGCTCCTGATCGGCCCTAGTCCAGGCCAGAAACCTGTCAATCATCATGTAACTCCACCCACAAACCTGTCAATCATCATGTATTTCACCCACAAACTAGTTAATCAGCCTATAGCTTCACCCAAAAACATGTCAGTCAGCCTATAAAATCTGCCCAGAAAGCTGTCAATGAGTATGTAACTCCACCCACAGACCTGTCAGCCAGCCTGTAACCCCACCCAGGATGTCATTAATAAGTCTGTAACTCCTCCCAGAAAGCTGTCAATTAGATGATGGGAATTCCATTTCCTGGGTAACAGGCCAAGAAGGACAAAAAGCTCCTGCTACATGTGAGCGATCCAACACATGAAGAAAGATTTAGGAAAACCATTCTATTTGTGTGACAGTCAGTAATATAATACACATGCCTGCACATCACAGGGCAGCTCCTTCCTGCGTCCCCCCTCTGCATGTTGCAGGGCAGCTCCTTTCTATGCTCCCCCTATGCGTCTCACAAGGCAGCTCTTTCCTGCGTTCCCCCTCTGCATGTTACGGGGCAGATCCTTCCTGCGCTCCCCCTCTGTGTGTCACAGGGCAGCTCCTTCCTGCGCTTCCCCTCTGCATGTTGCAGGGCAGCTCCTTCCTGCGCTCGCCCTCTGCATGATGCAGGGCAGCTCCTTCCTGCTCTCCCCCTCTGCATGTTGCAGGGCAGCTCCTTCCTGCGCTCCCTCTCTGCATGTTGCAGGGCAGCTCCTTCCTGCACTCCCTCTCTGCATGTTGCAGGGCAGCTCCTTCCTGCGCTCCCTCTCTGCATGTTGCAGGGCAGCTCCTTCCTGCACTCCCCCTCTGCATGTTGCAGGGCAGCTCCATCCTGCGCTCCCCTCTGCATGTTGCAGGGCAGCTCCATCCTGCGCTCCCCTCTGCATGTTGCAGGGCAGCTCCTTCCTGTGCTCCCCCTCTGCATGTTGCAGGGCAGCTCCATCCTGCGCTCCCCCTCTGCATGAAGGAGTCATACGTGTCCAGGGAAACATGACGGACCTGGAGATCATATAAGTGGTGTGATGTGTCAGGGTGATGTCACCTTATGTTTTAACCCCCCCTGAGCTAAAATAGGGGAATCAATGCACCCCATTCCATAGCCCTTCAAAACCAAAAGGGTCCAGGAGTATTGGAGGCTAGGGGTAACTTTATCTCTTCTGGAGGAGCAGCGTAAGGTTCTGGGTCTGAGTCGCCCTCAGTTGGAGCCGCACACTTTGCTGTATATCGGAGCATGGTGCGTGATCAGGGGTTAATGTGTATTTGTGGTGAGGCAGAGGATGATTGTGTAATTTACAGCATCAAACCAAACCTTTGCACCTTCACAGCCTCATCACGATCTTCTGCTACAACCACAGAGATTCCACACCCCCATCTCCATGCACCCACAACAATGCCAACTGCACCCCAACCCACAACCCCCAATTCCACACTGCCTACATCTTCATGCACCCCAATATAGTCACATGCTACTGCACCCCCACCCACAACCCTCCATTCCACACCCCCATATCTCTACTCCTCCAACACAACCACCTGCTACTTCGCCCCAATTCACAACCCCATATCACTTCCATTGCACAGCCATGCCATCCCTGTGCTCAACGACTCTATGGCACATCTCATCCGATGGGGAAATCGTCAGTGTGTCCCACTCACTTATTATATGATCTTGGCTGGCCGGCGCAGGTAAACAGAGGGGACCCACTTCATCCTCATATAAACTCTGCCTTGACCAGTTGTGAGGTGAATCGAAAGGGGACCACACTCCATCCCAGTCATGACCTGCCGGCGAGGGGATAGAGAGGGGACCACACTCCATCCCAGTCATGACCAGCCGGTGTGTGGGGATAGAGAGGGGACCACACTCCTCCCAGTTATGACCAGCCGGTGTGTGGGGATATAGAGGAGACCACACTCCATCCCAGTCATGACCAGCCGGTGTGTGGGGATAGAGAGTAGACCACACTCCATCCCAGTCATGACCAGCCGGTGTGTGGGGATAGAGAGGAGACCACACTCCATCCCAGTCATAACCAGCCGGTGTGTGGGGATAGAGAGTAGACCACACTCCATCCCAGTCATGACCAGCCGGCGGGGGGATAGAGAGGGGACCAAACTCCACCCAGTTATGACCAGCCGGTGTGTGGGGATAGAGAGGAGACCACACTCCATCCCAGTCATAACCAGCCGGTGTGTGGGGATAGAGAGGAGACCACACTCCATCCCAGTCATGACCAGCCGGTGTGGGGATAGAGAGGGGACCACACTCCATCCCAGTCATGACCAGCCACTGTGTGGGGATAGAGAGGGGACCAAACTCCATCCCAATCGTGACCAGCCGGTGTGTGGGGATAGAGAGTGGAGCAATCTCCACCCAGTCATGACCAGCCCTTGTGTAGGGATAGATGTTACGTCCTCAGCCCCTGCTGCGCTCCCTGGGGGTCGGGGCATGTTTCTGTGCCACTGGCTGGTCGAGTGCCAGCATTCCATGATGGGCGATCAGCGTCTGAGGGGGCGGGGCCTGGTGTGGTCACGAGGAGCCGCCGGGTTTAAAGCAGGGCGCGAGGAGTTGCCTCGTCGCCCTGACGTGGAGTCTAGTTCCTGCATCGCCTGTTGCTGATTACGTTCATTGCTACTTTATTGCCAACCCATTTCAGTCTGAGGACCCGGATTACGTAGTTTGACCCGGCTTTACACTTTGACTATTCTCTGGTTTTTCCCCTTTGGTGTTTGTTTGTACGGATTGATGTTGAGTTGTTTATATGCAGCTTGGAGACCTGCCTGGTTCCTTGCACAATCCATCTGATAGGCCTCTGATAGCTACCCGTTCCATCCTAAATCCTAATCACAAGTCCCCTTATTGTGGGTCTATCTATCATGCTGTGAGCTCTGCATATGGTACCTATGATCCGGTATCCGCATGATCAGGTTTGATTACGAACATCAGGTTTTTCTCTGTTGTGACTGCCCTGCAGCCTGCACAATTCATATGCCGTGACAAACCATTATGTACAAACAAATGTGAAAATTTGCAAGAGTACATGAGTCTGAGTCCAGTCTATGATCCAGAGACTTGTGGGATTATATCTAATTGTCTTGTATCGACGCTAAACTGTCTTTTGTTTACGAAACCAATCGAGCTTCAGTGCTACTCAATATTGTCTACCTACTCCCCGGCTTTGGAAGTCAGGTTCTTGTATGCTATTTCCATTTTCAATGTGTATCAGAAAGATCTGCTGTATACGATCCTAACTACTTTATTCCAGTGCGAGCGCTATACAGTTTGTGGGGACCACACTCCATCCCAGTCATGACCAGCCGGCGGGGGGATAGAGAGGGGACCACACGCCATCCCAGTCATGACCAGCTGGTGTGTGGGGATAGAGAGGGGACCACACTCCATCCCAGTCATGACCAGCCGGTGTGTGGGGATAGAGTGGGGACCACACACCATCCCAGTCATGCCCAGCCGGTGTGTGGGGATAGAGTGGGGACCACACGCCATCCCAGTCATGACCAGCCGGTGTGTGGGGATAGAGAGGGGACCGCACTCCATCCCAGTCATGACCAGCCGCTGTGTGGGGATAGAGAGGGGACCACACTCCAGTCATGACCAGCTGGCCGGGGGGATAGAGACCACAGTCCATCGTTATATGACCCCGATCTTGTCTAGCCAGGACAAACTCCTGGTTTGTTTACCACATGCACCTATCTCCTGCCACCTCCCGTTGTGTTTCCACCCTCCCGCCCCGTGTGGCTTTGCCGCGTCCTTGTAATCAGGGAACAAGGGACACATTCCTGGAATATCTCACAAGCAAAGTGCAAGACAACTCACCAGAGACAAGTGTCCTATGACGCCATTCTGACCCAATCACACCATTTATCCACACAACAATATGGATCCGGAAGGCCAGGCCACTTTACCGGCTGGAAGGAGACAGACAAAACTGGACAAACATGATTAACCCTTTGAGGGCATATTAAGCCTATGTGGTCACCAACAAATGGCTCGAGGAGCAAATCCCAAACTACCCAGGACATTATGGCTTTTACGTTAATAGCTGTTTTATGTAACGTGTCATACTGTCTTTACCGGAGAAACCCCACGCAGGGACTCCATGTCCTTCCATCACTAATTACCCAGACATTTTATGACATGTCAGAGCAAAGAGCGCCAAATCAGGGCGAAGGTGCCGGCATTTTCCTCAATCTGGAATCTGAGAATACGCCTTGCAGCTCTGAGAAGATCAGCAGGAAACAGGGCACATTATACTGGAAAACATGATAAGACCTCAACGTGTCCAACAATCCCAGGAACCTGAGCTGGAGACAGAAGGATGAGAGCTTCCAGCACCTGTATTTAGGATTAAAATAGGATAGTCCTCTTAAAATCCTCACTATTTAGGTTATGGTGAGGATGCAGGAGATGAGGAGGTTATGGTGAGGATGCAGGGGATGAGGAGGTTATGGTGAGGATGCAGGGGATGGGGAGGTTATGGTGAGGATGCAGGGGATGAGGAGGTTATGGTGAGGATGCAGGAGATGAGGAGGTTATGGTGAGGATGCAGGGGATGAGGAGGTTATGGTGAGGATGCAGGAGATGAGGAGGTTATGGTGAGGATGCAGGGGATGAGGAGGTTATGGTGAGGATGCAGGGGATGAGGAGGTTATGGTGAGGATGCAGGAGATGAGGAGGTTATGGTGAGGATGCAGGGGATGAGGAGGTTATGGTGAGGATGCAGGAGATGAGGAGGTTATGGTGAGGATGCAGGGGATGAGGAGGTTATGGTGAGGATGCAGGAGATGAGGAGGTTATGGTGAGGATGCAGGGGTGAGGAGGTTATGGTGAGGATGCAGGGGATGAGGAGGTTATGGTGAGGATGCAGGAGATGAGGAGGTTATGGTGAGGATGCAGGGGATGAGGAGGTTATGGTGAGGATGTAGGGGATGAGGAGGTTATGGTGAGGATGCAGGGGATGAGGAGGTTATGGTGAGGATGCAGGGGATGAGGAGGTTATGGTGAGGATGCAGGAGATGAGGAGGTTATGGTGAGGATGCAGGGGATGAGGAGGTTATGGTGAGGATGCAGGGGATGAGGAGGTTATGGTGAGGATGCAGGGGATGAGGAGGTTATGGTGAGGATGCAGGAGATGAGGAGGTTATGGTGAGGATGCAGGGGATGAGGAGGTTATGGTGAGGATGCAGGGGATGAGGAGGTTATGGTGAGGATGCAGGAGATGAGGAGGTTATGGTGAGGATGCAGGGGATGAGGAGGTTATGGTGAGGATGCAGGGGATGAGGAGGTTATGGTGAGGATGCAGGAGATGAGGAGGTTATGGTGAGGATGCAGGGGATGAGGAGGTTATGGTGAGGATGCAGGAGATGAGGAGGTTATGGTGAGGATGCAGGGGATGAGGAGGTTATGGTGAGGATGCAGGGGATGAGGAGGTTATGGTGAGGATGCAGGAGATGAGGAGGTTATGGTGAGGATGCAGGGGATGAGGAGGTTATGGTGAGGATGCAGGGGATGAGGAGGTTATGGTGAGGATGCAGGAGATGAGGAGGTTATGGTGAGGATGCAGGGGATGAGGAGGTTATGGTGAGGATGCAGGGGATGAGGAGGTTATGGTGAGGATGCAGGAGATGAGGAGGTTATGGTGAGGATGCAGGGGATGAGGAGGTTATGGTGAGGATGCAGGGGATGAGGAGGTTATGGTGAGGATGCAGGAGATGAGGAGGTTATGGTGAGGATGCAGGGGATGGGGAGGTTATGGTGAGGATGCAGGGGATGAGGAGGTTATGGTGAGGATGCAGGAGATGAGGAGGTTATGGTGAGGATGCAGGGGATGAGGAGGTTATGGTGAGGATGCAGGGGATGAGGAGGTTATGGTGAGGATGCAGAAGATAGGGAGGTTATGGTGAGGATGCAGGGGATGAGGAGGTTATGGTGAGGATGCAGGGGATGAGGAGGTTATGGTGAGGATGCAGGAGATGAGGAGGTTATGGTGAGGATGCAGGAGATGAGGAGGTTATGGTGAGGATGCAGGGGATGAGGAGGTTATGGTGAGGATGCAGGGGATGAGGAGGTTATGGTGAGGATGCAGGAGATGAGGAGGTTATGGTGAGGATGCAGGGGATGAGGAGGTTATGGTGAGGATGCAGGGGATGAGGAGGTTATGGTGAGGATGCAGGGGATGAGGAGGTTATGGTGAGGATGCAGGGGATGAGGAGGTTATGGTGAGGATGCAGGAGATAGGGAGGTTATGGTGAGGATGTAGGGGATGAGGAGGTTATGGTGAGGATGCAGGGGATGGGGAGGTTATGGTGAGGATGCAGGGGATGAGGAGGTTATGGTGAGGATGCAGGAGATAGGGAGGTTATGGTGAGGATGTAGGGGATGAGGAGGTTATGGTGAGGATGCAGGGGATGGGGAGGTTATGGTGAGGATGCAGGGGATGAGGAGGTTATGGTGAGGATGCAGGGGATGAGGAGGTTATGGTGAGGATGCAGGGGATGAGGAGGTTATGGTGAGGATGCAGGGGATGAGGAGGTTATGGTGAGGATGCAGGGGATGAGGAGGTTATGGTGAGGATGCAGGGGATGAGGAGGTTATGGTGAGGATGCAGGGGATGGGGAGGTTATGGTGAGGATGCAGGGGATGAGGAGGTTATGGTGAGGATGCAGGGGATGGGGAGGTTATGGTGAGGATGCAGGGGATGAGGAGGTTATGGTGAGGATGCAGGGGATGAGGAGGTTATGGTGAGGATGCAGGGGATGAGGAGGTTATGGTGAGGATGCAGGGGATGGGGAGGTTATGGTGAGGATGCAGGGGATGGGGAGGTTATGGTGAGGATGCAGGGGATGAGGAGGTTATGGTGAGGATGCAGGGGATGGGGAGGTTATGGTGAGGATGCAGGGGATGAGGAGGTTATGGTGAGGATGCAGGGGATGAGGAGGTTATGGTGAGGATGCAGGGGATGAGGAGGTTATGGTGAGGATGCAGGGGATGAGGAGGTTATGGTGAGGATGCAGGGGATGGGGAGGTTATGGTGAGGATGCAGGGGATGGGGAGGTTATGGTGAGGATGCAGGGGATGAGGAGGTTATGGTGAGGATGCAGGGGATGGGGAGGTTATGGTGAGGATGCAGGGGATGAGGAGGTTATGGTGAGGATGCAGGGGATGAGGAGGTTATGGTGAGGATGCAGGGGATGAGGAGGTTATGGTGAGGATGCAGGGGATGGGGAGGTTATGGTGAGGATGCAGGGGATGGGGAGGTTATGGTGAGGATGCAGGGGATGAGGAGGTTATGGTGAGGATGCAGGGGATGGGGAGGTTATGGTGAGGATGCAGGGGATGGGGAGGTTATGGTGAGGATGCAGGGGATGGGGAGGTTATGGTGAGGATGCAGGGGATGAGGAGGTTATGGTGAGGATGCAGGGGATGGGGAGGTTATGGTGAGGATGCAGGGGATGGGGAGGTTATGGTGAGGATGCAGGGGATGGGGAGGTTATGGTGAGGATGCAGGGGATGAGGAGGTTATGGTGAGGATGCAGGGGATGGGGAGGTTATGGTGAGGATGCAGGGGATGGGGAGGTTATGGTGAGGATGCAGGGGATGGGGAGGTTATGGTGAGGATGCAGGGGATGAGGAGGTTATGGTGAGGATGCAGGGGATGAGGAGGTTATGGTGAGGATGCAGGGGATGAGGAGGTTATGGTGAGGATGCAGGGGATGAGGAGGTTACTCTCTGCAGTTTCTGGAGGCTGAGGCAGCACAAACAGGCGAAGAAGCTGACAGACTCCATGGATAGAATCTTGTGGCTGTTACTGAATGATGGCGACAATATCTGTCACTGATTCTGTCTTGAAAATGTTTATTTCTAAATATTGACTTGTTTGTTTATTTTCATCTGTTTAAAGTGAGAATAATGAACAAACATGTGCGATGGAAAATGTTTTTGTTTCCCAGTAATTGGGCAAACACAGATTCTCCCAAAAAAAAAGCCAAAACCTCACATTTTACTTTCTGAAATATTGAGGTTTATTAACATTTTGTATTAAACGAGAGACATAATCCCCAAAAATACAACTTTTACCTAAACCCAAATACCTAAAATCTGTGCACACAGTGTCATTTTTAGGGCAGATTCCACTTGGTTTTGCACCATACAAAGAAACAGCCGAAAACTGGAAATGTGAAAACTAGTAACTTAGTAGCACAAACTGTAGGAAAAAAAAAGGCAATAAAGAGAGAGTTGTGACGGAACCGTTCTCTTCCGTCTGTCCTGACTCTCCAGACACCCCTTCGTTGCGGTCAGCCCGGCTACTGGGAGCGCTGTCCTCAGCGCCTCGAGCAGCTTGACCCGCCTGCTTCTGTTTCTCTGCCCTGGAGCCGTTAGGAATCTCCAGAAGGCCGCTCGGTGCCTTCTGAGGGTGAGAGTGGAGTGTAGCGTAGTTTGTAATAACGCGCTGCGGAATATGCTGGCGCTTTATAAATAAAGAATAAAAAAAAAATAAAAAAAAAAATAAAGACACCAGGCGCGGCTGTATGCTTTAAAACAGGATTCTCTCTCTCTGAGCTCTGAGAGTTCTCTGCCTTTTAATGAACAAAACGCCACCATTTATGCTGAAGTCCAACAGTCATAATTTGCATAAATGACGCACCTCGTTTTACCAATATACTAATTACATTATGTCAGTTATTTACAATAAACATTCTTTACATTCTTTAGCCTTCAGCTCACACAACATTTGTATAATCCATTGTTCTAACACATCAGATTAAACACAAACACTATCACAGATCCCTTGAATTAAACATGCAGCTAGATAAGGGGAAAAGCCCTGTTGCATAAATTACACAGCAGTAAAGCTGGTTTACTGGCTATACAGAAACACATTTACCTACAGAAATATAAGTATATTTAAAACCAAAGTTACGCCATTTTACACTAAACTAATTTAAACTAAAACCAAACGATGTAAAATATATTTTAAATCACACAATATAAATGAACATAAAGTCTCTTGGGGTTTGAAGTGTGGAGCGCCACGTCAGTCCCATGACATATGTCCATACAATTTGAAACGCAAAACAGAGGGAAAAGTAAAAATGGTCTTTAAAACAGCCAAGTCAGTTTCTTGTGGCTCGCTGAGGAGCGCTACGTCAGCTCCATGACATTTGTCCCCCCTTCCAGAACGGCAGGGCAAGCTTAGATCCCAAACGGATCGCTTACCACTGACGAGACTTCGCACTGTGTCCCTCTTCTGCGCCATCTTCAAAGTTCCAGGTTGCGGGCACATAAGCAAAGTCAGCGGGGTCTGACGGTCGCTGGAAGGCTGTGGGTCCATAGTCCCGGGGCAAGAGGCAGGCCAACCCTCTTGTCCAGTGCGCCAGGCAACAGGCCACCACAGTCCACAGGCATAAAATGTTTGTTAGGGGGCACCCTGAAATTACCCCCCATATCTTGCTCTGTCCAGGGCACCTCTGCGGACCCAGGACCCGAATACAGTCAGCAGTCACAGTTCCCAGACTCTCCTTCTGCTGATGCCCCACTCCTGAACATTTAAAAAGGGCCCAGTCCACGGCAATCCCCAAAATCCCAAAAGGGCGCAATTCTTCCTGGGGCCAGGAACTTGATTGCCTCTCAGAATGGTCACTCACCGGTCTCCTGGGCAGGGGGGAAGTGATCTCCTCTCTTTCTGCACCTTGGTTGGTAGGGGTGGCATTATGAGGGGTCCCCATTTTCCTCGGGGAACAGTCACACGTGGATGCCAAAACAGCCTCCAGCAACACCGGGTACAAATGCTCTTCGCTGCAAAATATATCAGGGGCAATGACTCGACCCCCTGTTGTGCTGCTCTCCTCCATGGTGGGCAAGTGGGTGCTGGCAGCTCGTAGCAGGGACAGCTCATCTTGCAGCCGCTGGCACTGTGCTTGCGTCCCATCAAACTCAGCCTTCAGGTGGCTGGTAGTGCCCTGGTGCTCTTGCGCCGATACATCCAGTTGGTGTGTCAGGCGGCTCACCTCCTCCTCGCTTGCCTTGGCTTCAGCGAGGCTCTCATTCCGAGCTGCATCAGTTTCTAGCAGCTGGTGTGGGCACAGCTGGAGTTGGTTCTGGAACAGCTGTATTTCCTCTTGCTGCTCATGGGCCCGTGCCTGCATAGTGTCTCGGGAGAACTGTGTGCGCTGTAATTCCAGTTCACAGTTCTCCAGGCGAATTTTAAAAGCAGTCCTTTCTGTCTGTAGAGTAGGGATGAGCCGAACACTCCCCGAGTTTGGTTCGAGCCCGAACCCGAACTTCCCATTTGTTCGGGTCCGAACCCGATCCCGAACTCAAACCCAATGCAAGTCAATGGGGCTGAAAGTTCGGTTTTTAGAGTGCCCTCCAAGAGGGCATATATGCTACATATTTGCCATAAAAGGTGTATGGGGGTCCGGGTAGTGCCCTGGGGGACAGGAAACAAGAACAAAAAGTTAAAAAAAAAAACGTTTTTAAAGGGACAGTGAGTTTTCCATGAAATAAGGGTTAAAAATAAAAACCAAAAATTCCTTCAAATATCGTGCCTAGGAGGTCCCAATAACCTGCCCGTGAAGTGGTGGATTTGTAGGATGTATAGAAACACTTAAACCAAAAAATGACGTTTCATATGACGGTAAATGCTTTTCCTTTAATCTATCCATAAACAACTGCTTGGGGCGGCAGTCTGTATGAAAAGAGGAGACATTTTCGTACACGCAGAAAAAGTTTACTGATTTTTTTTTTGGCTAAAATTTTGTGAAATGTATGCAGGCTTTGGATGAAAGTAACAATAGGTGCTTTAAAATTGGTCCTTTAGCGTCCCCAACAGTGCCGTCACACCATAAACCCTCTGAGGATATGAATCTGATACAGGCGTCAGTGGCAGTGCACCCAAATATTGTGGTTTTGGTGCCAGGCCTGCAAGTACTATCATACAGTAACCCCTCTGTGGTATTGTGGAAGAGTGCAGGGTTGGACCCTGCTGTTCAAAAAATTAAAATGATATAAATCTGGCACAGGCGTCAGTGCAGCCAAATATTGTGCCTTTCATGGCAGCAAGTGCATTCACACCGTAACCCTTTTGTGGTATTGTGGAAGAGTTCAGTGCTGGAGGTTTTGTGCATGCAGAAGACATACCCGATCTATTCCGTTACTTCGGCATCAGGGGATTGATAGCTGCTGATCCAGGACTGATTCATTTTTTTAAATGTCAGCCGGTCTACAGAGTCGGTGGACAGACGCACTCTTTTTTGTCTGTGACAAAACCTCCAGCGGCACTGAACGTCCTTTCGGAAAGCACGCTAGATGAAGGGCAACCCAGTAGCTGCATAGCATATTGGCTAAGTTCTGGCCAGTGATCCAATCTCAACACCCAGTGGATCATCTGCTGGAAAGGTATCCAGGTCTGCCCTTGCCCCTAGGTAGTCCTGCACCATATGGTGAAGACACTGGCAATGGGTGCCTACATTTGACATCCCTGGGCGTCGGACTAAAAAAATTAAAAAAATCATCAGTCAAGCGGCCCTGGCCTTCACCACTATTCCTCCTGATCACCCGCAGCCTCAGAAGCACGTGTGTCAGCACTTGGTAATCTACTAGTGCCTGGAAAGGTGTTACACAAGTGTCGCTTTAGAGCGTCCTCAAGTTTTTTCATCCTGTGCTCCCTCTGTGCGGGCAGGATGAGCTCTGCAACTTTCCCCTTGTATCGTGGATCAAGAAGGGTTGCCAACCAGTAATGATCCCTCTCCTTGATAGCACGAATCCTGGGGTCCTTTAGCGGGCTTTGCATCATTAGGGAGCCCATGCAGCGTAGGTTGGAGGTGGCATTAGCTTCCAAGTCTTCCTGGTCAATGAGGATGACCGTATTGTGCACTTCTTCCTCCCAGCCACGCACTAGCCCTTCTGTTTCTGGGTACACAAAACCCTCCCTTGAGGAATCCCCACCTTCAATGCAGTCTTCCTGGTCAATGAGGATGACCGTATTGTGCACTTCTTCCTCCCAGCCACGCACTAGCCCTTCTGTTTCTGGGTACACAAAACCCTCCCTTGAGGAATCCCCACCTTCAATGCCCCCACTACTTAAATATTCCTCCTCCTCCTCCTGTCTGATCTGAGTAGGACCCGCTGGAATGCTGTCTGTGGAAAGACTGGGGCCTTGAGAGCTAGGGAAGGCCTCCTCTTCCTCCAGCTGCTCTGCCTCTAGAGCCACATCTATAATTCCCCGCAGAGTGTGCTCCAGCAGGAACACTAAAGGAATTGTCACTGATGCAGCACTGTCCCTGCTCACCATCCTCGTTGCCTCCTCAAATGGTGACAGTACAGTGCGTGCATCCTTGATCATCAGCCACTGCGGGGGGGGGGAAAAACCAAGTTGACCTGAACCTGTCCTTGTTCCATACTCACACCGGTACTCATTGATGGCCCTCTGCTGCTTGTGCAGACGCTGCAGCATTGCTAATGTCAAGTTCCACCTGGTGGGCATGTCACAGATCAGACGGTTTGTGGGAAGGTGGAATTCTCTTTGAATTTCTGCCAGGCGAACGCTTGCTGGGAATGACCGTCTGAAGTGGCTGCAGACTTTTCTGGCCTGGATGAGAAGCTCTGGCAGCCCTGGGTACTTGGTTAGGAAACGCTGTACCACCAGATTTAGGACGTGTGCTAGGCATGGTACATGCATCAATTTACCCTTGCGTAGGGCGGAGAGAAGGTTGCTGCCATTATCGCAGACGATCATTCCCAGCTCAAGCTGGCATGGTGTTAACCATCTCTACACCTGCCCCCGCAGAGCTGACAAAATTTCTGACCCGGTGTGGCTCCTGTCCCCTAAACAAACCAGCTCAAGCACAGTATGGCATCTTTTTGCTTGAGCCATTGCGTAGACCCTGTCAGGCGTCGGTTTAACGAGGAGGAGGAGGCTCCAGCACAGAGCCCCGTCTTGGATCCCTCCCAGCTGCAATCAGAGTTACCCAGTGTGCCGTGAAGGAAATGTAATGACCCTGTCCATGCTTGCTGGACCACATGTCTAAAGTCACATGCACCTTGCTGCTGACTGCCTTTCCCAATGACTGGATAACATTGTCTTCCACATGCTGGAATGGCCTTGAGTGAAAAGTAATGGCGTTTTGGAACCTGCCACTGTGGTACAGCACATTCAGCAAATTCACGGAAGGAAGCAGAGTCCACCAGCTGGAAAGGCAGCGCTGCAATGCGAGTAATTTTGCTAAGCTGGCATTTAGACGCTGTGCTTGGGGATGGCTGGGACTATATTTTTTCTTTCGCTGCAGCAGCTGCGGCAACGTAATCTGACTGCGTAAATCTTCAGCTACTGGGATGATGTCACATTGTGAGGAAAGACCTGGTACATCCATTACTGTAGCATCATCCCTGTCGGTGGAGGTTGTAGGCAATGACATGGCAGGACATACAGTGGGGGTAGAGACCGAGGAGGAGGAGGACCTACGCAAAGTTTTGCGCCAACGGGATGTGTGGCACTTGTTCATATGTCGCCTCAAGCATGTGGTACCCAAGTGTCCGGTATCTTTCCCATGCTTAAACCTCATCTGACATAGATTACAAATAGCAACGCTGCGCTCTACTGCACATTTCTTAAAGAACTCCCAGACAACAGAGTTCCTGCATGTGTTCTTTGAGACAACAGCGCTCTGCACCGGAGCAGCTCTGACATGTGATGCCTTGGACTGGCTAGTGCTACGGTTGGTTACAGAGGATGTTGTGCCTCGTGTTTGCTGTGCCTCCTCCTCCCCCTCTTCCTTACTTAATTCCTCTGTTTGTTTGATCTGGCACCCAGGTGGAGTCAGTGACCTCATCTTCACCCCCTATCTCCTCGTCACTGGAGCCATCTTGGCAGTATGCTGCAGCTGCTGGGGCAACATGAGTGCCAGTTATTTGTGTGTCATCACTGGCACCCCCTTCCTCTAGGTTGATTATACTCCCTTGCTCAACCTCAGAGATTGAATCAGAGCACTGTACTTGCTGCGCATCCTCAAGCAGCATGTCACTCTCATTGTAGTCAAACAATTCAGCTTACTCCTCCGTGTGTGATAGCGAGGCTACGGCAGGAGTAGCTGTGGACATGGAGGCTGCATTAAATGCTTTGGCAGCTGAGGTGGACTGTAAATCACTAGAAGCCTGGCTGGCAGAGGACTCGGAGGATGAGGATGGCCTGGTTAGCCAATCCACCAAGTCCTCTGTATGTTGCTGCTGCTTAAGACGGCCTGCACCAGTTAGAAAGGACAAGCGTGCCCCTGCAGAGAATGCACCACGTCCACCACGACCAGAGGCACAGCCTCCCGACACAGGGGCTGCTTGCCCTCTTATGACGGAATGGGCGTATCCGCCTGCGGTCCTGCTCTATCTATCTGACCCCCTCGTTGGTGTTGCCAAGCCCGACTACCGAGTGGCACGGCACCCGGCGTCTCGAGCGGCTTGGGTAGAGGACTACGTGGCGGTGGAGATCTGTAGAGTAGATGGGGCACCCACGGTGGAAATCCGCCCGACTACCGAGTGGCACGGCACTCGGCGTCTCGAGCAGCGGATCTACTGACCATTGAAGGGCTGGAGACGGTCTGCGTGGCGAACCGCGGTTCGGTAGAGTCTCCTTGCAGATGCAGGCACGGCGCTCAGCCGAGGACCCGATTCGGGGTGGTTGCGGTATCCCAAGATACCGATTCAAGGTGGCGCAACGGCGCGGCGAATCGATGTTCTGCTGCGGAGTTAGAGTGACCCGTTCCTGGGTGGTGGTGATATGTAGCCGACGTGAAATGAAAACACCAGGCAGAGCTGTATGTTTCAAAAACTCAGATGAACTGACTCTTTTAATGAACAACGCCACTATTTATGCTGAAGTATAACAGTCACAATTTGCATACCCATACTAATTACTAGCACACCCATCTAATTAGATTATGTCAGTTATTTACAATCAACATTCTTCACATTCTCTTAGCCTTCAGCGCACACAACATTTGTATATCCATTGTTCCAGCACATCAGATTAAACACACACTATCAGACATCCCTTAAATTAAACATGTACCTAGATAATGGGGAAAATCCCTGACGCATAAATTACACAGCAGCAAAACTTGTTTACTGGCTACAGAAACCCACATTTACCTACAGGAATATAAGCATGTTTTAAAACCAAAGCTATGTCATTTCACTAAACTAAATTAAACTAAAACCAAACGTTGTAAAGTATATTTAAAATCACACAGGGTACATCTTAATACAGCACATCAAGTAAAACCACATCTAGCAAGGAAAATAAACTGTTCATACATTGAAACGCACACTGCAAACGTTCAAAGGAAAACAAGGTCCTTTTAAAAATGTCTTGGGTTTGAGTCCTGGGTCTCGCTGCGCCGAGCCCCTATGTCCCTTCCGTGACACCTCTTATCTGTGTCTGGGAGCATCTGCCTGTCCTTTTTGTTCTTTCAGACATGGTGAGTGATATATAGATTAATATATACAGAACTCTGATTCAACTCTGGTATAAAGATTTAAAGAACTCTGGTATAACTCAGTGAGACACACTGATAGCTGGCAGGCAGTGACAAGAGACAGATCACCTCAATTCACAAATGTTTTGTAGAAATTAGTGAGCCCCAAAATACAGCGTGGTACTGGATGTGTGACGAGACACAGATCACCTCAATTCATAGATACATAGTTATACAGGTGTGTTCAAAATGATTCAACCCCCACTGAAATTGAGTGTTTTGGCCAGTTTGACATTGATTTTGATCATTCAGTCATCTTGCTTACAATTAAATCAAAGAGGCACGTGTAGGTCAGACAAATATAACATAACATTTATAATGAAATAAGCACAAATGTCTTTTCTGTGCTCACATCATTATCAGTTTTATTCAACCCCCAAGTGACATTCAATCTTAGTACTTAGTACAACATCCTTTTACAGTTATAACAGCTTTTAAACGTGAAGCATAGCTTGACACAAGTGTCTTGCAGCCATCTACGGGTATCTTCGCCCATTCGTCATGGGCAAAAGCCTCCAGTTCAGTCACATTCTTAGGCTTGCGCACTGCAGCTGCTTTCTTTAAGTCCCACCAGAGGTTCTCAATCGGATTTAAGTCAGGTGACTGCGATGGCCACTCCAAAATGTTCCAGCCTTTAATCTGCAACCATGCTCTAGTGGACTTGGAGGTATGCTTGGGATCATTGTCCTGTTGAAATGTCCAACGTCTCTCAAGCCTCAGGTTTGTGACGGACTGCATCACATTGTCATCCAATATCTCCTGGTACTGAAGAGAATTCATGGTACCTTGCACACGCTGAAGCTTCTCTGTACCTGCAGAAGCAAAACAGCCCCAAAGCATGATTGACCCCCCGCCATGCTTCATAGGCCTTGTTCTTCCTCCTCCAAACATAGCGTTGATCCATGGGCCCAAACAGTTCTAATTTTGTTTCATCAGTCCACAGAACACTATCCCAAAACTTCTGTGGTTTGTCCACATGACTTTTGGCATACTGCAGTCGACTCTTCTTATTCTTTGGAGACAGCAAGGGGGTGCGCCTGGGAGTTCTGGCATGGAGACCTTCATTACGCAGTGTGCGCCGTATTGTCTGAGCTGAAACTTCAGTACCCACATCTGACAAATCTTTGCTCAGTTCCTCAGCAGTCACATGGGGACTTTTCTCCACTCTACGCTTCAGGTAGCGCACAGCAGTCGAAGTCAGCATCTTCTTTCTGCCACGACCAGGTAGCGTTTCAACAGTGCCCTTTGCCTTGAATTTGCGAATGATGCTTCCTATGGTCTCTCTTGGTATGTTTAACATCTTTGCAATCTTCTTATAGCCATTGCCCTTCCTGTGAAGAGTAATCACCTCTTCTCTTGTCTTCCTGGACCATTCTCTTGACTTCACCATGTTTGTAACCACACCAGTAAATGTCTAGAAGGAGCTGAGTATCACAGTCATTTTAAAGCTGCCTAATTGGTGCTTATTATGCTTTATTGCTGCTCCGTGACATCCACAGGTGTTTTCAATACCTGATTGAAAACACTTGAATGAACCTCTGTTCTTCAGAGTGGTAGTCTTTAAGGGGTCGAATAATTGTGTCAATGAAGAATTCACAAAAGAAACATTTACTACTGTATTACAAAACCAATTGATGTCATTTTAGTTGCATATGGTTCTTTAAAAAGTCCTTGTAGGATTTCATTCTGAATACAATTACAAATGTCACTAAATTCCCTAAAACCCTTTACAGCATTGGGGGTTGAATAATTTTGAACACAACTGTATAGGCTGAAAAATGACATGCTTCCATCGGGTTCAGCCTCTCCCACATAACCTACTGCTGTTGATCCAAAAGAAGGCAAAAAACCCAGTCTGAAATATGCAACATACCGGGAAAAAAATTCCTTCTTGACCCCAGATGGCGTCAGATTTCTCCTTGGATCAAGAAGCTTTTACCCACATATTAAATATTATAACCCTTAATATTCTGTGTCTGCAGGAAGTCATCCAGTCGTTTTTTAAAAGTCTGTACAGACTCTGACCCAAACACCTCAACAGGCAGAGAATTCCACAGCTTGATTGTTCTCACTGTAAAATAACCCTTCCTATGCTTTAAGCTAAATTTTCTTTCTTCCAGTCTAAATGGATGACCCCTTGTCCTGTGTATAGTCCTGTTAATGAATAGGTTATCAGACAATGGTTGATAATGGCCCCGTATATATTTATATAAGGTTATCAGATCCAATCTAAGGCGCCTTTTCTCTAAACTAAACAGGTTTAAGCTTGTTAGTCTTTCCTCATAACTTAACCCTTCCATTCCCCTTGTTAATTTAGTTGCCCGTCTGCACTTTTTCTAACGCTATAATATCTTTTTTTAAGACAGGTGCCCAAAATCACACGGCATATTCAAGGTGCGGCCTGACCATTGATTTATACAGAGGCAAAATTATGTTTTCATCCCGTGAGTGAACTCCCCTTTTAATGCATGCCAGTACTTTGCTGGCCTTGGCGGCTGCTGTTTGACATTGCACATTGTTACTTAGTTTGAAGTCTATGATTATTCCCAAATCCTTCTCCTGCTTGGATTTCCCCAACTCCGTACCATTTAGGGTATAAATTACTTGTGTGTTCTTCACTCCAAAGTGCATAACTTTGCATTTATCTACATTAAATTTCATCTGCCATTTAAGTGCCCAGTCCCCCAATCTATCTAAATCCCTCTGCAGCGAAGTAACATCCTGCTCACATTGTATTACTTTTTCTAGCTTTGTGTCATCTGCAAACACTGATACATGACTTTCAATGCCTATCTCAAGGTCATTTATAAATAAATTGAATAGTATTGGTCCTATAACAGACCCCTGGGGGACACCGCTTACCACTGGTGTCCATCTTGAAAATGTACCATTTATGACCACTCTCTGTACCCTATCTTTTAACCAGTTTTCTATCCAAGAACAAGTATTTTCATCAATTTAAATAGTAACCTTTTATGTGGAACTGTGTTGCAAGCTTTGGCAAAATCTAAGTAAATCACATCCACTGCGACCCCCTGATCTATACTTCTACTTACTTCCTCATAGAACGTAATTAGGTTAGTCTGACATGATCTGTGTTTCATGAAACCATGCTGATTTTTGCCAGTTACATTAAACCTCCCAATAAATTCCTGAATATTATCCCTTAGTAACCCCTCAAATACTTTCCCAGCCACAGATGTTAAGCTCACAGGTCTATAATTCCCAGGCACAAATTTTAAACCTTTCTTAAATATAGGGACAACGTCAGCTTTTCTCCAATCCTCTGGTACTATTCCTGAAAGAAATTCCCAAATGTTTTGTAGAAATTAGTGAGCCCCAAAATACAGCGTGGTACTGTTTGTATGACGAGACACAGATCACCTCAATTCACAAATGTTTTAAATAAAGTTGTAAACCCCAAACAAAACAACTTGCTGGCACAGTGACAAGACACACATCACCTAAATTCCCTGATATTTGGTAGAAATGAGACCCCCCAGACCCCCCCAGTAGCGTGGCAGACCGGCAGTAACAACACACACAACTATCTCCTTTGAAATCTCCTCTGAAATGCGTGCAGAATCGGTGCGTTGAAACCTTTTATAGTGTGCTGCGGGACTTAGCTCTGTGAGCCCATGATTGGGCAAAATTTGCCCAATCAGGACTCTGAGCGGTGATTGGCATAGTGTTGAACCAGTCTTGCACCAGACCTGTGGTCAGGTGTAAGGCTGTAGCCAATTACGAGCTTCAGGCCAGTGGGAAAATGCATTGTGGTCCATTGTGGTCGAACATGCGGCGAACACCCGGAAATGTTCGGTGTTCGCGATCTACTCGAACAGGCTAAGTTCGGGTCGAACCCCGAACCATCCGAACCCGAACCGCTCATCCCTACTGTAGAGCAGCTCTGGTTCGCCGTTCAGCCTCTAGTTACTCAATCATTATACGGGAGCTGTGCTCCAGCTCCTCTATTTGCGCATGGGCTCCACTGAGCTCCGTGTGCAGGGTGTTGGTAGTGTCCTCGCAGGCACAAACCTGGGCCAACAGTTGTCGTATAGTGGCTTCCTGTTCTCGTGCTTCATTGCAGTGAAAATCTCTCTCCTCCATGACAGTTCGCAGTTTATCCTGATGGTCCTGTAATGTCTCTGCCAGGGCCAATAGCTCTGCCCGAGCATCACGCAAGTCAGCTTGTAACGAGCTGACCAGATCGTCCCTGGTCTGTGTGGCCCCATCTTTCAGGAGGGGAACAGCCTGGGTGCCAGTCTCTCCGGTGGCCTGATACTGCCCGCAGGAAGATGGCTTAATGCTGTAATCCCCGGGCTGTGACGGCGTTTTGCTTTGGTCTGCTTTGGCTCGGCCACCCCTCTTTTTCTTCTGCTTCCTGCTGGCTGGTGGGGGGAGGCTTCCTCCAGGGGTCTCGAGGACTGGTAGCTGGGCTGCAGTCTGCAAACATTTTAAGTCCATTTCGAGTGCCCATTCCTCAGCAGCGAGTCCCTTCAGCACGGGCCAAAAGGCAGAGTCCTCATACACGTCCAGGTAGCGCCCCTGGATGCTGCACAATTCTGCATGTCTGGCAGCTTGTGGACTGCCATAATTGTCTCCCCCCCTTAAAGTAGATCCATGCTGGGCCAGGACCGCGGAACACATAGCCTGGGGGAGGCTTCTCGTCAGTTTCCAAATCCTCCTCACTCACACATTGCAGCAAGTCCGCGTATTTGCACTCTAGATCGAGTGCGGCACGCAGCCAGTGCACCAACTGGTCTCCATGGCTCACAGTGGGCTGAGGCCCCAACACTTGGGGTCTCCACAGCTGAATGTCCTCTGTGATTCTCTGCTCATAAGGAATAAATGAGCTGTCCTGATCCATAGTCCTCTGTAGACGGTTTTCTATCACCGCAGGCAAAAACCTCTGCGGTCTCTCTCAGCGGGGACACATCTCCACTCGCTCCGGGTTGCACCACACTTGTGACTTTGACCCTTACTTCAGTATTCATTCCTTCCATGGCTCTCCAGCAGGTCCTTCAGGGTGTCCTGCTTGCAGGCTGTATAGTTGGCCATCTCGGGGTGTATTGGTGTTGGAGAGCCTCTATCCACACCGCTGCCACCAATGTGACGGAACCGTTCTCTTCCGCCTGTCCTGACTCTCCAGACACCCCTTCGTTGCGGTCAGCCCAGCTACTGGGAGCGCTGTCCTCAGCGCCTCGAGCAGCTTGACCCGCCTGCTTCTGTTTCTCTGCCCTGGAGCCGTTAGGAATCTCCAGAAGGCCGCTCTGTGTCTTCCGAGGGTGAGAGTGGAGTGTAGCGTAGTCTGTAATAAAGACACCAGGCGCGGCTGTTTGCTTTAAAACAGGATTCTCTCTCTCTGAGCTTGAGAGTTCTCTGACTTTTAATGAACAAAACGCCACCATTTATGCTGAAGTCCAACAGTCATAATTTGCATAAATGACGCACCTCGTCCTACCAATATACTAATTACATTATGTCAGTTATTTACAATAAACATTCTTTACATTCTTTAGCCTTCAGCTCACACAACATTTGTATAATCCATTGTTCTAACACATCAGATTAAACACAAACACTATCACTGATCCCTTGAATTAAACATGCAGCTAGATAAAGGGAAAAGCCCTGTTGCATAAATTACACAGCAGTAAAGCTTGTTTACTGGCTATACAGAAACACATTTACCTACAGGAATATAAGTATATTTAAAACTAAAGTTACGCCATTTTACACTAAACTAATTTAAACTAAAACCAAACGATGTAAAATATATTTTAAATCACACGATATAAATGAACATAAAGTCTCTCGGGGTTTGAAGCGTGGAGCGCCACGTCAGTCCCATGACATATGTCCATACAATTTGAAACGCAAAACCGAGGGAAAAGTAGTAAAAATGGTCTTTAAAACAGCCAAGTCAGTTTCTTGTGGCTCGCTGAGGAGCGCCAGTTGTCAGCTCCGTGACAAGAGTAACCCAACGAACGAGAGAAATAAAGGACACGGAGGGGAATTCTACATTATTACCAAATTCACTCAGGATTACAAAGTCTGTTTCTCATATTTATTACTTGATACAGTTACAAGTTTTTATAAAGCGCTAACAAGTTACGTAGCGCTGTACAACGGGTGAAACAGAAAAACAATATACATACAAGTTATTAGACACACAGAACAGTAGGAGAGGGGACCCTGCTCCAGAGCTTACAATCTAAGAGGAGAGGGGACCCTGCTCCAGAGCTTACAATCTAAGAGGAGAGGAGACCCTGCCCCAGAGCTTACAATCTAAGAGGAGAGGGGACCCTGCTCCAGAGCTTACAATCTAAGAGGAGAGGGGACCCTGCCCCAGAGCTTACAATCTAAGAGGAGAGGGGACCCTGCTCCAGAGCTTACAATCTAAGAGGAGAGGGGACCCTGCCCCAGAGCTTACAATCTAAGAGGAGAGAGGACCCTGTCCCAGAGCTTACAATCTAAGAGGAGAGGGGACCCTGCCCCAGAGTTTACTATCTAAGAGGAGAGGAGACCCTGCCCCAGAGCTTACTATCTAAGAGGAGAGGGGACCCTGCCCCAGAGCTTACAATCTAAGAGGAGAGGGGACCTTGCCCCAGAGCTTACAATCTAAGAGGAGAGGAGACCCTGCCCCAGAGTTTACAATCTAAGAGGAGAGGGGACCCTGCTCCAGAGCTTACAATCTAAGAGGAGAGGGGACCCTGCTCCAGAGCTTACAATCTAAGAGGAGAGGGGACCCTGCTCCAGAGCTTACAATCTAAGAGGAGAGGGGACCCTGCCCCAGAGCTTACAATCTAAGAGGAGAGGGGACCCTGCCCCAGAGCTTACAATCTAAGAGGAGAGGGGACCCTGCCCCAGAGCTTACAATCTAAGAGGAGAGGGGACCCTGCTCCAGAGCTTACAATCTAAGAGGAGAGGGGACCCTGCCCCAGAGCTTACAATCTAAAGGAGAGGGGACCCTGCCCCAGAGTTTACAATCTAAGAGGAGAGGGGACCCTGCTCCAGAGCTTACAATGTAAGAGGAGAGGGGACCCTGCCCCAGAGCTTACAATCTAAGAGGAGGGGGACCCTGCCCCAGAGCTTACAATCTAAGAGGAGAGGGGACCCTGCCCCAGAGCTTACAATCTAAGAGGAGAGGGGACCCTGCTCCAGAGCTTACAATCTAAGAGGAGAGGGGACCCTGCCCCAGAGCTTACAATGTAAGAGGAGAGGGGACCCTGCCCCAGAGTTTACAATCTAAGAGGAGAGGGGACCCTGCCCCAGAGCTTACAATGTAAGAGGAGAGGGGACCCTGCCCCAGAGCTTACAATCTAAGAGGAGAGGGGACCCTGCCCCAGAGTTTACAATCTAAGAGGAGAGGGGACCCTGCCCCAGAGCTTACAATCTAAGAGGAGAGGGGACCCTGCCCCAGAGCTTACAATGTAAGAGGAGAGGGGACCCTGCTCCAGAGCTTACAATCTAAGAGGAGAGGAGACCCTGCCCCAGAGTTTACAATCTAAGAGGAGAGGGGACCCTGCCCCAGAGCTTACAATCTAAGAGGAGAGAGGGGACCCTGCCCCAGAGCTTACAATCTAAGAGGAGAGGGGACCCTGCCCCAGAGCTTACAATCTAAGAGGAGAGGGGACCCTGCCCCAGAGCTTACAATCTAAGAGGAGAGGGGACCCTGCTCCAGAGCTTACAATCTAAGAGGAGAGGGGACCCTGCCCCAGAGCTTACAATCTAAGAGGAGAGGGGACCCTGCCCCAGAGCTTACTATCTAAGAGGAGAGGGGACCCTGCCCCAGAGCTTACAATCTAAGAGGAGAGGGGACCCTGCTCCAGAGCTTACAATCTAAGAGGAGAGGGGACCCTGCTCCAGAGCTTACAATCTAA
The DNA here is from genome assembly GCA_009667805.1 of Leptobrachium leishanense. NCBI lineage: Eukaryota > Metazoa > Chordata > Amphibia > Anura > Megophryidae > Leptobrachium > Leptobrachium leishanense. Next base: position 80,807,650 of record CM019075.1, read on the forward strand.
GAGGAGAGAGGACCCTGCCCCAGAGCTTACAATCTAAGAGGAGAGGGGACCCTGCCCCAGAGCTTACAATCTAAGAGGAGAGGGGACCCTGCCCCAGAGCTTACAATCTAAGAGGAGAGGGGACCCTGTCCCAGAGCTTACAATCTAAGAGGAGAGGGGACCCTGCTCCAGAGCTTACAATCTAAGAGGAGAGGGGACCCTGCCCCAGAGCTTACAATCTAAGAGGAGAGGGGACCCTGCTCCAGAGCTTACAATCTAAGAGGAGGGGGACCCTGCCCCAGAGCTTACAATCTAAGAGGAGAGAGGACCCTGCTCCAGAGCTTACAATCTAAGAGGAGAGGGGACCCTGCCCCAGAGCTTACTATCTAAGAGGAGAGGGGACCCTGCCCCAGAGCTTACAATCTAAGAGGAGAGGAGACCCTGCCCCAGAGCTTACAATCTAAGAGGAGAGGGGACCCTGCCCCAGAGTTTACAATCTAAGAGGAGAGGGGACCCTGCCCCAGAGCTTACAATCTAAGAGGAGAGGAGACCCTGCCCCAGAGCTTACAATCTAAGAGGAGGGGACCCTGTCCCAGAGCTTACAATCTAAGAGGAGGGGGACCCTGCCCCAGAGCTTACAATCTAAGAGGAGAGGGGACCCTGCCCCAGAGCTTACAATCTAAGAGGAGAGGGGACCCTGCTCCAGAGCTTACAATCTAAGAGGAGAGGGGACCCTGCCCCAGAGCTTACAATCTAAGAGGAGAGGGGACCCTGCCCCAGAGCTTACAATCTAAGAGGAGAGGGGACCCTGCTCCAGAGCTTACAATGTAAGAGGAGAGGGGACCCTGCCCCAGAGCTTACAATCTAAGAGGAGGGGGACCCTGCCCCAGAGCTTACAATCTAAGAGGAGAGGGGACCCTGCCCCAGAGCTTACAATCTAAGAGGAGAGGGGACCCTGCTCCAGAGCTTACAATCTAAGAGGAGAGGGGACCCTGCCCCAGAGCTTACAATGTAAGAGGAGAGGGGACCCTGCCCCAGAGTTTACAATCTAAGAGGAGAGAGGACCCTGCTCCAGAGCTTACAATCTAAGAGGAGAGGGGACCCTGCCCCAGAGTTTACAATCTAAGAGGAGAGGGGACCCTGCCCCAGAGCTTACAATCTAAGAGGAGAGGGGACCCTGCCCCAGAGCTTACAATGTAAGAGGAGAGGAGACCCTGCCCCAGAGTTTACAATCTAAGAGGAGAGAGGACCCTGCTCCAGAGCTTACAATCTAAGAGGAGAGGGGACCCTGCCCCAGAGCTTACAATCTAAGAGGAGAGAGGGGACCCTGCCCCAGAGCTTACAATCTAAGAGGAGAGGGACCCTGCCCCAGAGCTTACAATCTAGAGGAGGGGGCTGCTCCAGAGCTACAATCTAGAGGGAGGGGACCCTGCCAGAGCTTACTATCTAAGAGGAGAGGGGACCCTGCCCCAGAGCTTACAATCTAAGAGGAGAGGGGACCCTGCTCCAGAGCTTACAATCTAAGAGGAGAGGGGACCCTGCCCCAGAGCTTACAATCTAAGAGGAGGGGGACCCTGCCCCAGAGCTTACAATCTAAGAGGAGAGGAGACCTGCCCCAGAGCTTACAATCTAAGAGGAGAGGGGACCCTGCTCCAGAGCTTACAATCTAAGAGGAGAGGGGACCCTGCCCCAGAGCTTACAATCTAAGAGGAGAGGAGACCCTGCCCCAGAGCTTACAATCTAAGAGGAGAGGAGACCCTGCCCCAGAGCTTACAATCTAAGAGGAGAGGGGACCCTGCCCCAGAGCTTACAATCTAAGAGGAGAGGAGACCCTGCCCCAGAGCTTACAATCTAAGAGGAGAGGGACCCTGCCCCAGAGCTTACAATCTAAGAGGAGAGGGGACCCTGCTCCAGAGCTTACTATCTAAGAGGAGAGGGGACCCTGCCCCAGAGCTTACAATCTAAGAGGAGAGGGGACCCTGCTCCAGAGTTTACAATCTAAGAGGAGAGGGGACCCTGCCCCAGAGCTTACAATCTAAGAGGAGAGGGGACCCTGCCCCAGAGCTTACAATCTAAGAGGAGAGGGGACCCTGCTCCAGAGCTTACAATCTAAGAGGAGAGGAGACCCTGCCCCAGAGCTTACAATCTAAGAGGAGAGGAGACCCTGCTCCAGAGCTTACAATCTAAGAGGAGAGGGGACCCTGCCCCAGAGCTTACAATCTAAGCTAAAACACTATAAAATGAAACATTTTTAATTGACCTGATTTTGGAAATAACTGGTTTACTTTAAAGACAAACAAAATCCATAAAACCCTTATTCGTCTCCAATAAACCCATGGAGCATAAATCCCGTGATCACTCGGTGCTTGGGGGAGCGTGCAGACTCCGCCGCCTGCGGACATTCCCATTATCCGAAGCAGAAAGGATTCCACGAGCTTCACACGCAGCAACACTTAGAAATGTAACCACACATTAGCGGTAAATCGTCCCGTGCCGGAGCTTCTCCTCATATCCCCCCCTTCCCGAACGAAATGATACGCTGAGAAAGTCACAAGACGACATAAAGGAAGGACCAAGGTTTAATGACCCGCATGTCGCCCCCCCCCCCCGGCCCGCAGCTGCTCATACCAGCAAAATAATCCAAAACAAGTGGTTTTGCTCGTCGTCTCCTGCTCGGCTGATGTAACAGGGAGAGAGATAAATCCCTGGTGGTCCGGAAGGGGGAAATAAAGTGTTCCCTGGTGCAGAGCATTCAGTCTGCCTCTACCTGGCACCGACCATAGTAATCGCTCGGTGAGGCGTCACCATGCTCGCACCGGCCACAGATGCCTCGGCCCACCGGGAAGTTTCTTGATATCCCGGTGGGCCGGTCCTAGGTGGCCTGGAGCGACCCTTACATATCTGGCACCTAGACAAGCTGCAGAGGGTCTGGCAAGGGGCCCCCAGAACATACCACAGACTGGCGTTGGCCGTGACTAGGACTTTCAGGACATGAGAAGAACATACGCAAACAGACAACAAAGCGTGCGGTTCCTCTACCCATGACAAATCTGATCCTAAAGCCGCGGCTGATGGGTTTGGCACGAGCTCCGCGGCGTTGGCGAGGCGACAGACATGTTGGATTTATAAAAAGACCACGTTGAAACCATACGGTCTTCATTAGCCGACACACACACAGCTTTATGTCATTGTTTTGTTCTTTTTATTTATTTTCCGGCTGTTTATTAATGAACAAACAATTAATAGAAATTTTTAAAATGCTGTTTTTTTGGGGAGTTTTTCTCACGATTCTTTTCTGGTGTTTTTTTTTATTATCTTTTGTATTTTGTTATTAAAGGGATGCTCTATAGGAAAATAAATACTGCCCCCCCCCCCCAGTCTCAGTCAGTGGTCGGTCCTGTGGGCACTTGTGTAAAACACACAGAGGTCAGGACGCCGACTCGTGGTGACGTCAGAGATTCCTAAAAGGTCCCGGAGCCGCAAAGTTCAAATCGTGCTCATTGATTAAAACACCCGCACAGCTGTCAAATTTTCCATGAACTTATATCGCGTATAAATGCAGACCGTCCAAGGACACCGACCCAAGGAAGGTTCATATTGTAGGACTTCAACCCTCGGGGAGGAAGAAACTGAACGTACTGCAAAGAATAATAACAAGCTTAGTTACGATCTCCTCAATAAATGCGTTATTATTACCGGAAGATTCCACCAACACCTTCTATTGATGCTAAAAAGCCAAAAAACAAAGCAGGAACATTGGATTCTCCAAAATAGAAGCAAAGAGGAGAAAGCCTCGTAGGATAAAATGTTTGGCCAACTTGACCAGTCCAGTGTTAAGTATTACACGTATGACACTAGAGTGAGTTTTAGGGCATTTTCTCCATCATTGTCATGGGCCATGGGCCTGGTCATGGTGGTTCCTCTGGAGGAAAACATCCTTGTTATGTGAAATGTGAATGAATGGCCAAACAAGGCCAAAATGATCGTCGGAGGCTGTGGTTCCCCTCGTGCAGAGGAGGTTGCCGTAGTATTTTAGCTTTGGCCACCCTTTTGAGCGATAACCACTGATCTGCATATGGTTCAGCCTCCTTTCCAATGGCGCCATCTAGCTAAAACCTTGTGAAACCGGAATGGGGACACACAATAAGACAGGACACTTATGCTATTGCCCATTCTCAGGGCCCTCACAAACCTCGTGCTGTTGCACGTTCTTGGGGCCCTCACAAACCTCGTGCTGTTGCCTGTTCTTGGGGCCCTCACAAATCTTGTGCTCTTGCACGTTCTCAGGGCCCTCACAAACCTTGCGCTGTTGCCTGTTCTCAGGGCCCTCACAAACCTTGTGCTGTTGCACGTTCTCAGGGCCCTCACAAACCTTGTGCTGTTGCCTGTTCTCAGGGTCCTCACAAACCTTGTGCTGTTGCCTGTTCTCAGGGTCCTCACAAACCTTGTGCTCTTGCACGTTCTCAGGGCCCTCACAAACCTTGCGCTGTTGCCTGTTCTCAGGGCCCTCACAAACCTTGTGCTGTTGCACGTTCTCAGGGCCCTCACAAACCTCGTGCTGTTGCACGTTCTTGGGGCCCTCACAAACCTTGGCTGTTGCACGTTCTCAGGGCCCTCACAAACCTTGTGCTGTTGCACGTTCTCAGAGCCCTCACAAACCTTGTGCTGTTGCACGTTCTCAGAGCCCTCACAAACCTTGTGCTGTTGCACGTTCTTGGGGCCCTCACAAACCTCGTGCTGTTGCATGTTCTTGGGGCCCTCACAAACCTTGTGCTGTTGCACGTTCTCAGGGTCCTCACAAACCTTTTGATGTTGCACGTTCTCAGGGTCCTCACAAACCTTTTGCTGTTGCATGTTCTCAGGGTCCTCACAAACCTTGTGCTGTTGCCCGTTCTCAGGGTCCTCACAAACCTTGCTCACTCTACTGATACTCCACATCATGGCCACAATGAGCAACCTGATTAGGCAAGACAAGGCTCCTAGATCCATACATTATGCCCATTATCTCCATCAGAGATAATTAAGATTCATGGAAATCGAAAAAAAACTTTGTGGGAAACTCTAGGGAAACATGCCGTTCCCGTACACTAACTCGTGTCTGGGACACGGAAAAAAAGAACGACAGAGGAATAGAAACCAAGACCAGAAAATGATTGTAGAGCCATATGTACAAGACCTCCATTGAGGATAAATATGGACTCTGATCTGACGGCTTTCTGTAGGTGTTTTATCGCTAGTGCAGGACATCTTTAGTTGACGTATGTAACCATAATGTTTTGTTCATGTTAGGAGGATCCGTATATTCCTTTTATCTCCACCTTACATGCGACTGATATGTTAATAAGAGAGAGTGGGGACCATAGATGGGGTGGCAGAAAGAATATTGTGCCAATGGGTTTAGACATCCTAAAGAAACTCTCCAAGTTCTCCAGAGCCAGTAAACTCAGAACAAAAACAACAAAGAAAGACTCAACATTTGGATTTGGTCCCTTTAAGACATTAGCAATTATTCTTGGGCTTATAGCTCTTCCACTCAGACCAGCCACTCCAGCATTCCAATATGGCGGTATGAGGGGTGTGGAGATGGAGACAATGTGCAAAGCAACAGATTTCTGGAGCCTACTGTGAGGATATCCAGTTTGGTGGAGGAAGAATACGGCCGGTGTGAAGTTGAGGCCCTCTCCAGAGACCCCCTTGTGACGGAACGGCCGCCACAGGATTTATTTAGTTTAATTTCATTCTTATTTTGTTATATTTCGTTTACCCTTTATTTATAGGAACTAATTTCTTTTGTTAGATTTAGTGTAAAACTGTTGCTAGACTTCTAATTAATCATGTTTTTCCCAGCACCATCCTGCTAGTAACCACGGAGTACATGCGTGCTACAATGTATCAGTCACAGATGTAGCGCTCCACGCTCCAAAATACTTTATGCTCAGTTATATTTTGTGGTTTTAAATGTATTGTCAATTGCTCATTTTTAGTTTTAAATAGACTTATATTTCTTTAGTTAAATGTGGTTTTTTTAAAGATACTACCTGCCGCTAGTGGCAAATGCTTTCCTTCCTATGGAATGTACAATAGGTTTGAGTAACTTGTGGATTATGTAAAAGTGCTTTCTCTTTGGGTATCTGTTATCTGTTTACCTGTCTGAAAGGTTGGGAGTCACCATTGTCTCAGCCACCCACTATCTGATTCCCTTTACAATGGGTTATGTAAATCACAGTATGTGGTCACTGTGGGGTCAAGACTTCATCTGCATACAACCAGTGGACCAAAGTGAAGAATGAAGAGGACCTGAAAGAAGCCTGCAATGGTCTTGGAACCAACCAATCAGAACTGTTGGGGTGGGCGGGAAGTCTGACTGTGCATGGCTGTATTTTGTATATAAGCACGGTGTGTTCCCATTCTAAATACATTCTGATTTACCTTCAACCTACACTTTTTTGTCTCGACTAAGTGATCGGGGAGGGATACAGGGCTATTCTCACAGAGCCTCGTTACTTTCGAATCCAGGCAGAGACAAGCAGCGGATTGATGCCCTCTTAATAGCGGCATTACAGTCTCCATCCAGCAGATCCCTGGCTGATTCTGAGCAGCCGCCTTCACTGCATCCAGGGCAGACACCTCAGCTGGCATGGTACCTCCCAGGGCTCCAAGGCAAGGACGGAGTTAATGGCGAATCTACTCCTGCTGAGTAGCGGATTTCGTCACACCCCTTATTCGGAGAATGAACTTTTATCCAGAAAGAACGAATGATAGGACATTGCCAACATACATGGAGATAAGTCCCCAGTTTGGAAGTGAACTGGTGGGAATACAAGCTGAGACTTCTTATTGTAAAGAGACTTATGGGCGCTTATTGACACCGGTTGGCGTAGAACCATATTGAGACATACCTGTTTCTTTCTATAAGTGTTTTGGTGTAATAACAGGTGTGCAGACTAATTTGGACACATCCCTGATTGGTCATTCAGGGCATCCTAGGGAAACACGATAAGGATGCTCTACGGGTGAGCAATGGACCGGAGAGGATGGCTATACAGGCGTTACGGTTATGCCTGCCGTAATCTCAAGTCTTATGTTTCTGCCGATGCGGATAACATGGCGGAAGGTTTCTTTACCGGGCTATGAGTATCAACGACCGCTGAAAACTGCCCACTGCTTGTTTGTTGCCGGCATCGCATGGCTTGTTATCTCATGGTCACATTCCAGCTCTCCCACTCGTCTCTGTGCTTATTCTCACGCCAGGCTCTTGCATTGTGGGTAACTATGGGATCAGCAGAGATTTTGGATTTCATCGTATTCATGTTCACCCAGCTGCACCTGTTTTGTTTCTAATTTGTGATTTTATCCCGACCGATCTGACATCTGCAAAGACGAAAACACATTCTGCCGATTTCAATTCAGATTCCTGAGAAGCAATGGCAGCACCGAGCTCCAACCATGTTACAAAACCGGCCAAAACCTCACCGACCGCTGCTTCTCCTTCTGGGGCCCATAGGATCAATACAGTGATATTTGGCAAACATAGGAGGTCATTTTACAGCGTCGTCCCATGCAGAGCTCGACTCGTCAAGCCAACAGGTCTTACCATTACATTTTTCATTGGACTTCCTTGGCCTCTACGGACATTTCTTTCCCAGTTGTCCAAAGCACCATAAGTTTCCACCGAAACGTCAGACGCTCGTAATCATCAACAGGACTCTACGACACTTCTTATGGACTGACTATGGCAACGCTCAAAGTATTCTCATATTATAGGCAGGTGCATTGAACCGATCAGAGAGGGAATCGGGCCAGAAAACATGGACAATGTGAGACTGAAGCAGCCAAAACAGGGTGGAAGAGAACATTGAGGAAATTCAAAAGCTGGAACAGGGAACGTCGGTCAGTTTTTGATCTCTTGCTCTTTGGTTCATTGATCTTCTATTCTACATATGGTGGTCAGCACTCTGTATGTTCTACCTAGTTACCGTTCCCTTGCTTCACTTCTGACCAGGTGCCCAACTACCACTGGTTGCTTCCCAGACTGACTACCCGGCTACTGCCCCCGGCTTCACTCCTGACCACGTCTCAAGCCTGCTCCTTTGTTCCTAGTTGCGCTCCTGATTGACCACAAAGTGTGAGGAGTCTCCCCAACCTGCCAATGGGTTCCATCCCCCTCCATACCATTTTTGTTTCTCCTGAGAGTTTGAGATTTTGGTTAATGGTGGCAGAATTTCTCTGGTTGATGGTAGAACATTTCTGGATTATGGTAGAAGGTGGTAGAACACTTCTGGATGATGGGCATTACACTGAAGAAGGGTTCCTCACCTGAAATGTTTGTTTTTGATGCTCTTCTCATGTAGAAGAAAGTGGTGCTGTCTCTCCTTATTCTCTGTGTTTTCTGATGGCAGAAGATGGAAGAACATTTCTGGATGATAGTAGGACATTTCTAGGTGACCTCTATGGCGTCTTGTTAGGGATCCATTGATGTTTAAGAATTCTGCATATGTTTTTATGGGGAATAGAGACACTAAAAGCTGTGGATGGAACAGAATCAGTAGGTGGTAATGTGACCTTCCAGCAAACGTGGTGGGTTTTTCCTGGAGTTCAACGATTTTTGAAGGTTTTGAGTTTGGAGGAGCTCTCCACCAACAGCGCCAATATCGGACGTGCTGATCTAGCAGGGGCTTCATGGCGCTTTCTAGGTGTTGTTTCCATCCAAGACCATAAAATGTCAGGAAAGCCAAGATAAGAAAGACGCGGCCCAACACAGGAGGAAAAGGTGGAGTAAGTGACAAATATGGAAACAGCAAAGCAAACACACGGCTGTGTCTGTCACACGACCCGTCATGGGCCGAAAAGGGCCGAAATATCAGACAAAAACAAACAATATCCCCAAAACTGCTTTACCGCGTCTGAACCCAAGAGGGAGCTCAGAAACCATCTGACCGGCAAAACGGCTGCACCTTAATCCAACAGCGACAGAAACGTACAGGTTATATCTGTATCCTGCATGAAATCACCCCCCCGGCGTGCGTTATATCTGTACCCTGCATAAAACCCCCCTGCGTGCGTTATATCTGTATCACCCCCCCCCCCCGGCGTGCATTATATCTGTATCCTGCATAAAATCACCCCCCGCATGCGTTATATCTGTATCCTGCATGAAATCACCCCCTGTCGTGCGTTATTTCTGTATCCTGTATAAAATCACCCCCCCCTTGCGTGCGTTATATCTGTGTAGCGCTGCTTTAAAGACTGTGTTTTGCTGCATTTAATTATTATGACCACCAGAGGGAGATAGAGACATAATGGACTATGCTGACAAACACTGAACTACAATTTCCATCATGCTTTGCGTGAGTACAGGAAATGGGTGGTGTAGGAAGAGGAAAGACATCAGCAGCCTCGTGCAGGGGAGAGGCAGAGTGAGCTGGGCGGTGAAAGGTGGAGGACGCACGTGAAAACTGTCAAGGATCGTGACCAGGCCAGAGTACAGGTACTGGTGCTGGAGATCGGGACAGTGACCCTGCTGAGACCTACCTACGCAGTGCTGAGAGGTCTGGATGGAAATCTGGTTCCTGCTGGACCCCAAGTGAGGAGACCGCGCTGATCGATTGGGAGTGCAGGTGGTGGATCGTTGTTCATGTTGCGGAGATTCGACAAGCAGGGAGCGGATCCAGTGGCACAGAGTCCCAGTGCACGGCGGGAGAAGATCCTTGATCGGGTGCTGGACAGTTTGTCTATCGGATGGGTGAGAGGCCTCCCAGGCCGCAGTTCCAAAAATAAGAAACGCACGCTGCAGTATTGTTTAAATCCACAGGGCCCCAACGTGACTAGTCGAAGATTGTTTGTTTCATTCACTGGCCAGTTGAATACAGTACCCGGGTACCCGAGACAATACACATACACATTTTTGAGCTATTATTCACGGGATTTATACTCCAGAACTGAGGGGGTTAATCTTTTTATTTTGCCACCGCGTGTTTTTCCCGCGTTACGAAATCCTGTCGTTTAAATACCGTATCTACGTTATAGATGCTGCTTTATTGGGATCAGTAAAGAATATAATCTCTAAAAATCCACAACAGTGCTGGTGTATAGTTATTCCCTAGTGCGGTGAGACTAACCCGAGGTTAATTCAGCGGCTCCTCCGGGAGTGAGTGCTACATCTGTATCCTGCATGAAATCACCCCCCCGACATGCGTTATATCTGTATCCTGCATGAAATCACCCCCCCGACATGCGTTATATCTGTATCCTGCATGAAATCACCCCCCCGTGTGCGTTATATCTGTATCCTGCATGAAATCCCCCCCCCCCGGCGTGCGTTATATCTGTATCCTGCATGAAATCACCCCCCCGTGTGCGTTATATCTGTATCCTGCATGAAATCACCCCCCCGTGTGCGTTATATCTGTATCCTGCATGAAATCCCCCCCCCCCGGCGTGCGTTATATCTGTATCCTGCATAAAATCACCCCCCAGCGTGCGTTATATCTGTATCACCCCCCGGGCATGCAATATATATCTCTATCACCTCCCCCCCCCCGGGGGTGCGTTATATCTGTGCAGCATAACATGTCGTGTGACACATATGAAGCAGCTCATTGGTTTAATACTATGAAATAAAAATACACATAAACACGGATAATACAACAATAGATACGAGTCTCTGGGTGGAATGTTCTGGATCCTGTCTGATGGCGCCGCGTGATTTCCTCCCGGATACAGGTCAGCGCTGGAATCGTGGAGAGGCCACGTGCGGCTGGAAGGCGGATTGTTTGGGGACGCTCAGGACGCAGACAGGCTGGTGAGTGCTCAGGACGCCCGTCAGATATTTAAGCTCCTCCCTCAGCGCACGTATCTCCCTGCGCAGAGCTGAGTTCAGGCGCTCCAGGCCCTCGCTCTCCTGTAACGAAACGGAGGAATGTGTACATCCCAGAGACATTCACTCACACGTACCGCGTGTTCATACAGGCAGAACGGGGCAAAGCACAAGTTACTCAGAGCGACGCACAAAGCCAGCGTGGGTGCCCGACCCTGATCCTGCGATAGTCCTGGGAGTAACTGTACAGCACAGTGTATACTGTATGCACCGAACACATAGTGCATCATGCGAGCCGTGTATGCAGATCGTCACATGGCTCATAAAGAGCATTTTATAGGTACAGATTAAATATCAGCCTTTAGCCAAAGCCCCCCTCACCCTCCTTGGCACCCTGGCCCACACTATACATGGCCTCTGTGTCTGTTGGAGAGGTGTGGCTGCCGGCCTCCTGCCAAGAGATCGTGGCCAGTTCTCAAGGACAATGAGCATAAGGGTCACCTAAGGGTTAATGAGTTAAATGTATTTCTATCTTGAAGCTGTTTGTACTTTCGGAGTTACGTTGTGTCAGTGATACAATGTAGATATATTGCTCTTGCTATCTGTTTGTCCTTACATTGATCTGATGCTGTGTGTTTGCTAATCTCGTCCAGTGTAACGATTACGTTTCTGCATCGCCTCAAGGAATTCACCCCCCCATGCAGACAATGTATTCTGCTGATTGTGTCATGTTACACCCCCCCCTCGTTTCCCATATAACCGCTCACCATCTCACATTAAAGATCAATCTTCTTCCCTGCATTAAGCTGCGTCTGGTGTTTGGGGAGAAATACATAGAAAGATACAGCACTCAGCTCTGGCTGAGGGTTGTGAGAAGGAAAGCTGCTGCGGATCAGCTTGGCTGGAGAGAAGGGACGGACGCTGTAACAGTTACAGTAACCCCAGTTGCATATACAGAATAACACTTGCTGATGGGGGGTGTCATGGCGGGTAACAGGGTTGCATTGGTTTTATTTTGGATATATGGATGGTCGGGGGGGTGTCGTGGCGGGTAACAGGGTTGCATTGGTTTTATGTTGGCTATAATGGATGTCGGGGGGTGTCATGGCGGGTAACAGGGTCGCATTGTTTATATTTTGGATATGATGGATGGGCGGGGGGTGTCGTGCGGGTAACAGGGTCGCATTGGTTTTATTTTCGATATAATGGATGGTCGGGGGTGTGATGGCGGGTAACAGGGTCGCATTGGTTTTATTTTGGATATAATGGATGGTTGGGGGGGTGTCGTGGCGGGTAACAGGTTCGCATTGGTTTTATTTTCGATATAATGGATGGTCGGGGGTGTGATGGCGGGTAACAGGGTCGCATTGGTTTTATTTTGGATATAATGGATGGTCTGGGGGGTGTCGTGACGGGTAACAGGGTTGCATTGGTTTTATGTTGGCTATAATGGATGGTCGGGGGTTGTCGTGGCGGGTAACAGGGTCACATTGGTTTTATTTTGGATATGATGGATGGGCGAGGGGTGTCGTGGCGGGTAACAGGGTCGCATTGGTTTTAGTTTGGATATAATGGATGGTCGGGGGGTGTCGTGGCGGGTAACAGGGTCGCATTGGTTTTATTTTGGATAAAATGGATGGTCGGGGTGTCGTGGCGGGTAACAGGGTCGCATTGGTTTTATTTTGGATATAATGGATGGTCTGGGGGGTGTCGTGGCGGGTAACAGGGTCGCATTGGTTTTATGTTGGCTATAATGGATGGTCGGGGGTTGTCGTGGCGGGTAACAGGGTCACATTGGTTTTAGTTTGGATATAATGGATGGTCGGGGGGGTGTCGTGGCGGGTAACAGGGTCGCATTGGTTTTATGTTGGATATAATGGATGGTCGGGGGTGTCATGGCGGGTAACAGGGTCGCATTGTTTATATTTTGGATTTGATGGATGGGCGGGGGGTGTCGTGGCGGGTAACAGGGTCGCATTGGTTTTATTTTGGATATAATGGATGGTCGGGGGGTGTCGTGGCGGGTAACAGGGTCGCATTGGTTTTATTTTGGATATAATGGATGCTCGGGGGGTGTTGTGGCAGGTAACAGGGTCACATTGGTTTTATTTTGGATAAAATGGATGGTCGGGGGTGTCGTGGCGGGTAACAGGGTCGCATTGGTTTTATTTTGGATATAATGGATGGTCTGGGGGGTGTCGTGGCGGGTAACAGGGTCGCATTGGTTTTATGTTGGCTATAATGGATGGTCGGGGGTTGTCGTGGCGGGTAACAGGGTCACATTGGTTTTAGTTTGGATATAATGGATGGTCGGGGGGGTGTCGTGGCGGGTAACAGGGTCGCATTGGTTTTATGTTGGATATAATGGATGGTCGGGGGTGTCATGGCGGGTAACAGGGTCGCATTGTTTTTATTTTGGATATAATGGATGGTCGGGGGGTGTCGTGGCAGGTAACAGGGTCGCATTGGTTTTATTTTGGATATAATGGATGGTCGGGGGTGTCGTGGCGGGTAACAGGGTCGCATTGTTTTTATTTTGGATATAATGGATGGTCGGGGGGTGTCGTGGCAGGTAACCGGGTCACATTGGTTTTATTTTGGATAAAATGGATGGTCGGGGGTGTCGTGGCGGGTAACAGGGTCACATTGGTTTTATTTTGGATGGTATTTATTTAATCTTTTTACATAAAATGCTCTTTTTGTTTTAATGGATTTTAAATAAAAGTTAAATGTTTTATGAAGACCTCGAGTGCGTCAACATCCATTAAATATACACTATATTGCCTTAAGTATTGGCTCGCCTGCCTTGAGTCGCATATGAATTTAAGTGACATCCCATTCCTAATCCATAGGGTTCAATATGACATTGCTCCACCCTTTGCAGCTATAACAGCTTCATCTCTTCTGGGAAGGCTGTCCACAAGGGTTAGGAGGGTGTTTATGGGAATTTTTGACCATTCTTCCAGAAGCGCATTTGTGAGGTCACACACTGATGTTGGACGAGAAGGCCTGGCTCTCAGTCTCCGCTCTAATTCATCCCAAAGGTGTTCTATCGGGTTGAGGTCAGGACTCTGTGCAGGCCAGTCAAGTTCATCCACACCAGACTCTGTCATCCATGTCTTTATGGACCTTGCTTTGTGCACTGGTGCACAGTCATGTTGGAAGAGGAAGGGGCCAGCTCCAAACTGTTCCCACAAAGTTGGGAGCATGGAATTGTCCAAAATGTCTTGGTATGCTGAAGCATTCAGAGTTCCTTTCACTGGAACTAAGGGGCCAAGCCCAGCTCCTGAAAAACAACCCCACACCATAATCCCCCTCCACCAAACTTTACACTTGGCACAATGCAGTCAGACAAGTACCGTTCTCCTGGCAACCGCCAAACCCAGACTCGTCCATCAGATTGCCAGATGGAGAAGCGCGGTTCGTCACTCCAGAGAACGCGTCTCCACTGCTCTAGAGTCCAGTGGCGGCGTGCTTTACACCACTGCATCCGACGCTTTGCATTGCACTTGGTGATGTATGGCTTGGATGCAGCTGGTCGGCCATGGAAACCCATTCCATGAAGCTCTCTGCGCACTGTTCTTGAGCTAATCTGAAGGACACATCAAGTTTGGAGGTCTGTAGCGATTGACTCTGCAGAAAGTTGGCGACCTCTTTGCACTATGCTCCTCAGCATCCGCTGACCCCGCTCCGTCAGTTTACGTGGCCTATCACTTCGTGGCTGAGTTGCTGTCGTTCCCAAACACGTTCTTATAATACAGCTGACAGGTGACTGTGGAATATTTAGGAGCGAGGAAATTTCACGACTGGATTTGTTGCACAGGTGGCATCCTATCACAGCTCCACGCTGGAATTCACTGAGCTCCTGAGAGCGACCCATTCTTTCACAAATGTTTGTAAAAACAGTCTGCGTGCCTAGGTGCTTGATTTTATACACCTGTAGCCATGGAAGCGATTGGAAACACCCGATTCTGATTATTTGGATGGGTGAGTCAATACTTTTGGCAATATAGTGTATATAGTGTGTGTGTGCAATATGCAGTGTGTACAGTATACAGTGTGTGTAATATGCAGTGTGTACAGTATACAGTGTGTACAGTGTGTGCAGTATACAGTGTGTGCAATATGCACTGTGTGTGGTATAGTGTGCAGTATACAGTGTGTGCAATATGCAATGTACACTTATGAACAATTTGCAGTGTCTATGTACACACAGTGTGTAGCATGTTGTGTGTATGTTGTATACAGTGTTTGTAGCATGTTGTGTGTGTGTTTGTTGTATACAGTGTGTGTGTGTGTTTGTGTGTATGTTGTATACAGTGTGTGTGTGTGTGTGTTGTAGGAGCTGAGGATCTCTTTCTCTGCAGAAACCAAACCACAAATAACAGGAAAGGGGGGGGGTGACCTGAAAGGCGGGGCTTCCTGTGACGATACGGATGTATTATTCATACAGAGTCCGGGGAAGCAGAGTCTGTAAAACATTCTCTGAATGAATGAAAAAACAGGCACCGGATTCAAAACAAGCCGGGGACTTTACGGCACACACACGTGCAGAGCTTTATGTGTGCTGTGCATGTAGACGTATGACTGATGGGCACAATATGTCAGCAGGACTCACATTAAACAGAGCTCTGCAGGAGCACGCACAGCATGCAGAGCATTTCAGCAGGATTCACATAGAACAGAGCTTGTCAGGAGCACGCACAGCACGCAGAGCATTTCAGCAGCACTCATTACACAGAGCTCTGCAGGAGCACGCACACCATGCAGAGCATTTCAGCAGGACTCACATTACACAGAGCTCTGCAGGAACACACACAGCATGCAGAGCATTTCAGCAGGATTCACATAGAACAGAGCTTGTCAGGAGCACGCACAGCACGCAGAGCATTTCAGCAGCACTCATTACACAGAGCTCTGCAGGAGCATGCACACCATGCAGAGCATTTCAGCAGGACTCACATTACACAGAGCTCTGCAGGAACACACACAGCATGCAGAGCATTTCAGCAGGACTCACATTGCACAGAGCTTGTCAGGAGCACGCACAGCATGCAGAGCATGTCAGCAGGACTCACATTACACAGAGCTCTGCAGGAGCACACACAGCATGCAGAGCATTTCAGCAGGACTCACATTACACAGAGCTCTGCAGAAGCATGCACAGCATGCAGAGCATTTCAGCAGGACTCACACAGAGCTCTGCAGGAGCACTACAGCAGGACTCCCATTGCACAGAGCTTTGCAAGCGCACGCACAGCATGTAGAGCATTTCAGCAGCACTCACGTTGCACAGAGCTCGTCAGTAGCACGCACAGCATTTCAGCAGCACTCACATTAAGATGAGCTCGTCAGTAGCACGCACAGCATGCAGAGCATTTCAGCAGCACTCACATTAAGATAAGCTCGTCAGTAGCACGCACATCATGTAGAGCGTTTCAGCAGCACTCACATTAAGATGAGCTCGTAAGTAGCACGCACAGCATGCAGAGCATTTCAGCAGCACTCACATTAAGATGAGCTCGTCAGTAGCACGCACAGCATGCAGAGCATTTCAGCAGCACTCACATTAAGATGAGCTCGTCAGTAGCACGCACATCATGCAGAGCGTTTCAGCAGCACTCACATTAAGATGAGCTCGTCAGTAGCACGCACAGCATGCAAGCGTTTCAGCAGCAATCACATTAAGATGAGCTCGTCAGTAGCACGCACAGCATGCAGAGCGTTTCAGCAGCACTCACATTAAGATGAGCTCGTCAGTAGCACGCACAGCATGCAGAGTGTTTTAGGAGAACTCACACTATTTATTTATAAAGTATTTTACTAGGAAGGACACATTGCGATATCTCTCATTTTCAAGTATGTCCATGCAGTGGAATGCAGCAGTACGCACAGCATGCAGAGCATTTCAGAAGGCTCATGATGTGCAGAAAATTTCAAAAGGCTCATTCTATGCTGAGCATTTCAGAGTAGTCATAATGTGCAGAGCATTTCAGCAGTAGTCACACCATGAAGAGCATTTCATAAATGTCCACACTATGCAGAGCCTTTCAGCCTTACTTACAGCATGTCATGCATTGCAGGCAGAGCTTTTCAGCAGTACTCAATGCAGAGCATTTCAAGAGCACTCCCTTAACCCAAGCATCTCAGCAGTACTCACAGCATGCAGAGCATTTTAGAGTGCTCACAACGTATAGAGCATTTCTGAAGGCTCATTATGAGTAAAGTATTTAAGCAGTGCTCAGGATGTGCAGAGCATTTAAGAGGGCTCACAATGCACAGATTATAGCAGCATCACTCGCAACCTGCAGAGCAGTTCAGAGAGCTCACAATATGCAGAGCATTCGTTAGTACTCAATGTGCAGAGCATTTCAGCAGCGCTCACAAAGGGCAGAGCATTTCAGATGGCTCACATTATGCAGAGGAGCATTTAAGCAGCACTAACAAGGTGCAGAGCATTTCAGCAGTACTCACAATGTGCAGGGCATTTCAGCAGTACTCACAATGTGCAGGGCATTTCAGCAGAGCTCACACTATGCAGAGCATTTCAGCGGTACTCACAATGTGCAGAGCGTCAGCTTTTTGCGTCTGCCTCTGGCGACTCTTCTGGGCTGCGATTCGATTCTTCTCCCGCCTCTGAACTTTTTTCATGTCGTCTGAGGAATCCTACGGCCAAATGTGTGACACAGGTCTGTGACATCACCGAAAAACCAAACGTGACATCAAGGAGACAAACACGACAACGAGGACAGACAAAACAGGAACTGTGACATCAGGAACAGAACCACCACCACGTCAAAGAGAGGAACGTGACATCAGAGACAGAGCTTTGACATCACAGGAAGGCCAACTACATCAGAGAAGACGGAAATTTCCGTTACATAAAAGAAAACCAACAATGTCAATAACGAAGATGCTTAACCAGTACAGCGCCGGTACCTGTCTGTTACTCGAGGACGGGGAGCTGCTGTATTCTGGCTCGTTGCTGTCAGAATCTGGTTGCATGTCCTGCCGTCCACCGGAATGTCACCAAACACTGTTCCGGTTGCTCTTGCCTGATGACACGCCGTGCGCACCTGTCCTGGTGACCGCAGTGTGTCAGTCCCTCTTGCCTCAGGACAGCGCCGCGCGCATCGGTCCGTCTTGCCTGAGGACAGCGCTGTGCGCACCGGTCCTGCTTTCCTGGTGACTGCACCGTGTGCCGGTCTCTCGTCCTGGTGACAGCGCCGTGCGTGCCGGTCTCTCTTCCTGGTGACAGCGCCGTGCGTGCCGGTCTCTCTTCCTGGTGACAGCGCCGTGCGTGCCGGTCTCTCTTCCTGGTGACAGCGCCGTGCGTGCCGGTCTCTCTTCCTGGTGACAGCGCCGTGCGTGCCGGTCTCTCTTCCTGGTGACAGCGTGCGTGCCGGTCTGTCTTCCTGGTGACAGCGTGCGTGCCCCACTCACTCTCGGTTTGTGAGACTTCTCTTTGTGTCTGTTCCTTTCACCGCGGCTCCTGTACTGTAAGTGACTGTCTCGACGTCCCCGCACTCTGTCGTCCCGCTCCGGCTCTGGGCACTTTCTTACACCCTGTCTCCCACTTGGTGCCTCTCGGTTTCAGCCCCCCTCTTCCAGTTGCGCACCTCTAACCTCAGCGCAGTCTCCGGACCCTCCCATGACGTGTTCACCTTTTCCCCATGTGGTTTCTGGTGTCTGCAAACCTGAACTGGAAGTCACGCGGCCGCGTCTCTCCGAAAATGTCACATTATGATAAAAACAGAAAATATGGTGAGAAATACCCAGAAAAAACCCACGGCAGGGGGAGAGTGGGCGTGCGAGAGCGTGCGAGGCGATGAGGGGGACACGGAAAGAGACAGACGTCCAAAAACCGAGATGTACAGAGAAAGAGGGAGAGACTGCGAGTGACATACAGAAAGAGACAGGTATACAGAGTCAAGGAGACAGAGACAGGCCTACAGAAAAGACAGTGAGACACAGACATGCAGAAAGAGACAGGTATACAGGGACAGTGTGTGACAGACACATGCAATTAGACACGGCATACAGAGAAAGGGACGGTGAGACAGACAGCAAAGAGTCAGACATACAAAAAGAAAAACTGAAAGGCACAGAGACAGCGAGACAGACTTATCGAAAGAGAGCGAGATACAGAGACAAGCAAAAACAGTGAGACAGAAAGCGTGAAACAAGAGACACAGACAGACAGACAGACACGCAGAAACAGCAAAACTCAAAAAGAGATAACCGTAAGAAATAAGAAACAGAAAAAGGAAGACAGACATTCGTAAAAAGACAGTGAGAGAGACAACGTTGCAGACAGTGAATCGCAGACATACAGAATGAAACCGTGAGACAGAGTCTAACAGGAACTACAACAGCACAGAATGTTTTGTCCTCAGCTCCCATCACTCTCAGCTCCCACCACTCTCAGCTCCCATCAATCTCAGCTCCCATCACTCCCCAGCTCCCATCACTCTCAGCTCCCATCACATCACTCCCAGCTCCCACCAATCTCAGCTCCCACCAATCTCAGCTCCCATCACTCCCCATTCCCCAACTCCCACCAATCTCAGCTCCCACCACTCTCAGCTCCCATCACTCCCCAACTCCCATCAATCTCAGCTCCCATCACTCTCAGCTCCCATCACTCCCCAACTCCCACCACTCTCAGCTCCCATCACTCCCCAGCTCCCATCACTCCCCAACTCCCATCACATCACTCCCCAGCTCCCATCACTCTCAGCTCCCACCAATCTCAGCTCCCATCACTCCCCAACTCCCACCAATCTCAGCTCCCACCAATCTCAGCTCCCATCACTCCCCATTCCCCAACTCCCACCAATCTCAGCTCCCACCACTCTCAGCTCCCATCACTCCCCAACTCCCATCAATCTCAGCTCCCATCACTCCCCAACTCCCATCAATCTCAGCTCCCATCACTCTCAGCTCCCATCACTCCCCAACTCCCACCACTCTCAGCTCCCATCAGTTCCCAGCTCCCATCACTCTCAGCTCCCACCACTCTCAGCTCCCATCACTCCCCAGCTCCCATCACTCCCCAACTCCCATCACATCACTCCCCAGCTCCCATCACTCTCAGCTCCCACCAATCTCAGCTCCCATCACTCCCCAACTCCCACCACTCTCAGCTCCCACCACTCCCCAACTCCCACCACTCTCAGCTCCCATCACTCCCCAACTCCCACCACTCTCAGCTCCCATCACTCCCCAACTCCCACCACTCTCAGCTCCCATCACTCCCCAACTCCCACCACTCTCAGCTCCCATCACTCCCCAACTCCCACCAATCTCAGCTCCCATCAATCTCAGCTCCCATCACTCTCAGCTCCCATCACTCCCCAACTCCCATCACTCTCAGCTCCCCACCACTCCCCAGCTCCCATCACTCCCCAGCTCCCATCACTCCCCAACTCCCATCACTCTTAGCTCCCCACCACTCCCCAGCTCCCATCACTCCCCAGCTCCCATCACTCTCCAACTCCCACCACTCCCCAACTCCCATCACATCACTCCCCAGCTCCCACCACTCTCAGCTCCCATCACATCACTCCCAGCTCCCATCACGCTCAGCTCCCATCAATCTCAGCTCCCATCACTCCACAACTCCCATCACTCCCAGCTCACATCACTCCCCAGCTCCCATCACTCTCAGCTCCCATCACATCCAGTGGTGTATTTAGGTTTTGTGCTGCCCTAGGCCTGACTAAACTCGTGCACCCCCTAAGACCACACCTCTTCCTGTTTAAAGCACATCCCTTCCTCTATAGGTCCCACCTTTTCCTCTTTAGGCTCCACCTTTTCCTCTTTAGAGGAAATGAAACTCACAGTAATGTGCAGTGTGTATGAGCGAATCACAGAGCTCCACAGCAATAAAACTCACAGTAATGTGCAGTGTGTATGAGCGAATCACAGAGATCCACAGCAATAAACCTCACAGTAATGTGCAGTGTGTATGAGCGAATCACAGAGCTCCACAGCAATAAAACTCACAGTAATGTGCAGTGTGTATGAGCGAATCACAGAGCTCCACAGCAATAAAACTCACAGTAATGTGCGGTGTGTATGAGCGTATCACAGAGCTCCACAGCAATAAACCTCACAGTAATGTGCAGTGTGTATAAGCGTATCACAGAGCTCCACAGCAATAAAACCAACAGAAATGTGTGTGCTGTGAGGGGAGGGGGGGGGAGAATAAAGTGGGGGGCTGCCTGCTGCCAGCAGTCAGCCCCCCTCACTTTATTCCCCTGAGAAAACCACAGATTATCTACTGTGTGTAAAGACAGGAAGACATGGGCTTTGCTGGGCAATGCCAGGTTTGTGCTCAGCAGTGGTAGTTTTAGGCAGGTTACCCATTGCAAAGGGAGCAAAGTACCAGCCTCATATCAGAAGGGCAGCTTTCTTCCTGTGCCATGCTACCAAACCTGCATCCAGATCAGAGCATCAAGTCTGCCAGTGAACACTGATGCCAAGCTCAGACAGTGATTCACAGCCGCTCTAATTGGTTGAACAATAAAATCCACAGAAACGTGCACTGTGTATGAGTGTATCCCAGAGCTCCAGGGCAATAAAACTCACAGTACTATGCAGTGTATATCACAGAATCCACAGCAATAAAACTCCCAGTAATGCAATGTGCGGGTCAGCGTATCAGAATCCACAGCAATAAAACTCCCAGCAATGCAATGTGCGGTGTGTATGAGTGCATCAGAATCCACAGCAATAAAACTCCCAGCAATGCAATGTGTGGTGTGTATGAGTGCATCAGAATCCACTGCAATAAAACTCCCAGAAAACCGAGTGTATATGAGCACACAGCAATTATTTATTCTACATTTACTGGCATCCGCGGTAGGGCTGTGTGCAGAGTCAGCATGGACTGTGTACAGACTCAGCAGGAGGTCCCTCCAGGCCACGTTAGGATCGCGGCTGTGCCTGTGCGTGGAGCCATCTTGTCAGCAGTGGGGTGCCACTGCCAGAGGGTGCACCGTGGCTTTGATTCCCTTCCCAATGGGTGTTCAGTCCAGAATAGTGACAGTCCATGTTAACGAAAGGGCGGGCAGCTGCGTGCGTGCGTGTCACGTGGTTCAGCCAGTCAGGTGGTACTGAGACTCAGTACCACCTGACTGGCCGGACCGAGTGTGACCTGCACGCACGCATCCTCACCAGGAGCCAGGCAGCTCAATGACAAATTTCTATCACTGCAGTGCTGGTTAAGGAAAGGTCCACTTTAAACAGCAGTAAGCAGACAGGGCTTCATATTCTGCTGATACCCCCCCCCCTTTACCTGCCATTTACTGTCATCTTCTCTCTGGACACAAATCACATCCCCCTCCCCTCTCCTAGAGCTGCTGCGGGGCAGGGGAGGAGCTATGGAGGGAGGAGAGGGGGATTTTTATTCTATTCGATTTTATTCCGTATGCAAACGCCCTGCTCCGCTGCTCATTGTTTGAGAACACTGCTCAAAGCTGACACACAGTGACAGTGGCACCAACTAGTACCCCCTAATGACACCCCCATAATCACTGGTACCTGGGGCGGCCCGCCCTCCGCCACTCCTCTAAGTACACCACTGATCTGGTGATATGCTCACACACAAGTTTGGCGAACTGCCAGCAAGTACAGTGCTGTTTGAAGGCAGTGCAAATCCCCATAGAGAAGTAATGGTTAATCTATTCAGAGACACCAAACAGCAGAGAAATGTCAGTGAAATGCCCTGATGTTCGGTGGTTTTAATCAGCAGGTTTATTCAGGCGAACCCCATAGGTTTCAATGTTAAAAATATTCTGTTTTTATGCAATATCTAATAAACCATTTATTATTTTAATCTGCAGTAAAAAGTCTTTATTTATTTATAGATTTTTTTTTTTAGTATCTTTTAGTAATTTTTCAGATTTTTTTTGGCAAACCCCCCCCCTTTTTTTTAATAGCGGTTTTTCTTTTTCTGTAACAGAGCTTTTTATCATCAATTATAGGATCTTATATGTAAATTCCAGACATTTTCGTTCAGTAGTTCTTTTGAAAACAGCAGGCCACGGGTTTGCGGTGGCAACATTCAGCGGCCGACTCCATGCACTTTGGGGACCCTGCGGTGAATGGTGAATTCACTGCAGGGTGGGGAAATTTTATTCCCCGAAGTGCAGGGAACTACAGAACACCAAAATGTTGGCGTCATTTTGGTGCTCTGTGAGTAACCCAATTAGTGGTGAGGTTTTTTGTTGCCCCCTGGAAAGTGAAAGCCTATGCCTTGCCTACTCAGGACATACTTGAAAATTAGTGACATCTCAATGTTTCCTTCCTGGTAAAATAGATTGCAAAAGTAAAAAAAAAAAAAAAATTTTTTTTTAGGGGTGGGGCCACCCGGCGGACCGCCGCCCCCTGGAAAGTGCCGCCCTAGGCCTAGGCCTTGTTGGCCTAGGCCAAAATACACCAGTGACCACATCACTCCCAGCTCCCATCAATCTCAGCTCCCATCACTCTCAGCTCCCATCACTCCACTCCCCAGCTCCCACTCTCAGCTCCCATCACATCACTCCCCGGCTCCCACTCTCAGCTCCCATCACATCACTCCCCAGCTCCCAACACTCTCAGCTCCCAACACGCTCAGCTCCCAACACTCTCAGCTCCCAACACTCCCCCACTCCCCAGCTCCCACCACTCCCCAGCTCCCACTCTCGGCTCCCATCATTCCCAGCTCCCATCACTCCCCAGCTCCCACCACTCCCCAGCTCCCATCACATCACTCCCCAGCTCCCACCACTCTCGGCTCCCACCACTCTCGGCTCCCACCACTCTCGGCTCCCACCACTCCCCAGCTCCCATCACTCCCCAGCTCCCATCCCGCTCAGCTCCCATCACTCCCCAGCTCCCACCACTCTCAGCTCCCATCACATCACTCCCCAGCTCCCAACACTCTCAGCTCCCACTCTCAGCTCCCATCACTCCCCAGCTCCCACCACTCCCCAGCTCCCACCACTCCCCAGCTCCCACCACTCCCTGTGACGGAACGCGATGGTACTGTCCGCCTGTGGGTATGCTCCGATCTGCGTATATGCTTTCTCCCCCCTTTGTATTGTTCCACCGGCCCGACTACCAAGGTTGCGGCACTCGGCGTCTCGAGCGACCGGGTCTGACTTTGTAATCGAGATGACTGACGCAGCGAAGGGGACCTTGGTGTGAACCCAGCCCGACCACTGAGGGGTGATACTCAGCGTCCCGAGCAGCTGGCCACTGACCTGTACGTGAAGCTTTACGGTCGAAGGTCGGAACGGCTTCTTCCTGCGAATATTCGGATCGCCCAGTAAACGAGCTGGCCAACGGTCGATCGTTCGGGGTATTCGTATCGCCCAGCGGTCGATGGGGCCTTAGCTACCCAGCACTGACCTAATCTGATCTCTCAGTAGTGGAGCTGGCCAACGGCCGATCATTCGGAGGCGTTCGGATCGCCCAGCGGTCGATGTGACATTCACGGCACGGCACCGACCTGTTCGGATCCCTCAACAGCTAAAGGCAGCCCGATTCGTCCAGCAGCAATTCGGATCGCGCGGCAGTCGATGCGCCCGCGCGTTACCGGGTGCGGATTCCTCGGATCTCCCAGTGGTTGGATGCGGTGATATTCGATCGGTCAGATGGGTTCGTATCGTGCGGCGGTCGATGCGCTCACACGCTGTACCTCGACTCGGATCCGCGGCACTGGCACACTGTACTTTCGGTTCGTTCGGCGTTCTGACTATCACGAGGGACTTCAGATACACTCAGTAATAAGAGACACGAGACGCAGCTGCATGAACTCAAACAAAGACACTTTTTATTTCAAAACACATGCATTTATAACTTTCACCACGAGCTTCACATCTGGGAAAACCCCCCTGCCCGCCCCCACAGGTATCATTGGCTCACGCGCAGCGGGGCGTTGCCGATTCGGGACCGGATGGCCCGAATCGGCCATTTTCCCTCCTGCTTCGCCCGATCCGAACACGAGGCGGCAGAAAATGGCGGCAACCACGGCAAATTTAAAACGGCATCCATTACACAATCACCACTTATGTTACAGGTACTCCTTCGGCCATCCAGAATGCAGGATCGTTGGTGCAACGGCACAAACACATAGTTTATTGATCATCAGTGCCCTGATCCCCCGTTTCTGGCTGAGGGTGCTGGGCCAGTGCATCACATTCCTCCCCCGCCCCAAAGTCCGACGCACCCGGTAGGACTCCTACGGGTCGTGCCGGGGTAGTCGGTACTCCACCTCCCACCAAGTTCAGATCCGACCGTCGTGACAATCCGTCAGCATTACCATTCTGTGCTCCCGGTCGGTACTGAATGGTGAAGTTGAAAGGCTGAAGTGCCAAGCTCCAACGCAACAGCCGGCCATTCTCTCCCGCCACCCGGTTGAGCCACACCAGGGGATTATGGTCCGTGAGTACCGTAAAAGATCGTCCATACACATATGGCTGAAACTTTCGTAGGGCCCAGACCAGGGCCAGACACTCCTTCTCCACCGCAGCATACCCCACCTCCCGTGGTAGCAGTTTCCGGCTAATGAAGGCCACTGGATGATCTCCCCCGTCGTCCCCCACTTGGCTCAGGACAGCTCCCAGTCCGAACATGGACGCGTCTGTGTGAATGATAAAACGCCGGTTATAATCGGGAGCTGCCAGTAGGGGAGCTTGCGTCAGGGCGGCCTTTAATTGCTGAAAGGCCCGCTCGCACTCCGGGGACCACAGGACCTGTCGAGGTAGGGACTTCTTGGTCAGGTCCGTCAGGGGCTTGGCCAGATCACTATACCGGGGCACGAATTTTCTGTAATAACCTGCTGTACCCAGAAAGGCGAGGACTTGGGTCTTAGTCACGGGGGTGGGCCAGTCTAAGATAGCCTCCACTTTAGCGGGCTCAGGTCGCTGCACCCCGCACCCTACCCGGTGACCCAGGTACTGCACCTCTGCCATCCCCACCTTACACTTCTCAGGCTTCAGGGTTAAATTGGCGTCCCTGATGCGCCCCAGGACCGTCCCTACGTGAACCAAGTGCTCCTCCCAACTCTGACTGTAAATGGCGATGTCGTCCAGGTACGCGCACGCAAATCCCTGGAGGCCATCGAGGAGGCGATCTATTAAGCGCTGGAATGTAGCGGGGGCGTTCTTCATCCCGAACGGCATGACTCTAAACTGATACAAGCCGAACGGGGTGATGAAGGCCGACTTCGGGGTCGCCTCCTCGGCAAGGGGTATCTGCCAATACCCCTTGCACAGATCCACCGTGGTCAGAAAATGACCCCTGGCGATCTGGTCCAGTAACTCATCGACCCGGGGCATCGGGTAGGCGTCAGTCGTGGTGCAATCGTTCACCCGTCGGTAATCTACACAGAACCGAGTGGTCCCGTCCTTTTTGGGTACCAAAACCACGGGCGATGCCCATGGGCTGGCGGACGGCTCGATGACCCCCAGTTCCAGCATCTCCCGAATCTCAGTCCGCATGGTCTCCCGGACTGCCTCCGGAAGACGGTACGCCGGCTGTCGCAGAGGCCGCTGACCGGGTGTGTCCACGGGGTGAATGGCTTGGTCGGTGTAACCCGGCAGGGCCGAAAAGACTTCGGAATAACCCCGCAGCAGTTGCCGTACTTGGGCCTGCTTTTCTGACCCCAACGCCTCCCCCAGCTGCACCTGATCCACACCCGAGGGTTGTTTGGTCACCCCCGGTAACTCTACCAGGGGGAACGGTTCCGTCTCCTCGCCCGCTGGAGCACATATGGCCTCCACTGTCTCCGGGCGTTCGTGAAAGGCCTTCAACATATTGACGTGGTACGTCCGTTGGATTCTGGTGTTCGCGCAACTCGCCACCACATAGGTGGTATCCCCCAGTCGGGTTACCACCGTGTAGGGACCTTGCCAGGCCGCCTGCAGCTTGTTCTGCCGCTGTGGTTTCAACACCAGAACCCGCTGTCCCACGCAGAACGAGCGGCTGCAAGCAGCCCGGTCGTACCACGTCTTCTGTTGAGTCTGAGCGGCCTCTACGTTTTCCCGGACCAACCCCGCCAGTTCTGCCAAGCGCTCCCGGAGCTTCAGGACATAACTCACAACCGGGACCCCATCTTCCTCCTGCTTCCCCTCCCACTGAGACCTAACTAGATCCAGAGGCCCCCTCACCTGACGTCCGTACAGCAGCTCAAATGGGGAGTATCCGGTAGATTCCTGCGGAACCTCCCGGTAGGCGAACAGCAAGTGTGGCAAGTACTGCTCCCAGTCTTTCCTCTCGTGAGCAAAGGCCCGAAGGAGTTGTTTCAGGGTCCCATTGAATCGCTCACACAGTCCGTTGGTCTGCGGGTGATACGGGGCGCTGTGTAACACCTTGACCCCACACAGACGCCAGAGCTGCTGGGTAAGTTCAGCAGTAAACTGGGTCCCTTGGTCGGATAATATCTCCCGCGGAAATCCCACCCTCGTAAACACCCGCAGCAAAGCATCCGCTACTGTGTCCGCCTGTATGTTGGCCAGAGCCACGGCCTCAGGGTACCGGGTCGCGTAATCTACCAGGGTAAGTATATACTTCTTCCCGGTAGCACTGGGTCGAGGCAATGGCCCAATAAGGTCGACCGCCACCCGACTGAAAGGCTCCTGGATGATGGGCATGGGGCGTAGAGGTACTTTCGGGTGATCCCCGGCCTTTCCCGCCTTCTGACAGACAGGGCAGGTACGGCAAAACTCGCGGGTGTCCTCGCTAAGGCGGGGCCAGAAAAAGGCGCGCGCTAACCGATGGCGGGTCTTCTTCTGCCCTAGATGACCCGCCAAGGGTATATCATGTGCTAAGCGCAGGAGCTCTTGTCTTGGGCCCTGGGGAACCACCATTTGTTTCTGGGGAACCTGATTCTTCCTGGACCCCTCCCTCTCTGTATATCTGTATAGCAGCCCATCCTCCCACTCTATCCGGTCGCTGCGGTCTCTGTCCAGTCCCTGGCCAGCCCGGTCACGGTAGCCCTGCAGCGTGGGGTCCGTCCGAGTTTGATGGCGAAGCGTCTCTGGGGAGCTCCAGGGGCAGGGAATGTCAGGAAGTCGGGGACAAGTCGGTATAGGTAGGGGCGTAGGGATCGGGCGGGGTGTTGGGGAAGGTCTCACCTGGGTCCCTCTCGGAGTGCCATTGCTGTAACGTTTGCTCAGTAATCTAGTGGTGACTGGCGTGGCCGCCTCCATGGAGTATGCAGAGATCAGTCGTCCCAGATCATTACCGAGGAGCACCTCGGCTGGTAGTTGGTTCAGCAACCCCACTCTGACTACTTTCTCTCCGGATCCCCAGTCCAGGTGGACCCGGGCCGTCTCCAGCCGGAGAACTTTTCCACCAGCCACCCGTACCGCAACGGTATTTCGTAACCGGTCGTTCTGTTGTACTAAGTGGGGCCGGACCAACGTGATCGTAGCCCCAGAGTCTCGAAGTCCTTCAGCCGCCTTCCCATTGACCCACACCGCCTGGCGATGGTGATGGCGATTATCCGCCGCGGCGGCTTGCACCGGGTCTGCCTCATGCAGTCGCTCCCATTCTTCCGGAGCTTCCGGCCAGGGAGGATCGGCGTCGTAGCAATGGGTAGACTGGGGTGGCCTAGGAGATGATCTTGCTAGGTCCGGTCGGTTGGGGCAATTCTGCTTATAATGTCCGTCTTGGTTGCATCCATAGCAGCGTATGTTTGCCATGGTGTTGGGTCGACTGGGGGGTCGGGCAACCAGCGGCCGGACCGTCGGCACTGGGAGGGGTGAGGCAGGGATCACCGGTCGGAGGGGTAATGGCCGCTCCCCCCCCGGGACTTTCCGCGTGTCAGCATATTCGTCGGCCCAAATAGCTGCTTGCTGTACAGTTCGGGGTTTCTTGTCCCGCACCCACTCCCGAATGGCGGCGGGCGTATGTTCGAAGAACTGCTCCAGCAGTAGCAGTTGCGTTATCTCGGGAACGGTCTCGGCTTTGCTTCCCAGAAACCACGTACGTAAATCCCGCTGTAGTCGGTGAGCCCACTCTACATGGGTAGCGCCACTGGGTCGGCGAGAATTTCGGAATTTAGCCCGGCTGGCTTCTGGGGTCACGGCGAACCGGCTCAACAGCGCCTGTTTCACGTGCCCATAGTTGGTGGCTTCCTCATCTGGCACCGTGCGGTAGGCCTCCGCGGCCCGCCCGGTCAATTTGCACGCCAGGATTCTTACCCAGTCGGTGGGGTGAACTTCATGTACTTGACACAACCGTTCAAAATCCTGGAGATAACTCTCTATTTCTTCGTTGGTCTCGCGGAAGTCTTTAAACGCCTGGAAGGGTACCTTTCTCCCCGGGGATCGCTCCACCCGGAGGCTGTTGTCTCTCTGACTCCGCACTTCTGCCAACCGCAGCTCGTGCTCGCGTTCCTTTCTTCGCTCTTCCTCCTGGCAGATTTCTCAAACCAGGTGCTGCATCACTGCCTCTGTCGGGGCTGCTCCGTATAAAGCGGCCCGTTCTCGTACTTTCCTCTGTAATTCGCTTTCGTCGGTTCCCGTCGCGACGATGACCGGTGGGGTGTCGGCGGGTAGCGCTGTGCTCGCCGTACCTTGATCCAACCGCTGTAATTCCTCTATTAGGGTGTCTCGACTCTTGGAACCCGGAGTACCACCACGGTTCTCCAGCATGTTCCGCAAAGTGTCCCGTTTGTAGTCAGCATATACTGCCATGATGGGCTCTTCGGGGAAGTCGATGGTATTGATTGCAGAGAGCGATCCCACCGCTGCCACCAGTGTGACGGAACGCGATGGTACTGTCCGCCTGTGGGTATGCTCCGATCTGCGTATATGCTTTCTCCCCCCTTTGTATTGTTCCACCGGCCCGACTACCAAGGTTGCGGCACTCGGCGTCTCGAGCGACCGGGTCTGACTTTGTAATCGAGATGACTGACGCAGCGAAGGGGACCTTGGTGTGAACCCAGCCCGACCACTGAGGGGTGATACTCAGCGTCCCGAGCAGCTGGCCACTGACCTGTACGTGAAGCTTTACGGTCGAAGGTCGGAACGGCTTCTTCCTGCGAATATTCGGATCGCCCAGTAAACGAGCTGGCCAACGGTCGATCGTTCGGGGTATTCGTATCGCCCAGCGGTCGATGGGGCCTTAGCTACCCAGCACTGACCTAATCTGATCTCTCAGTAGTGGAGCTGGCCAACGGCCGATCATTCGGAGGCGTTCGGATCGCCCAGCGGTCGATGTGACATTCATGGCACGGCACCGACCTGTTCGGATCCCTCAACAGCTAAAGGCAGCCCGATTCGTCCAGCAGCAATTCGGATCGCGCGGCAGTCGATGCGCCCGCGCGTTACCGGGTGCGGATTCCTCGGATCTCCCAGTGGTTGGATGCGGTGATATTCGATCGGTCAGATGGGTTCGTATCGTGCGGCGGTCGATGCGCTCACACGCTGTACCTCGACTCGGATCCGCGGCACTGGCACACTGTACTTTCGGTTCGTTCGGCGTTCTGACTATCACGAGGGACTTCAGATACACTCAGTAATAAGAGACACGAGACGCAGCTGCATGAACTCAAACAAAGACACTTTTTATTTCAAAACACATGCATTTATAACTTTTACCACGAGCTCCACATCTGGGAAAACCCCCCTGCCCGCCCCCACAGGTATCATTGGCTCACGCGCAGCGGGGCGTTGCCGATTCGGGACCGGATGGCCCGAATCGGCCATTTTCCCTCCTGCTTCGCCCGATCCGAACACGAGGCGGCAGAAAATGGCGGCAACCACGGCAAATTTAAAACGGCATCCATTACACAATCACCACTTATGTTACAGGTACTCCTTCGGCCATCCAGAATGCAGGATCGTTGGTGCAACGGCACAAACACATAGTTTATTGATCATCAGTGCCCTGATCCCCCGTTTCTGGCTGAGGGTGCTGGGCCAGTGCATCACACTCCCCAGCTCCCATCACTCTCAGCTCCCATCACTCCCCAGCTCCCATCAATCCCCAGCTCCCATCACTCCCCAGCTCCCATCCCGCTCAGCTCCCATCACTCCCCAGCTCCCACCACTCTCAGCTCCCATCACATCACTCCCCAGCTCCCATCACTCCCCAGCTCCCAACACTCCCCAGCTCCCAACACTCCCCAGCTCCCAACACTCTCAGCTCCCACTCTCAGCTCCCATCACTCCCCAGCTCCCACCACTCCCCAGCTCCCACCACTCCCCAGCTCCCATCACGCTCAGCTCCCATCACGCTCAGCTCCCATCGCTCCCCAGCTCCCATCACGCTCAGCTCCCATCGCTCCCCAGCTCTCATCACTCCCCAGCTCTCATCACGCTCAGCTCCCACCATTCCCAGCACTCCCCAGCTCCCATCACATCACTCCCCAGCTCTCATCACGCTCAGCTCCCACCATTCCCAGCACTCCCCAGCTCCTATCACATCACTCCCCAGCTCCCATCACATCACTCCCCAGCTCCCATCACTCTCAGCTCCCATCACACTCAGCTCCCACCATTCCCAGCTCCCATCCCTCCCCAGCTCCCATCCCTCCCCAGCTCCCATCCCTCCCCAGCTCCCATCCCTCCCCAGCTCCCATCACTCTCAGCTCCCATCACACTCAGCTCCCACCATTCCCAGCTCCCATCCCTCCCCAGCTCCCATCACTCCCCAGCTCCCATCACGCTCAGCTCCCATTACTTCCATCACTCCCCAGCTCCCATCCCGCTCAGCTCCCACCACTCCCCAGCTCAAATCACTCCCCAGCTCCCACCATTCCCAGCTCCCATCACATCACTCCCCAGCTCCCATCACTCTCAGCTCCCACCATTCCCAGCTCCCATCCCTCCCCAGCTCCCATCACGCTCAGCTCCCATTACTCCCATCACTCCCCAGCTCCCACTACTCTCAGCTCCCATCACATCACTCCCCAGCTCCCAGCACGCTCAGCTCCCATCACTCCCAGCTCTCATCACATCACTCCCCAACTCCCATCACTCTCAGCTCCCATCACTCCCCAGCTCCCCACTCCCATCACTCCCCAGCTCCCATCACTCCCCAGCTCCCATCACTCCCCAGCTCCCATCACATCACTCCCCAGCTCCCACTCTCAGCTCCCATCACTCCCCAGCTCCCACCACATCACTCCCCAGCTCCCATCACTCCCCAGCTCCCACCACTCCCCAGCTCCCACCACTCCCCAGCTCCCACCACTCCCCAGCTCCCACCACTCTCAGCTCCCATCACATCACTCCCCAGCTCCCATCACGCTCAACTCCCATCACTCCCCAGCTCCCATCCCGCTCAGCTCCCATCACTCCCCAGCTCCCACCACTCTCAGCTCCCATCACATCACTCCCCAGCTCCCAGCACGCTCAGCTCCCATCACTCTCAGCTCCCATCACTCCCAGCTCTCATCACTCCCAGCTCTCATCACTCCCAGCTCTCATCACTCCCAGCTCTCATCACTCCCAGCTCTCATCACTCCCCAACTCCCATCACTCTCAGCTCCCACCTCTCCAGCTCCCATCCCATCACTCCCCAGCTCCCACTCTCCGCTCCCATCACTCCCCAACTCCCATCACTCCCCAGCTCCCAACACTCCCCAGCTCCCAACACTCCCCAGCTCCCAACACTCCCCAGCTCCCAACACTCCCCAGCTCCCAACACTCCCAGCTCCCACCACTCTCAGCTCCCATCACATCACTCCCCAGCTCCCATCACGCTCAGCTCCCACTACTCCCATCACTCCCCAGCTCCCATCCCGCTCAGCTCCCATCACTCCCCAGCTCCCACCACTCTCAGCTCCCATCACATCACTCCCCAGCTCCCAGCACGCTCAGCTCCCATCACTCTCAGCTCCCATCACTCTCAGCTCCCAGCACGCTCAGCTCCCATCACATCACTCCCCAGCTCCCACTCTCAGCTCCCATCACTCCCCAACTCCCATCACTCTCAGCTCCCATCACTCCCCAGCTCCCATCGCCCATCACTCTCCAGCTCCCATCGCCCATCACTCCCCAGCTCCCACCACTCTCAGCTCCCACCTCTCCAGCTCCCATCCCATCACTCTCCAGCTCCCATCACGCTCAGCTCCGATCACGCTCAGCTCCGATCACTCCCCAGCTCCCAACACTCTCAGCTCCCAACAATCTCAGCTCCCAACACTCCCCAGCTCCCACCACTCCCCAGCTCCCACCACTCCCCAGCTCCCATCACTCCCCAGCTCCGATCACTCCCCAGCTCCCACCACTCCCCAGCTCCCAGCACGCTCAGCTCCCATCACTCCCCAGCTCCCACCACTCTCAGCTCCCATCACATCACTCCCCAACTCCCATCACTCTCAGCTCCCATCGCCCATCACTCCCCAGCTCCCATCACTCTCAGCTCCCATCACTCCCCAACTCCCACCACTCCCCAGCTCCCATCACTCTCAGCTCCCATCACTCCCCAGCTCCCATCACGCTCAGCTCCCATCGCTCCCCAGCTCCCTAGCTCTCATCACTCCCCAGCTCTCATCACGCTCAGCTCCCACCATTCCCAGCACTCCCCAGCTCCTATCACATCACTCCCCAGCTCCCATCACATCACTCCCCAGCTCCCATCACTCTCAGCTCCCATCACACTCAGCTCCCATCACACTCAGCTCCCATCACACTCAGCTCCCACCATTCCCAGCTCCCATCCCTCCCCAGCTCCCATCACTCCCCAGCTCCCATCACGCTCAGCTCCCATTACTTCCATCACGCTCAGCTCCCACCACTCCCCAGCTCAAATCACTCCCCAGCTCCCACCATTCCCAGCTCCCATCACATCACTCCCCAGCTCCCATCACTCTCAGCTCCCACCATTCCCAGCTCCCATCCCTCCCCAGCTCCCATCACGCTCAGCTCCCATTACTCACATCACTCCCCAGCTCCCATCACACTCAGCTCCCATCACTCCCCAGCTCCCACCACTCCCCAGCTCCCACCACTCCCTAGCTCCCACTCTAAGCTCCCACCACTCCCCAGCTCCCATCACTGCTCAGCTCCCATCACGCTCAGCTCCCATCCCATCACTCCCCAGCTCCCATCACACTCAGCTCCCACCACTCCCCAGCTCCCATCACTGCTCAGCTCCCATCACGCTCAGCTCCAAACCCATCACTCCCCAGCTCCCATCACTCTCAGCTCCCACCATTCCCACCTCCCATCCCTCCCCAGCTCCCACCACTCTCCAGCTCCCATCACGCTCAGCTCCCAACACTCCCCAGCTTCCATCACGCTCAGCTCCCACCACTCCCCAGCTCCCATCACTCCCCAGCTCTCATCACTCCCCAGCTCCCATCACATCACTCCCCAGCTCCCATCACTCTCAGCTCCCATCACGCTCAGCTCCCACCATTCCCAGCTCCCATCACTCTCAGCTCACATCACTCCCCAGCTCCCATCACTCCCCAGCTCCCATCACTCCCCAGCTCCCATCACTCCCCAGCTCCCATCACTCCCCAGCTCCCATCACGCTCAGCTCCCATTACTCCCATCACTCCCCAGCTCCCATCACGCTCAGCTCCCACCACTCCCCAGCTCAAATCACTCCCCAGCTCCCATCACGCTCAGCTCCCACCATTCCCAGCTCCCATCATATCACTCCCCAGCTCCCATCACGCTCAGCTCCCATCACTCCCCAGCTCCCATCACGCTCAGCTCCCATCACATCACTCCCCAGCTCCCATCACTCCCCAGCTCCCATCACGCTCAGCTCCCATCCCATCACTCCCCAGCTCCCATCACATCACTCCCCAGCTCCCATCACTCCCAGCTCCCATCACTCTCAGCTCCCATCACTCCCAGCTCCCATCACTGCTCAGCTCCCATCACTCCCCAGCTCCCATCACGCTCAGCTCCCATCACATCACTCCCCAGCTCCCATCACTGCTCAGCTCCCATCACTCTCAGCTCCCATCACTCCCAGCTCCCATCACTGCTCAGCTCCCATCACTCCCCAGCTCCCATCACATCACTCCCCAGCTCCCATCACTGCTCAGCTCCCATCACTCTCAGCTCCCATCACCACTCAGCTCCCATCACCACTCAGCTCCCATCACATCACTCCCCAGCTCCCATCACTCTCAGCTCCCATCACTCTCAGCTCCCATCACTCTCAGCTCCTATCACTCTCAGCTCCTATCACTCTCAGCTCCTATCACTCCCCAGCGTTTATCGCATCGTCGCTCGCATTCACCTTTTATTGGCTTATTTTTTCGCTCACGTATGGGATTGGTCATCGCAGTGGGCGGGCTTACACTATTCATGGTGTTTTCAAGCTGATCCCACCTTCGAGTACTAGACATGCCGGGCAGTGAGACTCCCCACCCCCCCACAGCCTCGTGCCGTATCGGATCAGGACTCTGTCGGACAATCCCGAACACGTACGACCTGGATCAAGGCCTGGAAAATCATGATGGGGACATCCCTATCACTGCCATCTGGACACTTTACATTTTTGGGGGCTTTGTACCTGTGGAGCAACATATGCTGTGGCAAAGAGAGCCTGAGGAGGCTCCCCCACGCGTGAGTGTAACCTTCATAAGGTCAGACACTCTGCACCATGAGGACTACCTTCTATAGTGGAGAGGAGACATGTGCACAACAACAAAAAATCGTATCGATTCATTGCGGTGTGTTCGCTATGTTCCTGTGATTCGTATTTGTATCGATTCATTGCGGTGTGTTCGCTATGTTCCTGTGATTCGTATTTGTATCGATTCATTGCGGTGTGTTCGCTATGTTCCTGTGATTCGTATTCGTATCGATTCATTGCGGTGTGTTCGCCATGTTCCTGTGATTCGTATCGATTCATTGCGGTGTGTTCGCTATGTCCCTGTGATTCGTATCGATTCATTGCGGTGTGTTCGCTATGTCCCTGTGATTCGTATTTGTATCGATTCATTGCGGTGTGTTCGCTATGTTCCTGTGATTCGTATTTGTATCGATTCATTGCGGTGTGTTCGCTAAGTCCCTGTGATTTGTATCGATTCATTGCGGTGTGTTCGCTATGTCCCTGTGAGTCGTATCGATTTATTGCGGTGTGTTCGCTATGTCCCTGTGATTCGT
Organism: Leptobrachium leishanense; assembly: GCA_009667805.1. Classification (NCBI taxonomy): domain Eukaryota; kingdom Metazoa; phylum Chordata; class Amphibia; order Anura; family Megophryidae; genus Leptobrachium; species Leptobrachium leishanense. The sequence continues at coordinate 80,843,524 of CM019075.1, forward strand.
ATTTGTATCGATTCATTGCGGTGTGTTCGCTATGTTCCTGTGATTCGTATTTGTATCGATTCATTGCGGTGTGTTCGCTATGTTCCTGTGATTCGTATTTGTATCGATTCATTGCGGTGTGTTTGCTATGTTCCTGTGATTCGTATTCGTATCGATTCATTGCGGTGTGTTCGCTATGTTCCTGTGATTCGTATCGATTCATTGCGGTGTGTTCGCTATGTTATTGTGATTCGTATCGATTCATTGCGGTGTGTTCGCTATGTTATTGTGATTCGTATCGATTCATTGCGGTGTGTTCGCTATGTTATTGTGATTCGTATCGATTCATTGCGGTGTGTTCGCTATGTTATTGTGATTCGTATCGATTCATTGCGGTGTGTTCGCTATGTTATTGTGATTCGTATCGATTCATTGCGGTGTGTTCGCTATGTTCCTGTGATTCGTATCGATTCATTGCGGTGTGTTCGCTATGTCCCTGTGATTTGTATCGATTCATTGCGGTGTGTTCGCTATGTCCCTGTGAGTCGTATCGATTCATTGCGGTGTTCGCTATGTCCCTGTGATTCGTATTTGTATCGATTCATTGCGGTGTGTTCGCCATGTTCCTGTGATTCGTATTTGTATCGATTCATTGCGGTGTGTTCGCTATGTTCCTGTGATTCGTATTTGTATCGATTCATTGCGGTGTGTTCGCTATGTTATTGTGATTTGTATCGATTCATTGCGGTGTGTTCGCTATGTTATTGTGATTTGTATTTGTATCGATTCATTGCGGTGTGTTCGCCATGTTCCTGTGATTCGTATTTGTATCGATTCATTGCGGTGTGTTCGCTATGTTCCTGTGATTCGTATTTGTATCGAATCGATTCATTGCGGTGTGTTCGCTATGTTCCTGTGATTCGTATTTGTATCGATTCATTGCGGTGTGTTCGCTATGTTCCTGTGATTCGTATTCGTATCGATTCATTGCGGTGTGTTCGCTATGTTATTGTGATTTGTGTCGATTCATTGCGGTGTGTTCGCTATGTTATTGTGATTTGTATCGATTCATTGCGGTGTGTTCGCTATGTTATTGTGATTTGTATTTGTATCGATTCATTGCGGTGTGTTCGCCATGTTCCTGTGATTCGTATTTGTATCGATTCATTGCGGTGTGTTCGCTATGTTCCTGTGATTCGTATTTGTATCGATTCATTGCGGTGTGTTCGCCATGTTCCTGTGATTCGTATTCGTATCGATTCATTGCGGTGTGTTCGCTATGTTATTGTGATTCGTATCGATTCATTGCGGTGTGTTCGCTATGTTATTGTGATTTGTATTTGTATCGATTCATTGCGGTGTGTTCGCTATGTTCCTGTGATTCGTATTTGTATCGATTCATTGCGGTGTGTTCCCCATGTTCCTGTGATTCGTATTCGTATCGATTCATTGCGGTGTGTTCGCTATGTTATTGTGATTCGTATCGATTCATTGCGGTGTGTTCGCTATGTTATTGTGATTCGTATCGATTCATTGCGGTTTGTTCGCTATGTTATTGTGATTTGTATCGATTCATTGCGGTGTGTTCGCTATGTTATTGTGATTTGTATCGATTCATTGCGGTGTGTTCGCTATGTTATTGTTAAGATAAAACACCCTAAGGATGTTGAGAGGGAGTAGATTGAATGACCATAAAGAATTCTCTGTTTGACACTCGTTTTGGAGTTAAACCGTTAAAGATTCTTTACCAAGGAGTGTCAAAGATCAGTTAAAACATAACATTTTTCCATTTTTTTTTTCTATGAGAATTTAATCAAAGAAATAAACAACATAACAATGCACTGTTCAGACACCGTTTAAAATGAGTGTGGCTATATGTAAGATATAGTATAGACTCGGCAATGTGTAAATAACAAAAGGCTGGACAGCCAATGAATAATTGAACGCTACTGCTTATCTTCAATATCAATAAGCCATGGTGTGGTGGCTAATGTGTCTATAGCTGATAGACTCATAAAAAAAAGTGCTTAATATGACTGGCTGCACCAGAAGGATAAAATTCTGAATATACTTAGCTATACTGAGTCTCCAAGTATATAGTCTCCAAGCATGTATAGCGTGGTTAGGTGAAGAAGAGCCTAAAGTTATGTTCTTAATAGAAACAGGTGTTACTCTTCACAGTATGTTTATAAATACTGGTACACAATACATATGGATTTAATCCTTGCAGTCCTGTTTCCAACCCCAACCCTCCCAGATTGTGAGTTCCTACGGGAATAGGGCCCTCATCTCCTCCTGTACTGTTTGTCAAATGTTGTTCAATGTATTGTAACCCTGTCTATACTGTGCTTATTTTACAGCGCTGCGGAATATGCTGGCGCTTTATAAATAAAATAATAATAATCTCCGCTGAATGGTTGAAACAACTCTTAGCATAGCATGTTGCACTGAGAGGTATAGTACTGGATATACATCGCTAAATAAGATCTCCAAGTTTGCAATATGAGATTCCCAAACATGCACAACTTGCTTCATTAACTCTAACAATCTCGCCTGCTGACACGAGTCATCCCACACTCAGCCTCCGTGTGTACCAGTCATAAACACAGGCTCCATCTAACTTATTGTGCCGTAACACTTCTGCCGGCCAGGTCTATAAAGTCACCACTTTTTTAAATAATTAAATGCTAGCATATGGCGAGCCACGACCACACATCAACAGTCAAGGTCCCAGACCTTATGCAGCTGCAGTTACTACAGAGTCAAATGTTAGCAAACCCCAAAGTTCATTTCAAGATTAGGTGTGCATAAAGTCAAAGGATCATTTTAGAAAATAAAGGTGCGCGCTAATAAGCCTGTTAAGGCTCTCACAAATGTGAGGGATGTCACATAAATAAAACAAAAACCATAAATATTAAACCCTGTATAAACAATACTGTAGTCCCAATATGACGGCACACGGCGCACCTACACCTCCCAATGATAAATAGTCCAATATGGCGGCACACCTACACCTCCCAATGATAAATAGTCCAATATGGCGGCACACGGCGCACCTATACCTCCCAATGATAAATAGTCCAATATGGCGGCACACGGCGCACCTACACCTCCCAATGATAAATAGTCCAATATGGCGGCACACGGCGCACCTACACCTCCCAATGATAAATAGTCCAATATGGCGGCACACGGCGCACCTACACCTCCCAATGATAAATAGTCCAATATGGCGGCACACAATGAGCCAACATCTCCCACATCCAAAATATGATATTTTAACACCCTCCATGAGTACCTCATCTAATACAGGGTCTCAAAATCCTGACACCCCCCCCCCCGAGGGTTTCAAACTACAACGTCCATAACTCTCTGGCCACTCATAGGATTCTGGGAATTGCTGTTATTATTGCTTCTCTTTGGTATTATTACCCTGTCCGGTACCGATCCAGCTGAACACAGGATCCAATCGGGTGAAAGAGGGATTTTTACATATTTTGGAGAAGGGATCTGATCTTTACACAGCCTGAAGGGCATTAATGTCATGGGGGCAGCCGGCGTGAGCCAAGGTGGGGCCTGTGGCAGCAGTGGGCTTTTACATTTTATACTCATCACGTGGCGGCGGGATTTTATCCAGTCACGTGGCGGCAGCGGCGGGATTTTATCCAGTCACGTGGCGGCAGCGGCGGGATTTTATCCAGTCACGTGGCGGCAGCGGCGGGATTTTATCCAGTCACGTGGCGGCAGCGCGGGATTTTATCCAGTCACGTGGCGGCAGCGGCGGGATTTTATCCAGTCACGTGGCGGCAGCGGCGGGATTTTATCCAGTCACGTGGCGGCAGCGGCGGGATTTTATCCAGTCACGTGGCGGCAGCGGCGGGATTTTATCCAGTCACGTGGCGGCAGCGGTGGGATTTTATCCAGTCACGTGGCGGCAGCGGTGGGATTTTATCCAGTCACGTGGCGGCAGCGGTGGGATTTGTTCTCTTCTGGGGTCAAATTGGTCTTGAAAAAAAATCCCATATATTGAAATAATATGATCCTGTTTCCAAATCCGACACCAACTCCAGTCAAACACTGGGGACGCCGCGCGTTGCAGCACATCACACAAACTGATACTGGATGGAAAAGTGCAGTCACGTCCGGCCGGTGCTTTCACATCGCAGAGATGGCTGCCGGTCTATAGAAAAAGGTGAAGGAATACTGGGCGCGCGGCCATATAATGATTTAAAGGATCGTTAACCTTTATCGTCTAGTAGCGGCATGTTCCCGCGTGTCTCCCTGGGTGGATTGATGTGATAGGGGTTGCTTCGAGGTCTGGCGCTGATACTTGTCCCTCTCGGGTAAATATGCAGCAATTTGCAAAAAAGGGGAAAAAAATTAAAGGGGGATAAGAAAGACGCGCACCACCAGGAACCTTCCGGAATTTTATTATTTAACCTGAAAAATACCCAAAATTTACAGAGTTCATACAGCCGGAAAAAAGCTCTGCCGGGTCCGTGTGACATGGGGGAAAACGCTCCGCCGGGTCAGAGTGACAGGGGGAAAACGCTCCGCCGGGTCAGAGTGACAGGGGGAAAACGCTCCGCCGGGTCAGAGTGACAGGGGGAAAACGCTCCGCCGGGTCAGAGTGACAGGGGGAAAACGCTCCGCCGGGTCAGAGTGACAGGGGGAAAACGCTCCGCCGGGTCAGAGTGACAGGGGGAAAACGCTCCGCCGGGTCAGAGTGACAGGGGGAAAACGCTCCGCCGGGTCAGAGTGACAGGGGGGGAAAACGCTCCGCCGGGTCAGAGTGACAGGGGGAAAACGCTCCGGGTGTACAGAAACATCCAAAGGTTAGAGAATACAGACGAGACGTACGTTTTAAAATGCCGGGGGCGGCACAGGGGGATCTATCACCCCTTACGAAGGAGCTGGGCAGGTATGTACAGGTGTCGGTGGACGGGCAGGAGGGGCGGAAGACAGTCTGCAAATTGGCCGAGGAAGAGAGGCCGATGTTCTGGCGGGAAGGTGTGTGCGAGACGTGATCTGGATCTGTGTGGTGGGTTACTCGATCAGTTTCTTTGCCTTGAAGAAGCGTCGGAGGTAGAAGACCTGCCAGGTGGCCAGGCCCATCAGGCAGCACATGGAGAAGATGCTGAAGTAGAGGACCCGCACGTTGGTGGACTCTAGAAGAGGAAACAGATTGTGAGTGGAGAGGGGGTTAGGAGCCTGCGTCACTACCTCTCACCCCATCCATGTCCTCCACCAGTCCCCTCTAACCACATCCTGGAGGTCCCCAGCCATCATATTCCCTGTACCAACCAAGATGCAGATCGGTGCCACCTTCCGCCATGCTGACACACAGTGTGAAATACTGAGGAGCTAATACCATCACGGAGAGGACCTCAGTGGACAGAGTCCAGAAAGAGGGACACCCTGAGACTCGTGGTGCTGGCTGGAGCAGAGAGGTCATATACCCAGAGCTAAGGTCACGGAACCAAAACTCACCATTTGTATCTCTCATCTCCTCCTCACGCTTCTTCATGTAGGCAAAGTCATTCACGATGGACTCGGACAAGTCCTCCAGACGCCGCAGCTCCACCTCTAGTGGTTTCAGCTTCTCCACCTTCGCAATCTGGATAAATGGAGCATCTCAGAGCTTCTTCATTTGCACGGGAAGCCTCAGCGACACAAGCATCTCACCCTGCGTGCCCCCCCCGAGCCACAACCACCCTGCGCAACGTGGCACCCCCGAGCCACAACCACTCCACGTGACCCCCCCCGAGTCACAACCAGTCCACGTGACCCCCCCCCGAGTCACAACCAGTCCACGTGACCCCCCCGAGTCACAACCAGTCCACGTGACCCCCCCGAGTCACAACCAGTCCACGTGACCCCCCCGAGTCACAACCAGTCCACGTGACCCCCCGAGTCACAACCAGTCCACGTGACCCCCCGAGTCACAACCACTCCACGTGACCCCCCGAGTCACAACCACTCCACGTGACCCCCCGAGTCACAACACTCCACGTGACCCGCCCCGAGTCACAACCATTCCACGTGACCCCCCCGAGTCACAACCACTCCACGTGACCCCCTCGAGTCACAACCACTCCACGTGACCCCCCGAGTCACAACCACTCCACGTGACCCCCCGAGTCACAACCACTCCACGTTACCCCCCGAGTCACAACCACTCCACGTTACCCCCCCGAGTCACAACCACTTCACGTGAACCCCCCCGAGTCACAACTACTTCACGTGAACCCCCCCGAGTCACAACCACTCCACAGGCCCCCCATTCTGAGGCCTCAGAGTCACACTCAGATGATGGTTACCTCCTCGTAGTTCTTTGCTTCCACCCCGTGCTTCATGACGAGAGTAACCGTCTGGTCGGGCATACGGCCGGCTCCTGCATAACACAAAGATGTGAGGACGAGGTCAGACACAATGACAATAAAACGCGCGGCGTCCACATCTCCCGACACAAACCTGCGGGGAGCTTGCTCTCAAAGCACACTTCGAACATATCGTAGTCCTCCGTTGTGAAGGCGAACTTCCCCTTCGTGGCATCTTCCTTCGAGTAAAGGATGTGATTGGCAGAGTCCGTGATCTGTGGGATGATGGGAATGTTAGTCTGTCCCAAAGTGACATCACATCATAAAACCCAAATCCTGGAAGTTCTCCACGTTGTTCTCCATGTCAACCCCTCCCCTTCGTTGCCCCCCCCCTGCCAATTCTCCCCTCCCCCTCATTGCCCCCCTGCCAATTCTCTCCTCTCCCCCTCGTTGCCCCCCCGCCAATTCTCTCCTCTCCCCCTCGTTGCCCCCGCCAATTCTCTCCTCTCCCCCTCGTTGCCCCCCTGCCAATTCTCCCCTCCCCCTCGTTGCCCCCGCCAATTCTCTCCTCTCCCCCTCGTTGCCCCCCTGCCAATTCTCTCCTCTCCCCCTCGTTGCCCCCCTGCCAATTCTCTCCTCTCCCCCTCGTTGCCCCCCTGCCATTCTCTCCTCTCCCCCTCGTTGCCCCCCCTGCCAATTCTCCTCTTCTCCCCTCGTTGCCCCCCCTGCCAATTCTCCTCTTCTACCCCTCGTTGCCCCCCTGCCAATTCTCCTCTTCTCCCCTCGTTGCCCCCCTGCCAATTCTCTCCTCTCCCCCTCGGTGCACCCCCTGCCAATTCTCCTCTCCCCCCTCGGTGCACCCCCTGCCAATTCTCCTCTCCCCTCGGTGCACCCCCTGCCAATTCTCCTCTCCCCCTCGGTGCACCCCCTGCCAATTCTCCTCTCCCCCTCGGTGCACCCCCTGCCAATTCTCCTCTCCCCCTCGGTGCACCCCCTGCCAATTCTCCTCTCCCCCTCGGTGCACCCCCTGCCAATTCTCCTCTCCCCCTCGGTGCACCCCCTGCCAATTCTCCTCTCCCCCTCGGTGCACCCCCTGCCAATTCTCCTCTCCCCCTCGGTGCCCCCCTGCCAATTCTCCCCGCCCCCTGCCAATTCTCCCCTCCCCCTCGTTGCCCCCGCCAATTCTCCCCTCCCCCTCGTTGCCCCCGCCAATTCTCCCCTCCCCCTCGCTGCCCCCCCTGCCAATTCTCCCCTCCCCCTCGTTGCCCCCCCTGCCAATTCTCCCCTCCCCCTAGTTGCCCCCCTGCCAATTCTCCCCTCCCCCTCGTTGCCCCCCCTGCCAATTCTCCTCTCCCCCTCGTTGCCCCCCCTGCCAATTCTCCTCTCCCCCTCGTTGCCCCCCTGCCAATTCTCCTCTCCCCTCGTTGCCCCCCCTGCCAATTCTCCTCTCCCCCTCGGTGCACCCCCTGCCAATTCTCCTCTCCCCCTCGGTGCACCCCCTGCCAATTCTCCTCTCCCCCTCGGTGCACCCCCTGCCAATTCTCCCCGCCCCCTGCCAATTCTCCCCTCCCCCTCGTTGCCCCCCCTGCCAATTCTCCTCTCCCCCTCATTGCCCCCCCTGCCAATTCTCCCCTCCCCCTCATTGCCCCCCCTGCCAATTCTCTCTCCCCCTCGGTGCCCCCCTGCCAATTCTCCCCTCCCCCTCATTGCTCCCCCTGCCAATTCTCCTCTCCCCCTCGGTGCCCCCCCCTGACAATTCTCCTCTCCCCCTCATTGCCCCCCCTGCCAATTCTCCCCTCCCCCTCGGTGCCCCCCTGTCAGATCCCCTCGTTGCCCCCCGGCTTCTCACCTTGAGGCGGACCTGGCCCTGGCTGTGGGGCTCGGTCAGTTCGTAGTCCCCGGTGACCAGCACGTCCTTGTGGATCTCCTCCCGCAGACACTTGCGACTGTTGGGCGGGAGGGAGAAGGAGAGCGGCCGAACCGAGCCGCAAAGGAGCAGCAGCACGAGCGGCGGCAGCAACCGGGCCATGGAGACAGGAAACGGAAATGCTGGACCGGAAAGGGCGGGGCCACTGTCTCTAACCGTAACCAGTCAACCAGGACCAGAGACCGCCCACAGGAGGAGCTTACACTGAGTGTGTGCGATAAAACCCTGTGCCTGTCAGCACTAAGCGACCGCTAGAGCTCACTAATCCTCCCCGAATCCTACAACACCAGTGCCCAAACCGCCATGTTTACATCGGGCAAATAGGAGAACTTCCGCTCTGAGGTGTTAGAAGGTGATTGGACACTGACAAGTCACCTGACAGGCACCATACACGCTTCTCTTAGCTTTACGCAGCCGCGGTTGCCTAGTGACAGGCAGGAAGCTTTGCTTCCACAGCCGCCATTTTTCTTCAGGGCCCATATAAGGAGGATGTGCAGTACAGGAAGAGTGCTGCCTCACTGCCTGCAGGCCTGCTTACCAATTAACACACTTTATGTCACTATTTGGTGAAAAATCCTTCTTTTGAGCCCAAATGTCTGTAAGCGCTAATAAATGTCCTGAGTGAATAAGACACTTTGCTCTTATTCTAAATTACATTTTATTGACATAACTGACTGAATAGGTCAGGACTGTCAAACTCCCCCCCACAGATGTGTCTGAACTACAACTCCCATGATTCCCTGCCCATCTATTGCACTGAAAGAATTCTGGGAATTATCAGCATTTGGGTGGGGGGGGTCTGTGAGTGTGACCGCCCTACGATAGGTAAAGAGCCTGGCCATGCCTCCAACAACATTCCCTAAAATCCCAGGGATTTAGGCGTAGCCCTCTAAATCTCTGCCCTGCAGGGGTTGATGGGATATGTAGTTCAGTGCATGCCTTAAAAAAAAACATAAAATGGCCATCTCCCAGCAGGCCTGGCCCAAAATTTTGGAATTGTTGGTGAGGAATCATTGAGTTTGAAGCAAGGTGCATTTTTCCAGGGCGGAATGTCACAGGAAGATGTGCAGAGCTGCAAGTGGGTATCACTATGTGAGGTTTGCGGATATCATGTCCCGCAACTATGGTCAACCTTGGCGCCCAGTTGTCTCGATCAATAGGGCCCATGAAGCTCCGCCAGCCTATTTGAGGCTAAGCATCATGGGTTATGTATTGCCGAAACATCCTAAACCTCCAATGCGCGGTGCACTACTATTCTTTGGGTTGTCAGGTCCTCCATGTTTAGCCAGTGGGCAGCACATGAAAGTCCTTCCCCACCATATGTAGTATTCCAGGCCAAAGGTAATGGAATCCCATAAGATCGTCCAAGGTAGGGTTGACTTGTGAGATCCTCCTTGTCCAAGACACATAATTTATTCATGCTGATGGGCAGTGCATGAAAAATGCCGCCCCACACCATGTATAACCCATACGTTGCAGGTATGAAATCATAAAGGAATCCCAGGTGACCTGCCTTGATTTCCTTCCTGCAGCATATGAATTATACATGTTGCAGGGCAGCACTTTTCCCTGTGCTCTCCCTCTGCATGGAACCGTAATGTGTCCAGGAAAACATGGCCGACCTGGCTAACCAAGGTCAGCGGATTGATCTCCTTCCTGCAGCTGCACGTGCTGCTCACATGGCCAGAAGGACATGGTGGATCCTATCTGCACCTAGTTCTTTTACATGTGATGTTGTAGCCGGAGTCAGACAGGTTCACTTCATTAACGGCGCCGGACCAGACACAAGCAAGGATTGTCCAAACACGAGTCTCTTCAGGAAAGGCAAGAGTTTATTGTGTCGTCACACAAGTGCTCACACAGGATTGAATCGCTTAGAGTGAGCCCCGATTACACAGAAACATGAGGTTTTATGCCCCAAATACATAATTAGGTACATCCCCATTAGCCCACCTCCCTATGACACTCTATTCCACCCCACGTGGGTTAATACCTCCCATCATTAATTCGAACACAAAGAACATTCCACATATAACTATAAATTGATACACTTCTCGTTAGTTTGACAGTCTGTGATTTGTTTGTGCTGTCTTTCTCCGGGAGTGCCTCCCTCCCTATCGGCTATGTTTATTCAGATGGCCTGGGGCCCGGTCTTCTATACTCCTTCGTCTTTCCACGGGCCCAACGACCTTGGAATATCTACTTCTCCATGCCAGAAACAGCAAAGATCTTTCATAAGGCTTTAATTGCTTTTCTGCTAATCTAAACGCATTCCTAAATTTCTACGTATACCTCATTCTAGTCTCAGCTACAAACCTGTCTAGTTATATACAAGTGAACCAATATTCTGAACAAGATGGCCGCCTGTGTACAATGGCGGCCGTCTTCCAGCCTATTTCCACTTCATTCCCCCCTTGGCTCAAGTGTCAGGATCTTTTCCTGGCACTTGTAGCCATTACACTCCACTATTCTGAAACTACTGAAAAAGGGGGGGTTTCTTTCACTGGGAACATACCCTGTGGAATTATCAGTGCTGACTTGCACAGTGGCCATATGCATAGCCCTATGTGGTATATCAGTATCCCTATGATCAAGATCACCACTATCATGAGTATCATGGATCCAATCTTTGAGATGAATCTCAAGATGGAACCAAACCATTCTCCCATTGCTCCAAACCCCCGGAGCGGATTCCAGCCTTCGGCAGCAATCCTCCTGGCTGTGCCCTGCAACTGTGCTACCTTCTCCTGATGATCTTGAATTACCTGGTAATAGTCTGGGACTTCGTGTGTAGTGTTTCTGATGAAGGTGCAACATTCATAGTGCATTGTCATTTCACACAATCCATTCAAGGCCGCACTGATCTGCTCAAGCGCCATTTCATATATCATTTGCACCTTTCATAACTCACGCATTTCCAGGTTCAACAGCTGGATATCCATACTGGTCCTATTCAGAATCTCATCCATCAGATTGACATAGCTATTCAATCTCCTCATCATCTCTCCTCCCCATCCAGTCCATGCTGGCAACCATGTCCATATTCGATCCATCTTCGCAAACAATTCTCTCTTCGGTCTTTCAAACACCAGTGGGTACCTAGGGTGTAGTTCTGTGTCTGTGTTTGTGTCTTCTCCCCTTAGTTTCTGGATTGGGACCAGCTTAGCCAAATAACACATTCCCGTTATTGTTGGTGGTACCTATGTGTAACACACCCTTTCACAGCACACCTGGTATCCTCCTTTCACTATAAATAGCAATAAATGTAGTGTTCCCTTTGATATCTCTATCGCAAAATGTCTCAGCCGTCTCATCATATCTACTGCACCCTGCCTCCCATTGGTCACATTCCCAATCACCGCCTCTTGGTATCTAGTGAGTTGCCTGCATCGTATGTATAAATAAATCGCCTTTTGTCCTGTTTGAATATGTAAATGTATAATGTCCAGTTGAACTGACTTGAGTTACATAACCCCCCCTCGTTATTTGTTTCTTTATCTGGTCCTAGTTGAAAACACCATTCTGGTGGATACACTGGTCCTATTATAAGATACCCGGGACTGACTGATTCTGTCTTTTCCCTTTGTGCATCGACAGCATATATTGTGATATTCCCTGATACAAACATACTCAAATTCATTGGAACAGAGGCAAATGGTATATGAATTGTCTCTGGGTGCAGTCTACTACACACCCAGCATGCAGTTTGCCCAGACTTTTTAGCATAGTCATATTTGAATTGCACAAGTAAGTGTCCTCTTGGGTTGGTTCCAGATAGCGCCTCTCGTTTTTGTCTCCACATGGTACGGTTCTCCATCACCGGGTGCGTACCATTCCAGATATGGGAAATATCCACTTTCCCCACATTGCCCGTACAATTAAAACATACTCCACGCGAGAGTCCATAAATCAAATTAGCAAGATATAAAATCAGCACCACAAATGCCCCGAGTGTCAGAATTCCTTGGGCAATTCTTTTTACAGTCACATAAACCCAATCCCTCCCCACTGGAATTTCAAAAGTAAAGAACATTTCTGGATAATCAAGGGTGGGGGCCGGGCCCCTAAAAAGCACCCTGTGGGTATCCCCCGTTGGCGGGTGGTCAGGACCTGTGCCCATCAAAACACCCACTTGTTGATCCTCTGTATTATCTGGGTTAGGATCATTTAGGTGCTCATGGCTGTGGTCTTTGTCAGCTTCAGCCTCAGTGGGTTGGTCTCGTTGGTAACGACCTTCCATATTGGTTCAGAACTGGCTGCGGCTGCTTTCACCCTGGAGTGATGTATCCACGGGACCACCTCGGCAACCTTTACTGCTATAGGGGTTGATAACAGGACAAAATAAAAACCCTTCCATTTTGGACCTAGTGGATCATTTTTCCACTCTTTTACCCATACTGAGTCACCCGGACAATACTCATACAGTGAAGGATACAGAGAATACGGTATATTATCCCCCACCCAAATATTTAACTTCTGCATTGATTTACCCAACATTACTACCTGATCATTTAGTTTAATTTCTCCCAATGCCCGAAGGTCCCCCCTTAGTCCATTAATCAGAGGGGTTGGCCGTCCAAACATAAGTTCGTATGGACTTAGCTTCAATTGGGGGGTTGGTCTGCACCTAATGTGCAAAAGGACTATCGGCAGCAAGTCCAACCAGCCTAGTGACGTCTCTTGGCACAGTTTGGACATCAAAGTCTTTAGGGTACGGTTCATTCTTTCAACTTTTCCCGAACTTTGGGGCCTGTTCTCAGGTTGTTCTTGGCACATGTTACACACTGCTGAGCTGTTGCTTTGCAGATTGCTGACAATCCTGGTACGTAGAAATGTGGCTCCAACTGTTGCTCCATCATTTCTCTTCCTCCATGGGTACTTGCGTGAAGTGCTCTTACGATTTCAGGAGCCAGTGTTGCTGGTAGGACTATTAGTCCGTTCTCCATCTGGAACCATCCATCTTCTCCATACCCTCCGGGTTCGTCTGTCAGCCACTTCTTTTCTTTCTCTGAGTACACAGATGTCCATTCGCTCAGTGGCGCCGGTAGGAGTGCAGCCACCACTGGTTTTGGTTTGTATCGTGCCAATTCTCCATAATTTCCCCAGATAAATTCTCCTAGACTGTGCAGTATTCGTGTGATTCGTAGATTATTGTGAGAATTGATTGTCAAATTTTCAAAACGTGACGCGAAATTTCAATTTTCTGCTCGTTCAACTTCAGTTATTTCTTTGTCTTCCACCTCCCCCACTATTTTCACGCCGAAGAATTTCAGCCTCATCTTGTAGACTCTGCGCAGTCTTTGCTGAACTTCTGAGGTGTTAACCATTAGGCGTGTCTCTTGCGGATTTAGGGGAGTAGAGTAGAAATTTCGGCCTTGTGTTCGAGTTGGAAAAAACCATTGGATATAATCATAATTGAGTTCTAACAGTTCATAATCATCTTGCCATTTGTTCAATATTATGTCAATGAACTCGCCGTGGGGTTCAAACTTTTTTCAAATTCATATAGAACTCGTAATTTGGCATGGAAGATTGAGGCTCTTGCTTGCAGATCAGTACTTTAGCTTGAGCTTCTGCTTCTGTTGGTGGTGGCGGTTTTGCAGCTGCTTTTGCGGCTTGGTCCGCGCGTCTGTTACCTTTTGGAATTTCATCACGGCCTTTTTGATGGCCACGACAGTGCATGATGCTGACAGCACTTGGTTTCCACACTGCTTCCAGGAGGGCCGTGATTTCTGCAGCATATTTAATTTGTTGTCCTGAAGACGTGAGTAGGCCTCTTTCTTTGTAGAGTGCACCATGTGCATGGACTGTCATGAAGGCGTATTTGGAATCTGTATAGATATTTACTCTTTTGCCTTCAGAAATTTCAAGGGCTCTGGTTAAGGCTGTTATTTCAGCTAGTTGTGCCGATGTATGGCCTGGCAGTGGCTTTGCTTCAATAATTTCTTCTGTTGAGACTACTGCATAGCCGGAGACTTTCTTCCCATCATCCATGTAGCTGCTACCATCAGTGAATAGCTGTAGATCGTATTTGTCTAGGGGTACGTCCTTCAAATCTGGCCTGCTACTGAACACTTCTTCCATGACTTGGAGGCATTCATGATTTGGATCCTCTTCACAGTCAGGCAGTAGAGTAGCAGGGTTTAAGGTAGCGATGAGGTCCAAATGAACCCGTGGATTTTCACACATCATGGCTTGGTACTTCGTCATCCGGCTGTTGCTGAACCAGTAACCTCCTTTGACATCCAGCAGGGCCTTGACAGCATGGGGCACCTTGACATAAAGAACTTGTCCAAGGGTCAGCTTGTCTGCTTCTGCTATCAGCATTGCGGTGGCAGCCACTGCTTTCAGGCATGGGGGTAGGCCGCAGACCACAGGGTCGAGTTGCTTGGAGAGGTAGGCCACAGGCCTCAGCCACGAGCCAAAGGTCTGGACCAATACTCCTGTTGCTGTTTGGTTATGTTCATGTACGAACAGCTGGAAAGGCTTGCTATGATCTGGCAGACCCAGCGCAGGAGCTTCCATCAGCAGAGTCTTTAATTTCAGGAACGCTGCTGTTTGCTCTTCTTCCCAATGAAAGGGGTCTAATTCTCTTTCCTTGGTTGCTTGATGAAGCGGCTTGGCAATTTCTGCGAAGTTGGGGATCCACAGGCGGCAGAAGCCTGCAGCTCCCAGGAACTCACGGACTTGTCTCCTGGTCTTTAGTTGGGGTATACGGCACATTGCTTCTTTTCTTTCTGCCCCTAGTGCACGTTTGGTACCTGTTAACTGGAATCCCAGGTATTTTACACTCTGTTTACATATTTGTGCTTTCTTTTTTTAGACACTCTGTAACCTGTTTGGCTTAGCAGATGTAGCAAAACTTTTGTGACAGATAAACAGTCTTTTTCTGTGGGGGAAACCAGTGTAATTAATCAACATACTGTAGCGTGGAAGGACAAGAGGTCCTGGCTGAGCGCGCATCCATTGTAGATACCTCCCACTGAAAAATAAAAAAAAAAAAAAAAAAAAGTTGTCTTGCTGGAACAATGGTGTGTTCCACGGTGACACGCAGAATTTCAATATACCGTAGTCTTTAAATCTCTGCAAATGTATTTGTATATTCTGCTTGGCTTTCTTTGGGATATAATATTGTCTTAGAGCCACCGGTATTGCGCCGGACTTTAATTCAACTAATCTGGGCGGGTTGTCCTCCGCCCCCCACCTCAGGAATTCCAAGGAGTAGTGCGTGCGGATCCAGCGTGGCAGACAGAGTAGGTGCCGTGCGCCATTCTTCCTCCTTTGACATAACTACTGCGATTTTCACAGATTGGGGGTTGTGCGGGCTGGCTGGATTATACTACCGAACAAAACTGCCACTCTCCGGCAGGTTTAATTGAACGTGACCCCCGGGAGAAAAAAAAAAAAAATAATAATAATTTGGGCTTGCAATTTGCAAAAAAAAAATATCCCGCCCCAGGAGCTGGATGGGACATTCGGGCATATACATATACACATTGTGGAAATAATATTCTCAGAAATATTTTCCCATAGCCCAAAACAGACTCTTAATACTACATCGAAAAAAACAATAAAAATAAATCATTCCATCAAAAATCAAACAAAAACATACCTTGTAAAAACAGTAAAGAAAAATTACTTTAATTATTTCTCGAATTAATTTTCTAACCGTTTCATATATTTCAATTTAATTTGTTAATAAATTTTTTATTTTAGTAGGCAATATTGTATACTATTACATACTTATTATTATTTATATGCAATAATATAAAAAACCAGGACTCCTTTTTCTTTTCTTTTCTATTTAATTCTAGCTCTGAACAAAACTTAAACTTTCGGAATAATATCAACACAAAATATAAACATATATCTTGCACTCAACCGACTTCAGACAAATATTCTATTGTAACACACACTAAAATTAGCTAAACATAGTACGCTGCACAAGTACACACAAAGGGTTATTCTTTCCACCTTTCAGAGAGCAAAGAAAAACAAACTGCTCCCTCCTCCTCCCCCTCTTAAACAGTCTGTCAGAAAGGAGGGGGCCTATACACCAGAGACGACGCTCAATCTCAACTTTTAATTGAACAGTTTAATGATCAATTAAAAGCACAATCGGACAAAATCAGTCTGAACCACACATATAAACTATACAGCACCGCAACTATCTCACTCCGTAAAATATTAATTAATTTATATATGCTCCCATCGGGCATCTCAATCTTTTCTGGTGGAGCCTCTCTATCTCCTCCACCCGATACACCCTGCTCTTCTTCCTCAGCCATACGGGACGGGACGGAGCGGAGGGAGCTGACCGAGACATAGCAGCTGCCTGTTTTGTTTTTTTTTTTCTCCGCCCGCGCAACAGCGGCATTCAGAGCTTCCCTAGCTGCCCCATAACATAATAGATAGGACGGGGGTAAAACATTTATTTTCTTCCAGTTGTTCTACTAACACCTCTCTCTCTCTCTATTATTTTGGGGTCCTGTTTCTTATTTCTCCCCGCTATCATTTATAAAATGACTCTTGTTTTTAATACAATATCTCCATATATCTATATACGGGTATTCTTCAGGATGTCCGTACTGCTCTGTAACTTGGGAGTGTACCTTCTGTACCAACTCTGGGTCCATTGACCCCTGCTCTGGCCATCCTGGGACTAACATCGGCCACACAACTGTACACATTATTTTTAATTTCTCTTTTGTCAATTCTACACCATAGTCATGCGTTTTATATAATGCATCGAAATTTCGCACCATATACTCTAGGGGCGTCTCCCCCTCCTTTATCCTCTTGGGCTTTGATGACCCGTTACCCATTGTCACTCCTGAAAACAATACTTTTTGCGATACAAATATCTTATTTCAACAACAGTTAAAATCTACAGTCTGATACTTCAGTCAACAATTTATCCGCATCCACATACGCTTCCCCCTTCAGTAGCCGACTGCAGTCGCCTGAGCCGAAACCGTACGTCCAGGGTCAAATCTCGTATTTGCTTCCTCGTGGAGCGAGTAGGCGCACGTTCACTCACAGCACTCGAGTCAATTCATTCACAACACATTCCGTATCAGATACTTTCAGCACAATACAGAACATATATCACTTCAACTCTTTCCATTAGCCAGAGGCGTATTCCCTCCTTTGTGGCTCCTTATACCCCGTAATTTAAACTCTAACTCTTGACTGCTTGTGGCTATGTGCACCCCGTTCCTTGTCTATCTCTGTAGCTATCGCTGGCTTCACTATAAGCCCTTTTCACTACACGGCGTACACACTAGGCACTGACTCAGGCTCTTAGCCCAGTCACAGAAAAAAAAATCCCTCCTCCTTTCCCTTTTACCCACGTGGTGAAGCTCTATTTACAAACACTGAACTATGCAACTCCACGCAGCTACCTTCTCCCTCTCATACAGAACTACCCTTTGATTGGCATTCAATTCCCCCGAATCCAGACGCCCGCTAGCCACTCTGGCTCCTTAGCAATGTCAGCGCTACCAGCGGCGGGCTAGATATGCCAATAGGATGGTGGCCATCGCATCCTCTTATCCGTCTATCGCAGTCGGACGTTTCCCTTAGATACCGGTATTTCCTTTAGACATACAAAACATAGAAGACACGTTACCTATCGCCGGCGCTGCTTGCTGTTTCCTCAGACTCGTTGGTGTCCCAGTTTTCCCGGGTCAGGGGGGTCTGTTTGGGACGAGATGAGGTCCACTGTACAGGAAATCCTGCTTGGCGCCTGCAGATGTCAGCTCACCTTCAACGGACGCCCCCAACCATCGGGATTCTGGCACTGCTGCAGTCAAGCGCCGCACTGTGTTCAGCAGCCGTTGCCTGTGTCTTGGCAAAAGGCCCGTTATCCCGGCTATCGAGACCCCAGGAAATGTAGCCGGAGTCAGACAGGTTCACTTCATTAACGGCGCCGGACCAGACACAAGCAAGGATTGTCCAAACACGAGTCTCTTCAGGAAGGCAAGAGTTTATTGTGTCGTCACACAAGTGCTCACACAGGATTGAATCGCTTAGAGTGAGCCCCGATTACACAGAAACATGAGGTTTTATGCCCCAAATACATAATTAGGTACATCCCCATTAGCCCACCTCCCTATGACACTCTATTCCACCCCACGTGGGTTAATACCTCCCATCATTAATTCGAACACAAAGAACATTCCACATATAACTATAAATTGATACACTTCTCGTTAGTTTGACAGTCTGTGATTTGTTTGTGCTGTCTTTCTCCGGGGAGTGCCTCCCTCCCTATCGGCTATGTTTATTCAGATGGCCTGGGGCCCGGTCTTCTATACTCCTTCGTCTTTCCACGGGCCCAACGACCTTGGAATATCTACTTCTCCATGCCAGAAACAGCAAAGATCTTTCATAAGGCTTTAATTGCTTTTCTGCTAATCTAAACGCATTCCTAAATTTCTACGTATACCTCATTCTAGTCTCAGCTACAAACCTGTCTAGTTATATACAAGTGAACCAATATTCTGAACAAGATGGCCGCCTGTGTACAATGGCGGCCGTCTTCCAGCCTATTTCCACTTCAATGTCATCACGATGATGTAATGTTCTGGTGTGCTGGTTCTTATTCAATGAGCACCGGTGGTTCCTTCAGAGGTTTACATTCGGTGGAGTTACAGCGGTATGGGTGCGGTGAATGCCCTGTTTTTGGGAAGTGCTCCATAGAGCACTGTACCTCTCGGTGGGGTTTCTGTGGTAATTCAGTAGAGTTCACCATGGGTTAATGCTGTGGTTTGTACAGGAGGTCTGCGTAGATCACCACTTTAAAGTCGATGGAGCGTATACAACGGTGAATGTGGAACCGCCATCTCGTGTGTCAGATGTTACATAATCAGTCTGTGGGCTCGGCATGGTGAGCGCACACATTGTGCCGGGTGTGCTCGCAGCGTGCCCTGGCAGGAAGCGCGCGCCTGTGGTATTCCAGGTAAAGCATGAGGGTTTATCCACTAAGGGCCGACACGTCAGCGCTTTTCACTTTGATTCCATTTCGCCAACAGTGCTTTGAATTCACTGTTCACCAGATGGTCACCATAGCGCACCGCAGATGGAGTTGCCGAACTCTCATGAAAAAGTTGGAGATCACCGACGTGGCCGTGCTGAATTCGGAGAGCACTGAAATTTTAGCTCTTTTTCGATGAACATTGGCGAATTCGGTTCGCCAACCCTGCGGTGAATTCACTATCCACCGCAGGGTATCTGAAGTGCACCGAATGAGATCTGCCGAAAAAAGCAGATCAGCCGCCGAACTGGTAAATAAAAACACAAAAATGGAACTTTGCCTTTTGCAAAGCGTTGTTTATAACAAAAAAGGACAGAAATAATAAAAGGTCTGTTAGAGTAAGAAAAAAGGGAATCAAAAATCCAGAAAAATGCCCAAAAATCTAAAGAATAAATAAAGAGGCTTTTTGATGAAACGAATAAAAACAATTTTCTATATTTCTCCATGGGATTTTACTGATTAAACCTTCATTTCAGAGTTCTGTAAACATTGCACTGTATTTTGCATTAATTTTTCTGTATTTGGTGAATTGACAGCTTCGCAAATAGACAATGGTGAATTTTGGACCAAGTTAAGTGCAAATATATCTTATGGTGCGTGCCGGGTCCCCACCCCAAAATCTGTACGTTTATACTGTGACTGTCTCCTCTGCGACACATGGCGAACACTGTAGTGTTTACAATCCACATTCTCAACACACTCCCATCACTCAACAGCCCAGCACACATAGACCACCAGCACATTCGCATCACTCTCAGACAGCTCTAACACACTGCCATCAATATCGGCTTCAACACGCTCGCGCCACTCTGACAGCCCCAGCGGAGCGCTCGTGCCACTCTCTGACAGCCCCAGCGGAGCGCTTGCGCCACTCTGACAGCCCCAGCGGAGCGCTCGCGCCACTCTCGGACGGCCCCAGCGGAGCGCTTGCGCCACTCTCTGACAGCCCCAGCATACTCCAAGTCCCAGTGCACTCGCATCACTCTCAGAAGGCTCCAACACACTACACCACTTTCAGACAGCTTCAGCAGAGTCCCAGTACCCTCACATCACTCTCAGACAGCCTCAGTACACTCCCAATCACTGTCAGACAGCCACAGCACACACAGAGACCCACCACACTTGCATCACTCTCAGCCACAACACATAGAACGCTCCCCCACTCACATTTCCCACACAAGCACATAAACGGAATGGGGGGGGACATACATCTTTGCCATCCACCAAAATTTCCTGCACAGGTCTGCATCCTCTTCGAGGTCCGATGTTCTGGCTTCAGAGATGCTCATGGCTCTGCTGTAACCGGAAGCTATTTCACCTTCACTCTGACCTCTCACGCGAATCCACAGAGCTGACACTCCGTCTGTGCAAACCTGTACAAATCCAAGTCGGTCCAGGAGACCGGTGTGACGAGGAGCCTCCAGACTCGGACACGCTGCAGGAAAGCTGAGAGGTGGCATCCGTGATCACCCGACAATCAGAAAGCATTGTGATGTCTGAGACCGATACAGCCGCAAAGCGCAACCTACAGGGCAGACCTCCTCCCGGTGTCCTGCGCGCTTTACACACCTGTCGGATTGCGGGTCTTCAGAAGGAAAATCTCTTTTTTACGCCTTGGGGCAATAAACGTGGATTGAAGCGAGCTGATACAGGATACAGCACGATGTGTTTATACATGTCTGTGTGTGTCTGCGTGTGTGCACATGGGTGTGTAAGGGACTGCATGTCCCAACAATCCTAACGCTCGTACATGACGCACGAGCCCAATCACAGGAGGCCGGGAAGCCCGGCTGATCCTCTGCTCATACGTTGCTTTATGTTGGCAGAGAAGTCGCTTGGTTGTTGCTCCACCTGATTCCAGAATCCTTGTGGTTACAAACACTGTTCTAATAATGTGACTCCAGGGCAGCCCCCAGATCCCCCATCCTGCCTCATTCTCTTGTGCGGGGGCCCATGGCTTGTACCTCCCTGATTTGTGTCAATGTCTGCCACCGATCACCGCAAAGTGCAGCTAGTCTTATTGTTCCACACCCATAGATGGATTTCATGAATGAAACTAACTATAGTTTGGTTTAGTTAGTTTCATTCATGTAATCCATGAATAAAGCTGCTTCAGCAGAGCAAGGGATGCAGACTGCTCTATTCATGCCGCTCTATGGATGAAGATGCATGCTCTGGGGGTCCGCCATGAGCTGTTAACACCCTGTTCAAGGACCCTGTCAGAATGTTATAGCATTACAGCAGGGGTTGGCAACCTTGGCCCTCCGGATGTTTTGGAACAACATCTCCCATGATCCTCAGCCTCTAATAAGAATGGGAAATGTAGTTCCAAGATATCTGGCGGGCCAGGGGTGTTAACCCCTGCGTTACTGGGTTTCTACTGAAACCCAACACCATCTGCCGTGAATGCCACCCACATAGACCTAATCTAATCTATATACCAGTGATGGCGAACATTGGAACCCGGATGTTTTGGAACTACATGTACCATGATGTGTAGTCACTCTTGTAGCTGGCAGAGGATTATGGGACATGTAGTTCAGAAATATCCAGGATGCCAAGGCTCACAATCGTTGTTATAATAAAAAAAACAGTGATGAATCTTGGCACCCCAGATGTTTCTGAACTAAATTTCCCATAATCCTCTGCCAGCTGTGTGAAAATGCATCATGGGACAAGTAGAAATGCCATGTCTCATAAAAATCTTGCATTTTAAAGCCTGTACACTAGGGGGCGATAACAGCACAGCTCTGTTCATGTTTAACCCCTTCGTTGCTTTTTTCCTCCCTCCGCCTGTTCATTGTATGAATGGCTGAGACGGTCCTGACGTCTTTCCTTGGTTTTCATAGTGTAATATCACACTTCTGTGCGTATCGGTGAATACACCCATATCTACCCCCACGCAGCCCCCCATTACTTCTCATACCCTGTTATTTATCCTCACGTCTGTGTCTTCATACTCCTCTTAGATTGTAAGCTCAAGTGACCAGGGTTAACGTGTCACACTTGTTTCATTTTATGTTTCTTGTGTTTTACCCATTGTACAGCGCTGCACAATATGTTGGCGTTTTATAAAGCATTGTGTTTGTGATCCTGGAGACACGATCCTCGATGTAGCAAACTCTTGTACTGCGCTGCTGAATATGATTGCACAATGCAAGTAAATGAGCGGTAATAATGACACCTCCTAGCAAGGCTTTATTTTGTTAGTTTATAGCCTTATTCTGCACAACTGATCGTGTGTGTGTGTGTGTGTGTATCTGGCTGCGTTATATTGGGGGTGTGTATCTGGCTGCGTTATATTGGGGGTGTATCTGGCTGCGTTATATTGGGGGTGTGTATCTGGCTGCGTTATATTGGGGGTGTGTATCTGGCTGCGTTATATTGGGGTGTGTATCTGGCTGCGTTATATTGGGGGTGTGTATCTGGCTGCGTTATATTGGGGGGGTGTATCTGGCTGCGTTATATTGGGGGGTGTATCTGGCTGCGTTATATTGGGGTGTGTATCTGGCTGCGTTATATTGGGGGGGTGTATCTGGCTGCGTTATATTGGGGGGGTGTATCTGGCTGCGTTATATTGGGGGTGTGTATCTGGCTGCGTTATATTGGGGGTGTGTATCTGGCTGCGTTATATTGGGGGGTGTATCTGGCTGCGTTATATTGGGGGTGTGTATCTGGCTGCGTTATATTGGGGTGTGTATCTGGCTGCGTTATATTGGGGGTGTGTATCTGGCTGCGTTATATTGGGGTGTGTATCTGGCTGCGTTATATTGGGGTGTGTATCTGGCTGCGTTATATTGGGGGTGTATCTGGCTGCGTTATATTGGGGTGTGTATCTGGCTGCGTTATATTGGGGGGGTGTATCTGGCTGCGTTATATTGGGGGTGTGTATCTGGCTGCGTTATATTGGAGGTGTGTATCTGGCTGCGTTATATTGGGGGTGTGTATCTGGCTGCGTTATATTGGGGGTGTGTATCTGGCTGCGTTATATTGGGGTGTGTATCTGGCTGCGTTATATTGGGGGTGTGTCTGGCTGCGTTATATTGGGGGGTGTATCTGGCTGCGTTATATTGGGGTGTGTATCTGGCTGCGTTATATTGGGGGGTGTATCTGGCTGCGTTATATTGGGGTGTGTATCTGGCTGCGTTATATTGGGGGGTGTATCTGGCTGCGTTATATTGGGGTGTGTATCTGGCTGCGTTATATTGGAGGTGTGTATCTGGCTGCGTTATATTGGGGGTGTGTATCTGGCTGCGTTATATTGGGGGTGTGTATCTGGCTGCGTTATATTGGGGTGTGTATCTGGCTGCGTTATATTGGGGGTGTGTATCTGGCTGCGTTATATTGGGGGTGTGTATCTGGCTGCGTTATATTGGGGGTGTATCTGGCTGCGTTATATTGGGGGTGTATCTGGCTGCGTTATATTGGGGGGTGTATCTGGCTGCGTTATATTGGGGGGTGTATCTGGCTGCGTTATATTGGGGGGGTGTATCTGGCTGCGTTATATTGGGGGTGTGTATCTGGCTGCGTTATATTGGGGGTGTATCTGGCTGCGTTATATTGGGGTGTGTATCTGGCTGCGTTATATTGGGGTGGTGTATCTGGCTGCGTTATATTGGGGGGTGTATCTGGCTGCGTTATATTGGGGGGGTGTATCTGGCTGCGTTATATTGGGGGGGTGTATCTGGCTGCGTTATATTGGGGGGGTGTATCTGGCTGCGTTATATTGGGGGGGTGTATCTGGCTGCGTTATATTGGGGGGGTGTATCTGGCTGCGTTATATTGGGGGGGGTATCTGGCTGCGTTATATTGGGGGTGTGTATCTGGCTGCGTTATATTGGGGGTGTGTATCTGGCTGCGTTATATTGGGGGTGTGTATCTGGCTGCGTTATATTGGGGGGTGTATCTGGCTGCGTTATATTGGGGGTGTATCTGGCTGCGTTATATTGGGGGGTGTATCTGGCTGCGTTATATTGGGGGGTGTATCTGGCTGCGTTATATTGGGGGGGTGTATCTGGCTGCGTTATATTGGGGGGGTGTATCTGGCTGCGTTATATTGGGGGTGTATCTGGCTGCGTTATATTGGGGTGTGTATCTGGCTGCGTTATATTGGGGTGGTGTATCTGGCTGCGTTATATTGGGGGGGTGTATCTGGCTGCGTTATATTGGGGGGGTGTATCTGGCTGCGTTATATTGGGGGGGGTGTATCTGGCTGCGTTATATTGGGGGGGGTGTATCTGGCTGCGTTATATTGGGGGGGTGTATCTGGCTGCGTTATATTGGGGGGGTGTATCTGGCTGCGTTATATTGGGGGGGTGTATCTGGCTGCGTTATATTGGGGGGGTGTATCTGGCTGCGTTATATTGGGGGGGGTGTATCTGGCTGCGTTATATTGAGGGTGGTGTATCTGGCTGCGTTATATTGGGGGTGTATCTGGCTGCGTTATATTGGGGGGGTGTATCTGGCTGCGTTATATTGGGGGGGTGTATCTGGCTGCGTTATATTGGGGGGGTGTATCTGGCTGCGTTATATTGGGGGGGTGTATCTGTGTGTTTTTATATCTTATTTTAAATCTGGTTGTGTATCCCTGTATTTGTACCTGGCTGTGTATACAGTTATGACTTTATTTGTGTGTGTATTCTGGTGTCTGTATCTGTGCGTGTGTATTCTGGTGGGTGTGTGTGTATTCTGGGGTGTGTGTGTGTATTCTGGTGTGTGTGTGTATTCTGGTGTGTGTGGGTGTGTGTATTCTGGTGTGTGTGGGTGTGTGTATTCTGGTGTGTGGGTGTGTGTATTCTGGTGTGTGGGTGTGTGTATTCTGGTGTGTGTGGGTGTGTGTATTCTGGTGTGTGTGGGTGTGTGTATTCTGGTGTGTGTGGGTGTGTGTATTCTGGTGTGTGTGGGTGTGTGTATTCTGGTGTGTGTGGGTGTGTGTATTCTGGTGTGTGTGGGTGTGTGTATTCTGGTGTGTGTGGGTGTGTGTATTCTGGTGTGTGGGTGTGTGTATTCTGGTGTGTGGGTGTGTGTATTCTGGTGTGTGTGTGTGTGTATTCTGGTGTGTGTGTGTGTATTCTGGTGTGTGTGTGTGTATTCTGGTGTGTGTGTGTATTCTGGTGGGTGTGTGTATATTCTGGTGTGTGTGTTGTGTGTGTGTGTGTGTGTATTCTGGTGTGTGTGTGTGTGTGTATTCTGGTGTGTGGGTGTGTGTGTGTATTCTGGTGTGTGTGTGTGTGTGTATTCTGGTGTGTGTGTGTGTGTGTATTCTGGTGTGTGTGTGTGTGTATTCTGGTGTGTGTGTGTGTATTCTGGTGTGTGTGTGTGTGTGTGTATTCTGGTGTGTGGGTGTGTGTGTGTATTCTGGTGTGTGGGTGTGTGTGTGTATTCTGGTGTGTGTGTGTGTGTGTATATTGGTGTGTGTGTGTATATTGGTGTGTGTGTGTATATTGGTGTGTGTGTGTATTCTGGTTGTGTGTGTGTGTGGTATTCTGGTGTGTGTGTGTGTATTCTGTGTGTGTGTGTGTATTCTGGTGTGTGTGTGTGTATTCTGGTGTGTGTGTGTGTATTCTGGTGTGTGTGTGTGTATTCTGGTGTGTGTGTGTGTGTGTGTATTCTGGTGTGTGTGGTGTGTGTGTGTGTGTGCTGGTGTGTGTGTGTGTGTATTCTGGTGTGTGTATTCTGGTGTGTGTGTGTGTGTGTGTGTATTCTGGTGTGTGTGTGTGTGTGTGCTGGTGTGTGTGTGTGTGTGTGTATTCTGGTGTGTGTGTGTGTGTGTATTCTGGTGTGTGTGTGTGTGTATTCTGGTGTGTGTGTGTGTGTGTGTGTGTATTCTGGTGTGTGTGTGTGTGTGTGTATTCTGGTGGGGGTGTGTGTGTATTCTGGTGGGGGTGTGTGTGTGTATTCTGGTGGGGGTGTGTGTGTGTATTCTGGTGGGTGTGTGTGTGTGTATTCTGGTGTGTGTGTGTGTGTATTCTGGTGGGTGGGTGTGTGTGTATTCTGGTGGGGGTGTGTGTGTGTGTATTCTGGGGGGTGTGTGTGTGTGTGTGTATTCTGGTGGGTGTTTTTGTGTTCTGGTGTGTGTGTGCTGGTGTGTGTGTGTGTATTCTGGTGGGGTGTGGTGTGTATTCTGGTGGGGGTGTGTGTGTATTCTGGTGGGGGTGTGTGTGTGTATTCTGGTGGGGGTGTGTGTGTGTATTCTGGTGGGGGTGTGTGTGTGTATTCTGGTGGGGGTGTGTGTGTGTATTCTGGTGGGGTGTGTGTGTGTATTCTGGTGGGTGTGTGTGTGTTATTCTGGTGGGTGTGTGTGTGTGTGTATTCTGGTGTGTGTGTGTGTGTGTGTGTATTCTGGTGGGTGTGTGTGTGTGTGTATTCTGGTGGGTGTGTGTGTGTGTGTATTCTGGTGGGTGTGTGTGTGTGTGTGTATTCTGGTGGGTGTTTGTGTATTCTGGTGGGTGGGTGTGTATTCTGGTGTGTGTGTGTGTAGTCTGGTGTGTGTGTGTGTAGTCTGGTGTGTGTGTGTGTAGTCTGGTGTGTGTGTGTGTATTCTGGTGGGGGTGTGTGTGTGTATTCTGGTGGGTGTGTGTGTGTGTGTGTATTCTGGTGGGTGTGTGTGTGTGTATTCTGGTGGGGGTGTGTGTGTGTGTATTCTGGGGTGTGTGTGTGTGTGTATTCTGGGGGGTGTGTGTGTGTGTATTCTGGTGGGTGTTTGTGTATTGTGGTGTGTGTGTGTGTTCTGGTGTGTGTGTGTGTATTCTGGTGGGGGTGTGTGTGTGTGTGTGTGTATTCTGGTGGGTGTTTGTGTATTCTGGTGGGTGTGTGTGTATTCTGGTGTGTGTGTGTGTGTATTCTGGTGTGTGTGTGTGTATTCTGGTGGGGGTGTGTGTGTGTATTCTGGTGGGGGTGTGTGTGTGTATTCTGGTGGGTGTGTGTGTGTGTATTCTGGTGGGTGTGTGTGTGTGTATTCTGGTGGGGGTGTGTGTGTGTATTCTGGGGGGTGTGTGTGTGTGTATTCTGGTGGGTGTTTGTGTATTCTGGTGTGTGTGTGTGTTCTGGTGTGTGTGTGTGTATTCTGGTGGGTGTGTGTGTGTATTCTGGTGGGTGTGTGTGTGTGTGTATTCTGGGGGTGTGTGTGTGTATTCTGGGGGTGGGTGTGTGTGTGTATTCTGGGTGTGTGTGTGTGTGTATTCTGGGGGTGTGTGTGTGTGTGTATTCTGGGGGTGTGTGTGTGTGTATTCTGGGGGTGTGTGTGTGTGTATTCTGGGGGTGTGTGTGCGTGTATTCTGGGGGGGTGTGTGTGCGTGTATTCTGGGGGGGTGTGTGTGTGTATTCTGGGGGGGTGTGTGTGTGTATTCTGGGGGGTGTGTGTGTGTGTATTCTGGGGTTGGTGTGTGTGTATTCTGGTGTGTGTGTGTGTTATTCTGGTTGGGGTGTTGTGTGTTGTGTGTATTCTGGTGGGGGGTGGTGTGGTGTTGGTGGGGTTGTTGGGGGTGTATTCTGGTGGTGTGTGTGGTGTTGTGTTGTGTTTTCTGTGTGGTGTGTGTGTATTCTGGTGGGGGTGTTGTGTGTGTATTCTGGGGGGTGTGTGTGTGTGTATTCTGGGGGGTGTGTGTGTGTGTATTCTGGTGGGTGTTTGTGTATTGTGGTGTGTGTGTGTGTTCTGGTGTGTGTGTGTGTATTCTGGTGGGGGTGTGTGTGTGTATTCTGGTGGGGGTGTGTGTGTGTGTATTCTGGTGGGTGTGTGTGTGTGTGTGTGTGTATTCTGGTGGGTGTTTGTGTATTCTGGTGTGTGTGTGTGTGTATTCTGGTGTGTGTGTGTGTGTATTCTGGTGTGTGTGTGTGTATTCTGGTGGGGGTGTGTGTGTATTCTGGTGGGGGTGTGTGTGTGTATTCTGGTGGGGGTGTGTGTGTGTATTCTGGTGGGTGTGTGTGTGTATTCTGGTGGGTGTGTGTGTGTGTGTATTCTGGTGGGGGTGTGTGTGTGTATTCTGGGGGGTGTGTGTGTGTGTATTCTGGTGGGTGTTTGTGTATTCTGGTGTGTGTGTGTGTTCTGGTGTGTGTGTGTGTGTATTCTGGTGGGTGTGTGTGTGTGTGTATTCTGGTGGGTGTGTGTGTATTCTGGGGGTGTGTGTGTGTATTCTGGGGGTGTGTGTGTGTATTCTGGGGGTGTGTGTGTGTGTGTGTATTCTGGGGGTGTGTGTGTGTATTCTGGGGGTGTGTGTGTGTGTATTCTGGGGGTGTGTGTGTGTATTCTGGGGGTGTGTGTGTGTATTCTGGGGGTGTGTGTGTGTGTATTCTGGGGGTGTGTGTGCGTGTATTCTGGGGGTGTGTGTGCGTGTATTCTGGGGGGGTGTGTGTGTGTATTCTGGGGGGGTGTGTGTGTGTATTCTGGGGGGGTGTGTGTGTGTATTCTGGGGGGGTGTGTGTGTGTATTCTGGGGGTGTGTGTGTGTGTGTATTCTGGGGGGGGTGTGTGTATTCTGGGGTGTGTGTGTTTTTGTACTGGCTGTGTAGTCGGGGGTTTGTGTATGTGTGACACGGGTCCCTCTTTTCCCGGCGGATGCCATTGCTGGGAACATGCAGAGATTCTGATGCCGGAGCCGGCCGTTTTCCCGTATCGGGGATTTCCTGGCATGGCGGTGGCGCTCGCCGTGTGGATGCGGGGCTGGATGAGATGCGCGCTGGCGTCACAGGCTAATTTTAGCGTTGTCTGATAGAGGGAGCAGCTATTCCTGTCTCAGCGCGGCTGGATTATAAAAAGCTGTGACCTGAAGCCGCTGCTATTCTCCTCAGCCCCCCCCCTGCTATTCTCCTCAGCGCCCCCCCCCCGCTATTCTCCTCAGCGCCCCCCCTGCTATTCTCCTCAGCCCCCCCCCTGCTATTCTCCTCAGCGCCCCCCCTGCTATTCTCCTCAGCCCCCCCCCTGCTATTCTCCTCAGCGCCCCCCCTGCTATTCTCCTCAGCGCCCCCCCGCTATTCTCCTCAGCGCCCCCCCCCTGCTATTCTCCTCAGCGCCCCCCCTACTATTCTCCTCAGCGCCCCCCCTGCTATTCTCCTCAGCGCCCCCCCTGCTATTCTCTCAGCGCCCCCCCTGCTATTCTCCTCAGCGCCCCCCCTGCTATTCTCCTCAGCGCCCCCCCTGCTATTCTCCTCAGCGCCCCCCTGCTATTCTCCTCAGCGCCCCCCTGCTATCTCCTCAGCGCCCCCCACTATTCTCCTCAGCGCCCCCCCCCTGCTATTCTCCTCAGCGCCCCCCCTGCTATTCTCCTCAGCGCCCCCCCTGCTATTCTCCTCAGCGCCCCCTACTATTCTCCTCAGCGCCCCCCCTGCTATTCTCCTCAGCACCCCCCCCCCCCCCCAGTGTCCCCCACGGAGCACAGAGCCCAGGGGGCTGTATACTGTGTGTACACCTAGTGATGTGCATGTGGTCCTGCTGCGTGCACGGCACATCTGGAATCCAGACCATGTATGAGGAGAGGTTGCACTGTGCCTGGTCCTAATGGCCAAAATAATAACCCCCCCCCCCCCCATGCAGGTGTAATCCCCTGGCCATTCCTCCCTCCTGCGTAAAGCCGTGCGGTGTAAAGGGATGTGAACCCCCCCCCCCAAATAACCGTATCCGCCAGGTGTAAGTCGAGCAAACCCAGCCGAGTGTCCAGGGTGTCACTTAGTGAATAGACCCCTGGGAGGTGAATGGGTGTTCGTGCTTGTCGGTTTATCTGCGCTACATTCGGGGACGCTGAGCCGCGGTGACCCTCACAGGGACCTGCTTTGTGGTTTTTGAATGTTCTTAATTCATTCCGGTGTCAAAAACCAGCTTTTCCCCAATTCCCAACCGTATAGAATTCCTATGTGTGACATGAGGGGTGTTATGTAATCTGAGTTATGCATGAGTATGAGTGTGTCTGTCCCCCCCCGTGTGTGTCTGTCCCCCCCCGTGTGTGTCTGTCCCCCCGTGTGTGTCTGTCCCCCCCGTGTGTGTCTGTCCCCCCCCGTGTGTGTCTGTCCCCCCGTGTGTGTCTGTCCCCCCCGTGTGTGTCTGTCTGTCCCCCCCCGTGTGTGTCTGTCCCCCCCCGTGTGTGTCTGTCCCCCCCGTGTGTCTGTCCCCCCGTGTGTCTCCGTCCCCCCCGTGTGTGTGTCTGTCCCCCCCGTGTGTGTCTGTCCCCCCGTGTGTGTCTGTCCCCCCCGTGTGTGTCTGTCCCCCCCCGTGTGTGTCTGTCCCCCCCGTGTGTGTCTGTCCCCCCGTGTGTGTCTGTCCCCCCCCGTGTGTGTCTGTCCCCCCCGTGTGTCTCCGTCCCCCCCGTGTGTGTGTTGTCCCCCCCCGTGTGTGTCTGTCCCCCCCGTGTGTCTGTCCCCCCGTGTGTGTCTGTCCCCCCCCGTGTGTGTCTGTCCCCCCCGTGTGTGTCTGTCCCCCCCGTGTGTGTCTGTCCCCCCCGTGTGTGTCTGTCCCCCCCCGTGTGTCTGTCCCCCCGTGTGTGTCTGTCCCCCCGTGTGTCTGTCCCCCCCGTGTGTGTCCGCCCCCCCCCGTGTGTGTCCGTCCCCCCCGTGTGTCCGCCCCCCCCCGTGTGTGTCCATCCCCCCCCTGTGTGTCTGTCCCCCTGTGTGTCTGTCCCCCCCCCCTGTGTGTGTCTGTCTGTCCTCCCCCTGTGTGTGTGTGTGTGTGTGTCAGTCCCCCCCCCTCCGGTCGCCCCCTTCAGTCTCTTTTTTTTATTGTTTTGAGAAAAGATTTTGGCGGGAAGGATACATTGAGATTTCTCTGGTTTCCCAGGAAGGATACATTGAGATTT
The DNA here is from genome assembly GCA_009667805.1 of Leptobrachium leishanense. Taxonomy (NCBI): domain Eukaryota; kingdom Metazoa; phylum Chordata; class Amphibia; order Anura; family Megophryidae; genus Leptobrachium; species Leptobrachium leishanense. Next base: position 80,874,567 of record CM019075.1, read on the forward strand.
CTCTGGTTTCCCAGGAAGGATACATTGAGATTTCTCTGGTTTTTCAGGAAGGATACATTGAGATTTCTCTGGTTTCCCGGGAAGGATACATTGAGATTTCTCTGGTTTCCCAGGAAGGATACATTGAGATTTCTCTGGTTTCCCAGGAAAGATACATTGAGATTTCTCTGGTTTCCCAGGAAGGATACATTGAGATTTCTCTGGTTTCCCAGGAAGGATACATTGAGATTTCTCTGGTTTTTCAGGAAGGATACATTGAGATTTCTCTGGTTTCCCGGGAAGGATACATTGAGATTTCTCTGGTTTCCCAGGAAGGATACATTGAGATTTCTCTGGTTTCCCAGAAGGATACATTGAGATTTCTTGGTTTCCCAGGAAGGATACATTGAGATTTCTCTGGTTCCCAGGAAGGATACATTGAGATTTCTCTGGTTTTTCAGGAAGGATACATTGAGATTTCTCTGGTTTCCCGGGAAGGATACATTGAGATTTCTCTGGTTTCCCAGGAAAGATACATTGAGATTTCTCTGGTTTCCCAGGAAGGACACATTGAGATTTCTCTGGTTTTCAGTATGTCCTGGGTGACCCCATGTCTCCAGTCTCTCTCCATGCAGAGCAGTGATGTTACCTCTACTCCACCAGCCGCTAGTCTCTCTTTCTAGGTGTCAGCCTGGGTTTTTGCCTGAGCCTCTCAGTGTACCCGTCACTCTCTCTCTCTCTCTCTCTCTGTCCCCTCTCTATGATCCAGGTTTCGCCGACTGTGCTGTTTATTACCATTACTGTAAACAGTTGCCATGGCTCCCACTGGGCGGGAACTGGTCACGTGACTATCATGCTGCTGACGTAAACACAGTTGCCTGAGATACACGCGGTGACGTCGCTCCACATAGCTCAATGCGCGAGCCAAATATTTCCTTCTCTCCATGGCAACAAGGAGCTGCTCCCGCCTGTCCTGGTAACAGAGTCTTGATTGGCTGCCTACAAGACTGGGCGGAGTTAAACTTTTCCACAGCAACTGAGCAACAGTGTCCGACGGCTCAAGCTGTTTGTTGTATTAACGCTGTGTGTCTCCATGGTGACTGTGTGACCTGTGTGTCTCCATGGTGACTTGTGTATCTCCATGGTGACTTGTGTATCTCCATGGTGACTTGTGTGTCTCCATGGTGACTTGTGTGTCTCCATGGTGACTTGTGTGTCTCCATGGTGACTTGTGTGTCTCCATGGTGACTTGTGTGTCTCCATGGTGACTTGTGTGTCTCCATGGTGACTTGTGTGTCTCCATGGTGACTGTGTATGACTTGTGTGTCTCCTTGGTGACTGTGTGTGACTTGTGTGTCTCCATGGTGACTGTGTGTGACCTGTGTGTCTCCATGGTGACTTGTGTGTCTCCATGGTGACTTGTGTGTCTCCATGGTGACTTGTGTGTCTCCATGGTGACTGTGTGTGTCTCCATGGTGACTGTGTGTGTCTCCATGGTGACTTGTGTGTCTCCATGGTGACTTGTGTGTCTCCATGGTGACGGTGTGTGACTTGTGTGTCTCCATGGTGACTTGTGTGTGACTTGTGCGTCTCCATGGTGACTTGTGTGTGACTTGTGTGTCTCCATGGTGACTTGTGTGTCTCCATGGTGACTTGTGTGTCTCCATGGTGACGGTGTGTGACTTGTGTGTCTCCATGGTGACTTGTGTGTGACTTGTGTGTCTCCATGGTGACTTGTATGTGACTTGTGTGTCTCCATGGTGACTTGTGTGTCTCCATGGTGACTTGTGTGTCTCCATGGTGACTTGTGTGTGACTTGTGTGTCTCCATGGTGACTTGTGTGTGACTTGTGTGTCTCCATGGTGACTGTGTGTGACTTGTGTGTCTCCATGGTGACTTGTGTGTCTCCATGGTGACTGTGTGTGACTTGAGTGTCTCCATGGTGACTTGTGTGTCTCCATGGTGACTTGTGTGTGACTTGTGTGTCTCCATGGTGACTTGTGTGTCTCCATGGTGACTGTGTGTGACTTGTGTGTCTCCATGGTGACTTGTGTGTCTCCATGGTGACTTGTGTGTCTCCATGGTGACTTGTGTGTGACTTGTGTGTCTCCATGGTGACTTGTGTGTGACTTGTGTGTTTCCATGGTGACTTGTGTGTCTCCATGGTGACTGTGTGTGACTTGTGTGTGACTTGTGTGTCTCCATGGTGACTTGTGTGTCTCCATGGTGACTGTGTGTGACTTGTGTGTCTCCATGGTGACTTGTGTGTCTCCATGGTGACTGTGTGTGACTTGTGTGTCTCCATGGTGACTTGTGTGTCTCCATGGTGACTTGTGTGTCTCCATGGTGACTTGTGTGTCTCCATGGTGACTTGTGTGTGACTTGTGTGTCTCCATGGTGACTTGTGTGTCTCCATGGTGACTGTGTGTGACTTGTGTGTCTCCATGGTGACTTGTGTGTCTCCATGGTGACTTGTGTGTGACTTGTGTGTCTCCATGGTGACTTGTGTGTGACTTGTGTGTCTCCATGGTGACTTGTGTGTCTCCATGGTGACTGTGTGTGACTTGTGTGTCTCCTTGGTGACTGTGTATGACTTGTGTGTCTCCATGGTGACTTGTGTGTCTCCATGGTGACTTGTGTGTCTCCATGGTGACTGTGTGTGACTTGTGTGTCTCATGGTGACTTGTGTGTCTCCATGGTGACTTGTGTGTTCCATGGTGACTTGTGTGTGACTTGTGTGTTCTCCATGGTGACTTGTGTGTGACTTGTGTGTTTCCATGGTGACTTGTGTGTCTCATGGTGACTGTGTGTGACTTGTGTGTGACTTGTGTGTCTCCATGGTGACTTGTGTGTGTCTCATGGTGACTGTGTGTGACTTGTGTGTCTCCATGGTGACTTGTGTGTCTCCATGGTGATGTGTGTGACTTGTGTGTCTCATGGTGACTTGTGTGTCTCCATGGTGACTTGTGTGTCTCATGGTGACTTGTGTGTCCATGGTGACTTGTGTGTGACTTGTGTGTCTCCATGGTGATTGTGTGTCTCCATGGTGACTGTGTGTGACTTGTGTGTCTCCATGGTGACTTGTGTGTTCCATGGTGACTTGTGTGTGACTTGTGTGTCTCCATGGTGACTTGTGTGTGACTTGTGTGTCTCCATGGTGACTTGTGTGTCTCATGGTGACTGTGTGTGACTTGTGTGTCTCCTTGGTGACTGTGTATGACTTGTGTGTCTCCATGGTGACTTGTGTGTCTCCATGGTGACTGTGTGTCTCCATGGTGACTGTGTGTGACTTGTGTGTCCATGGTGATTGTGTGTCTCCATGGTGACTTGTGTGTCTCCATGGTGACTTGTGTGTGACTTGTGTGTCTCCATGGTGACTTGTGTGTGACTTGTGTGTCTCCATGGTGACTTGTGTGTCTCATGGTGACTGTGTGTGACTTGTGTGTCTCCATGGTGACTGTGTATGACTTGTGTGTCTCATTGGTGACTGTGTATGACTTGTGTGTCTCATGGTGACTTGTGTGTCTCCATGGTGACTTGTGTGTCTCCTTGGTGACTGTGTGTGTCTCCATGGTGACTGTGTGTGACTTGTGTGTCTCCATGGTGACTTGTGTGTCTCCATGGTGACTTGTGTGTCTCCATGGTGACTTGTGTGTGACTTGTGCGTCTCCATGGTGACTTGTGTGTGACTTGTGCGTCTCCATGGTGACTTGTGTGTGACTTGTGTGTCTCCATGGTGACTTGTGTGTCTCCATGGTGACTTGTGTGTGACTTGTGTGTCTCCTTGGTGACTGTGTATGACTTGTGTGTCTCCATGGTGACTTGTGTGTCTCCATGGTGACTTGTGTGTCTCCATGGTGACTGTGTGTGACTTGTGTGTCTCCATGGTGACTTGTGTGTCTCCATGGTGACTTGTGTGTCTCCATGGTGACTTGTGTGTCTCCATGGTGACTTGTGTGTCTCCATGGTGACTGTGTGTGACTTGTGTGTCTCCATGGTGACTTGTGTGTGACTTGTGTGTCTCCATGGTGACTTGTGTGTCTCCATGGTGACTTGTGTGTCTCCATGGTGACTTGTGTGTGACTTGTGTGTCTCCATGGTGACTTGTGTGTCTCCATGGTGACTTGTGTGTCTCCATGGTGACTGTGTGTGACTTGTGTGTCTCCATGGTGACTTGTGTGTCTCCATGGTGACTGTGTGTGACTTGTGTGTCTCCATGGTGACTTGTGTGTCTCCATGGTGACTTGTGTGTCTCCATGGTGACTTGTGTGTCTCCATGGTGACTTGTGTGTCTCCATGGTGACTGTGTGTGACTTGTGTGTCTCCATGGTGACTTGTGTGTCTCCATGGTGACTGTGTGTGACTTGTGTGTCTCCATGGTGACTTGTGTGTCTCCATGGTGACTTGTGTGTGACTTGTGTGTCTCCATGGTGACTTGTGTGTGACTTGTGTGTCTCCATGGTGACTTGTGTGTGACTTGTGTGTCTCCATGGTGACTTGTGTGTCTCCATGGTGACTTGTGTGTGACTTGTGTGTCTCCATGGTGACTTGTGTGTCTCCATGGTGACTTGTGTGTGACTTGTGTGTCTCCATGGTGACTGTGTGTGACTTGTGTGTCTCCATGGTGACTTGTGTGTCTCCATGGTGACTTGTGTGTGACTTGTGTGTCTCCATGGTGACTTGTGTGTCTCCATGGTGATGTGTGTGACTTGTGTGTGACTTGTGTGTCTCCATGGTGACTGTGTGTGACTTGTGTGTCTCCATGGTGACTTGTGTGTCTCCATGGTGACTTGTGTGTGACTTGTGTGTCTCCATGGTGACTTGTGTGTGACTTGTGTGTCTCCATGGTGACTTGTGTGTGACTTGTGTGTCTCCATGGTGACTTGTGTGTCTCCATGGTGACTTGTGTGTGACTTGTGTGTCTCCATGGTGACTTGTGTGTCTCCATGGTGACTTGTGTGTGACTTGTGTGTCTCCATGGTGACTGTGTGTGACTTGTGTGTCTCCATGGTGACTTGTGTGTCTCCATGGTGACTTGTGTGTGACTTGTGTGTCTCCATGGTGACTTGTGTGTCTCCATGGTGACTTGTGTGTCTCCATGGTGACTGTGTGTGACTTGTGTGTCTCCATGGTGACTTGTGTGTCTCCATGGTGACTGTGTGTGACTTGTGTGTCTCCATGGTGACTTGTGTGTGACTTGTGTGTCTCCATGGTGACTGTGTGTGACTTGTGTGTCTCCATGGTGACTGTGTGTGACTTGTGCGTCTCCATGGTGACTTGTGTGTGACTTGTGTGTCTCCATGGTGACTTGTGTGTCTCCATGGTGACTGTGTGTGACTTGTGTGTCTCCATGGTGACTTGTGTGTCTCCATGGTGACTTGTGTGTGACTTGTGTGTCTCCATGGTGACTTGTGGTGTCTCCATGGTGACTTGTGTGTTCTCCATGGTGACTGTGTGTGTCTCATGGTGACTGTGTGTGACTTGTGTGTCTCCATGGTGACTTGTGTGTCTCCATGGTGACTTGTGTGTGACTTGTGTGTCTCCATGGTGACTTGTGTGTCTCCATGGTGACTTGTGTGTGACTTGTGTGTCTCCATGGTGACTTGTGTGTGTTGTGTGTCTCCATGGTGACTTGTGTGTCTCCATGGTGACTTGTGTGTGACTTGTGTGTGTCTCATGGTGACTGTGTGTCTCCATGGTGATGTGTGTGACTTGTGTGTCTCCATGGTGACTTGTGTGTCTCCATGGTGACTTGTGTGTGACTTGTGTGTCTCCATGGTGACTTGTGTGTGACTTGTGTGTCTCCATGGTGACTTGTGTGTGACTTGTGTGTCTCCATGGTGACTTGTGTGTCTCCATGGTGACTGTGTGTGACTTGTGTGTCTCCATGGTGACTGTGTATGACTTGTGTGTCTCCTTGGTGACTGTGTATGACTTGTGTGTCTCCATGGTGACTTGTGTGTCTCCATGGTGACTTGTGTGTCTCCATGGTGACTTGTGTGTCTCCATGGTGACTGTGTGTGACTTGTGTGTCTCCATGGTGACTTGTGTGTCTCCATGGTGACTTGTGTGTCTCCATGGTGACTTGTGTGTCTCCATGGTGACTTGTGGTGTCTCCATGGTGACTGTGTGTGACTTGTGTGTCTCCATGGTGACTTGTGTGTCTCCATGGTGACTGTGTGTGACTTGTGTGTCTCCATGGTGACTTGTGTGTCTCCATGGTGACTTGTGTGTGTGACTTGTGTGTATCCATGGTGACTTGTGTGTCTCCATGGTGACTTGTGTGTCTCCATGGTGACTGTGTGTGACTTGTGTGTCTCCATGGTGACTTGTGTGTCTCCATGGTGACTTGTGTGTCTCCATGGTGACTGTGTGTGACTTGTGTGTCTCCATGGTGACTTGTGTGTCTCCATGGTGACTGTGTGTGACTTGTGTGTCTCCATGGTGACTTGTGTGTCTCCATGGTGACTTGTGTGTGTGACTTGTGTGTATCCATGGTGACTTGTGTGTCTCCATGGTGACTTGTGTGTCTCCATGGTGACTGTGTGTGACTTGTGTGTCTCCATGGTGACTTGTGTGTGACTTGTGTGTCTCCATGGTGACTTGTGTGTCTCCATGGTGACTTGTGTGTGACTTGTGTGTCTCCATGGTGACTTGTGTGTCTCCATGGTGACTTGTGTGTCTCCATGGTGACTTGTGTGTCTCCATGGTGACTTGTGTGTCTCCATGGTGACTTGTGTGTCTCCATGGTGACTGTGTGTGACTTGTGTGTCTCCATGGTGACTGTGTATGACTTGTGTGTCTCCATGGTGACTTGTGTGTCTCCATGGTGACTTGTGTGTCTCCATGGTGACTTGTGTGTCTCCATGGTGACTTGTGTGTCTCCATGGTGACTTGTGTGTCTCCATGGTGACTTGTGTGTCTCCATGGTGACTGTGTGTGACTTGTGTGTCTCCATGGTGACTTGTGTGTGACTTGTGTGTCTCCATGGTGACTTGACTCATGTCTTAACATGTGACTGTTTATGTGTTTCCATGGTGACGGTGTGATTTGTTTCTCTCCATGATGTCTGAGTGACCGTGTGTCTTCATGGTGACCTTTGCGTCTCCGTGGCAACCTGTGTGTTTCCAAGTTGACTGTGACCTGTGTGTCTCCATGGTGACGGTGTGTCTGTCTCCATAGTGGTACATAGTGACTGTGACCTGTGTGTCTCCATGGCGACTGTGTGACCTGCGTCAACATGGTGACTGTTATGTGTCTCCATACATGACCTTTGTGTCTCCATGGTGACCTGTGTGTCTCCATGGTGACTGTGACCCATGTCTTAACATGTGACTGTTTATGTGTCTCCATGGTGACAGTGTGATTTGTTTGTCTCCATGGTGTCTGTGAGTGACCGTGTGTCTTCATGGGGACCTTTGCGTCTCTGTGGTGACCTGGGTGTTTCCAAGTTGACTGTGACTCATGTATCTACTCTCTATGGTGACCTGTGTGTGTCCATGGTGACAATGTGTTACCCTTCAGAGGCTCGTCCATTGGGGCCACATGGGCAGCGCTTCCCAAGTCTTTTTGGCACAAAAAATAAAATGTAAACTAAAAAAATAATAATTTCTACAGAGAAGATTCCCCCCCCCTCCTCTCTCTTAAGAGGGGGTTAAGGATGACAAGCTGTGGAGGGTGGCCTGTGTGGCTGCGTGCGGCCTGTGTGGCTGCGTGCGGCCTGTGTGGTCTTTGTGACCAGAATATTATTATTGTAAACATTGTGCTTTTGGGTGTAATCTGTGTGTTGCTGTGTATGATAATCAGGTCACACACGTGGCTGGTGTGTTGTTGAGATAATCATGACTGACGCCATGTTTGGGTGACGTCCACATCCTGTATTGATCATGGTGAGGTGACACAAATGTTTCGGGGTTTTTCTCTCCCTGGACTCCTGAATTCGGTCTCAGACGGCTGGAGCAGAGGATGTGTTAGCTTTATGTTGTTGTGTAATAATTGCTGTGTGTGTGTGTGTGTGTGTGTGTATCCAGGGTGTATCCCGTGCCAGGATGTCCCTGGCTGGTTGTGTTTACACGTTGCCAAACCCTCCTGCACTTTGCTTTACCTAGTGACGCCATGCGGCAGCCCTGCCCTTCCCTGCCTCCTTTCAACCTGTCTGTCGGAAACGGGTCTAGCCCTGAACCAGCTTAGAATATAACACTGCGTGTACTCTGAGTGAGCGGTCACCTCTATACACACAGGCCATCAGCCGCCGCCGCCTGTGCAAAGTCACAACATGCTCACATTCCTCTCATTACATAAAGCCTTGAGAGGACAAAACAATGTGAGGAGCCAGACCCGGCACAAACCAGGCTGGCACCCCCACCATCCACAGCTCTCAGGGGTATACCACAACACCCCCCTCACCATGCACAGCTCTTGGGGTATACCACGACACCCCCACACACAATGCACAGCTCTTGGGGTATACCATGACACCCCCACACACAATGCACAGCTATTGGGGTACACCACAACACCCCCACACACAATGCACAGCTCTCAGTGGTATACCACAACACCCCACACACAATGCACAGTTCTCGGGGTATACCACGACACCGCACACACAATGCACAGTTCTTGGAGTATACCACGACACCCCACACACAATGCACAGTTCTCAGGGTATACCACGACACCCCCACACACAAAGCACAGTTCTCGGGGTACACCACGACCCCCCCCCACCCACACAATGCATAGCTCTCTGGATACACCACGACTTCCAACAATGTCGATCTTTTAAATATCGTTCCACTTGCTCCCCCAGATTTAACTTCTTGGTTACTCGTGTAAGGCTGCCTCATTAGTACCTCTTTTACAATCCAATGATGTCATGGTGCACCTGGTGACATCAAAGTGTAGCTGATATGAACGCAGTAGCTTGGTTTTAACAAAGCTGGTAACCTGGAGCTAACGAGGTATGTGTGTGTGTGTGGCCAGATTTATAATTAGGCAGAGTAGGCATGTGCCTACAGGCACCTGCCACAAGGGGGCACTTTGCTTTGTAAATATTGTAAAAAAAAAAGCAAATAATAATAATTCAGAGAACTGTATCTCTAGAGCCCTTAGGGCTGGAGGGACATATAAGGTATCATTGGAAAGGCCAGAGTATGGCCTTTCCAGTGATGTCAAATATAGCCAGGTTAGATATATGTAAAAATTTAAATAGTAAATAAAATATTCTTTTTCTAACCAGCTTTATTATTCAGTTTACGATTATAAAGTGCAAAGTGATGCTGCATGACCTCACCATCTCATTTCCCACACTGCCAGCAAGTGTGGATCTGATAATGCAAAGCATTGTTTCATCGACAACCTAGACCATGGTGCTGCAGTGAGGAGAGACAGGGGGACTTTGGAACCTGCATCTCTGAATTGTACAGCGCACAGGGCTAAGTGAGTGTCATTGGAAAGGTCAGAGTCTGGTCTTTACATGGTCATGTTTGGGATCATTTATAATGTGTAAAAATAAAAATGGGGGGGGGGTAAATGTCACATTCTTTTTCCTGTTCTGCTGCAGAGGCAAAATATGCTTTTACACATAAGCAAACAATGCTGCTGCACTAATTACTCAACTGACACAACAGATTCTGCGCCGTATGGATTTGACAGAGTAACTGTTTTACAAGTGTGGGTGTGTGTGGTTGTGTGTGTGTGGTTGTGTGTGTGTCTAGCTTTTATGTGTACACATCCCAAGATCAGTCCAGTAGTGAGTACACAAGAAGTTAGACTGGTTTGGGTTTAGCAGTGTTTGTGTGTATTATGCAGTGTCTGAGGTTTGCAGTAGTGGGGGGGGGTTGCTAGGCATATTGACGCACAAACAAAGCTGATCCCTTTTCCTGGAGACAGTATGTGCTGAGCAGCCTCCTCCACCCAGCACAGAAACATTCACTGCCTGCGGTGCAAGAGGGAATCCCTGTATGACCTCACTCCTAGGAGGGAATCCATGCCCCACCTCCTGCTAATACTGAGGGAATCCCTGCCCCCCTCCTGCTAATACTGAGGGAATCCCTGCCCCCCTCCTGCTAATACTGAGGGAAACCCTGCCCCCCTCCTGCTAATACTGAGGGAATCCCTGCCCCCTCCTGCTAATGCTGAGGGAATCCCTGCCCCCCTCCTGCTAATGCTGAGGGAATCCCTGCCCCCCTCCTGCTAATGCTGAGGGAATCCCTGCTCCCCTTCCTGCTAATACTGAGGGAATCCCTGCCCCCTCCTGCTAATGCTGAGGGAATCCCTGCCCCCTCCTGCTAATGCTGAGGGAATCCCTGCCCCCCTCCTGCTAATACTGAGGGAATCCCTGCCCCCCTCCTGCTAATGCTGAGGGAATCCCTGCTCCCCTCCTGCTAATACTGAGGGAATCCCTGCCCCCTCGTGCTAATTCTGAGGGAATCCCTGCCCCCTCTTGCTAATACTGAGGGAATCCCTGCTCCCCTCCTGCTAATACTGAGGGAATCCCTGCCCCCCTCCTGCTAATACTGAGGGAATCCCTGCTCCCCCTCCTGCTAATACTGAGGGAATCCCTGCTCCCCTCCTGCTAATACTGAGGGAATCCCTGCTCCTCCTCCTGCTAATACTGAGGGAATCCCTGCCCCCTCCTGCTAATACTGAGGGAATCCCTGCTCAACCTCCTGCTAATACTGAGGGAATCCCTGCTCAACCTCCTGCTAATACTGAGGGAATCCCTGCTCAACCTCCTGCTAATACTGAGGGAATCCCTGCCCCCTCCTGCTAATACTGAGGGAATCCCTGCTCCCCTCCTGCTAATACTGAGGGAATCCCTGCTCCCCTCCTGCTAATACTGAGGGAATCCCTGCTCTCCCTCCTAATACTGAGGGAATCCCTGCTCTCCCTCCTAATACTGAGGGAATCCCTGCTCCCCCTCCTGCTAATACTGAGGGAATCCCTGCTCCCCTCCTGCTAATACTGAGGGAATCCCTGCTCCTCCTCCTGCTAATACTGAGGGAATCCCTGCTCCCCCTCCTGCTAATACTGAGGGAATCCCTGCTCCCCCTCCTGCTAATACTGAGGGAATCCCTGCTCCCCCTCCTGCTAATACTGAGGGAATCCCTGCTCTCCCTCCTAATACTGAGGGAATCCCTGCTCTCCCTCCTAATACTGAGGGAATCCCTGCTCCCCTCCTGCTAATACTGAGGGAATCCCTGCTCCTCCTCCTGCTAATACTGAGGGAATCCCTGCTCCCCCTCCTGCTAATACTGAGGGAATCCCTGCTCCCCTCCTGCTAATACTGAGGGAATCCCTGCTCCCCTCCTGCTAATACTGCGGGAATCCCTGCTCCCCCTCCTGCTAATACTGAGGGAATCCCTGCTCCCCTCCTGCTAATACTGAGGGAATCTCTGCTCCTCCTCCTGCTAATACTGAGGGAATCCCTGCTCCACCTTCTGCTAATACTGAGGGAATCCCTGCTCCACCTTCTGCTAATACTGAGGGAATCCCTGCTCCACCTTCTGCTAATACTGAGGGAATCCCTGCTCCTCCTGCTAATACTGAGGGAATCCCTGCTCCTCCTCCTGCTAATACTGAGGGAATCCCTGCTCCCCACCTGCTAATACTGAGGGAATCCCTGCTCCTCCTCCTGCTAATACTGAGGGAATCCCTGCTCCCCTCCTGCTAATACTGAGGGAATCCCTGCCCCCTCCTGCTAATACTGAGGGAATCCCTGCTCCCCCTCCTGCTAATACTGAGGGAATCCCTGCTCCTCCTCCTGCTAATACTGAGGGAATCCCTGCCCCCTCCTGCTAATACTGAGGGAATCCCTGCTCAACCTCCTGCTAATACTGAGGGAATCCCTGCTCAACCTCCTGCTAATACTGAGGGAATCCCTGCTCAACCTCCTGCTAATACTGAGGGAATCCCTGCTCCTCCTCCTGCTAATACTGAGGGAATCCCTGCCCCCTCCTGCTAATACTGAGGGAATCCCTGCTCCCCTCCTGCTAATACTGAGGGAATCCCTGCTCTCCCTCCTAATACTGAGGGAATCCCTGCTCCCCTCCTGCTAATACTGAGGGAATCCCTGCTCCTCCTCCTGCTAATACTGAGGGAATCCCTGCCCCTCCTGCTAATACTGAGGGAATCCCTGCTCAACCTCCTGCTAATACTGAGGGAATCCCTGCTCAACCTCCTGCTAATACTGAGGGAATCCCTGCTCAACCTCTCCTGCTAATACTGAGGGAATCCCTGCCCCTCCTGCTAATACTGAGGGAATCCCTGCTCCCCTCCTGCTAATACTGAGGGAATCCTGCTCCCCTCCTGCTAATACTGAGGGAATCCCTGCTCTCCTCCTAATACTGAGGGAATCCCTGCTCTCCCTCCTAATACTGAGGGAATCCCTGCTCCCCCTCCTGCTAATACTGAGGGAATCCCTGCTCCCCTCCTGCTAATACTGAGGGAATCCCTGCTCCTCCTCCTGCTAATACTGAGGGAATCCCTGCTCCCCCTCCTGCTAATACTGAGGGAATCCCTGCTCCCTCCTGCTAATACTGAGGGAATCCCTGCTCCTCCCTAATACTAATACTGAGGGAATCCCTGCTCTCTCTCCTGCCAATACTGAGGGAATCCCTGCTCCCTCCTGCTGCTAATAAAATCCTTGCTCCCTGCTCTCTCCTGCTAATACTGAGGGAATCCGCTCCCCCTCCTGCTAATACTGAGGGAATCCCTGCTCCCCCTCCTGCTAATACTGAGGGAATCCCTGCTCCCCCTCTGCTAATACTGAGGGAATCCCTGCTCCCCCTCCTGCTAATACTGAGGGAATCCCTGCTCCCCTCCTGCTAATACTGAGGGAATCCCTGCTCCCCTCCTGCTAATATGAGGGGAATCCCTGCTCCCCCTCCTGCTAATACTGAGGGAATCCCTGCTCCCCCTCCTGCTAATACTGAGGGAATCCCTGCTCCCCCTCCTGCTAATACTGAGGGAATCCCTGCTCCCCCTCCTGCTAATACTGAGGGAATCCCTGCTCCCCTCCTGCTAATACTGAGGGAATCCCTGCCACCTCCTGCTAATACTGCGGGAATCCCTGCTCCCCCTCCTGCTAATACTGAGGGAATCCCTGCTCCCCTCCTGCTAATACTGAGGGAATCTCTGCTCCTCCTCCTGCTAATACTGAGGGAATCCCTGCTCCACCTTCTGCTAATACTGAGGGAATCCTGCTCCACCTTCTGCTAATATACTGAGGGAATCCCTGCTCCTCCCTGAATACTGAGGGAATCCCTGCTCCTCCTCCTGCTAATACTGAGGGAATCCCTGCTCCCACCTGCTAATACTGAGGGAATCCCTGCTCCTCCTCCTGCTAATACTGAGGGAATCCCTGCTCCCCTCCTGCTAATACTGAGGGAATCCTGCCCCCTCCTGCTAATACTGAGGGAATCCCTGCTCCCCCTCCTGCTAATACTGAGGGAATCCCTGCTCCCCTCCTGCTAATGCTGAGGGAATCCCTGCTCCCCTCCTGCTAATACTGAGGGAATCCCTGCTCCTCCTCCTGCTAATACTGAGGGAATCCCTGCTCCCCACCTGCTAATACTAAGGGAATCTGTGCTCCCCTCCTGCTAATAATGAGGGAATCCCTGCCCCCCTCCTTCTAATACTGAGGGAATCCCTGCTCCCCCTCCTGCTAATACTGAGGGAATCCCTGCTCCTCCTCCTGCTAATACTGAGGGAATCCCTGCTCCCCCTCCTGCTAATACTGAGGGAATCCCTGCTCCCCTCCTGCTAATACTCAGGAATCCCTGCTCCCCTCCTGCTAATACTCAGGAATCCCTGCCCCCTCCTTCTAATACTGAGGGAATCCCTGCTCCCCTCCTGCTAATACTGAGGGAATCCCTGCCCCCCTCCTGCTAATACTGAGGGAATCCCTGCTCCCCCTCCTGCTAATACTGAGGGAATCCCTGCTCCTCCTCCTGCTAATACTGAGGGAATCCCTGCTCCCCCTCCTGCTAATACTGAGGGAATCCCTGCTCCCCTCCTGCTAATACGAGGGAATCCCTGCTCCCCCTCCTGCTAATATTCAGGGAATCCCTGCTCCCCCTCCTGCTAATACTGAGGGAATCCCTGCTCCCCCTCCTGCTAATACTGAGGGAATCCCTGTTCCCCTCCTGCTAATACTGAGGGAATCCCTGTTCCCCCTCCTGCTAATACTGAGGGAATCCCTGCTCCCCTCCTGCTAATACGAGGGAATCCCTGCCCCCCTCCTGCTAATACTGAGGGAATCCCTGCTCCCCCTCCTGCTAATACGAGGGAATCCCTGAATGGTTGGCATCATGTATCCAGCACATGCAATGCAGAGAACTCATATCTTATGCACAGCACTGGGGAGAAGACCCGGTACAAAATCGTTATCGGAGTGTTGTGCATGATCTATACGGAGAGTGTTCTGCTTATACTGATTATTCTGCATAATTCACTGCTCTGCATATACTCAGAACGTGCAGAGCACACATGACACAATATATGCAGAGCACACAGTATACAGTTGTGTTCAAAATTATTCAACCCCCACTGAAATTGAGTGTTTTGGCCAGTTTGACATTGATTTTGATCATTCAGTCATCTTGCTTACAATTAAATCAAAGAGGCACGTGTAGGTCAGACAAATATAACATAACATTTATAATGAAATAAGCACAAATGTCTTTTCTGCGCTCACATCATTATCAGTTTTATTCAACCCCCAAGTGACATTCAATCTTAGTACTTAGTACAACATCCTTTTACAGTTATAACAGCTTTTAAACGTGAAGCATAGCTTGACACAAGTGTCTTGCAGCCATCTACGGGTATCTTCGCCCATTCGTCATGGGCAAAAGCCTCCAGTTCAGTCACATTCTTAGGCTTGCACACTGCAACTGCTTTCTTTAAGTCCCACCAGAGGTTCTCAATCGGATTTAAGTCAGGTGACTGCGATGGCCACTCCAAAATGTTCCAGCCTTTAATCTGCAACCATGCTAGTGGACTTGGAGGTATGCTTGGGATCATTGTCCTGTTGAAAGGTCCAACGTCTCCCAAGCCTCAGGTTTGTGACAGACTGCATCACATTGTCATCCAATATCTCCTGGTACTGAAGAGAATTCATGGTACCTTGCACACGCTGAAGCTTCCCTGTACCTGCAGAAGCAAAACAGCCCCAAAGCATGATTGACCCCCCGCCATGCTTCACAGTAGGCAAGGTGTTCTTTTCTTCATAGGCCTTGTTCTTCCTCCTCCAAACATAGCGTTGATCCTTGGGCCCAAACAGTTCTAATTTTGTTTCATCAGTCCACAGAACACTATCCCAAAACTTCTGTGGTTTGTCCACATGACTTTTGGCATACTGCAGTCGACTCTTCTTATTCTTTGGAGACAGCAAGGGGGTGCGCCTGGGAGTTCTGGCATGGAGGCCTTCATTACGCAGTGTGCGCCGTATTGTCTGAGCTGAAACTTCAGTACCCACATCTGACAAATCTTTTCTCAGTTCCTCAGCAGTCACACGGGGACTTTTCTCCACTCTACACTTCAGGTAGCGCACAGCAGTCGAAGTCAGCATCTTCTTTCTGCCACGACCAGGTAGCGTTTCAACAGTGCCCTTTGCCTTGAATTTGCGAATGATGCTTCCTATGGTCTCTCTTGGTATGTTTAACATCTTTGCAATCTTCTTATAGCCATTGCCCTTCCTGTGAAGAGTAATCACCTCTTCTCTTGTCTTCCTGGACCATTCTCTTGACTTCACCATGTTTGTAACCACACCAGTAAATGTCTAGAAGGAGCTGAGTATCACAGTCATTTTAAAGCTGCCTAATTGGTGCTTATTATGCTTTATTGCTGCTCCGTGACATCCACAGGTGTTTTCAATACCTGATTGAAAACACTTGAATGAACCTCTGTTCTTCAGAGTGGTAGTCTTTAAGGGGTTGAATAATTGTGTCAATGAAGAATTCACAAAAGAAACATTTACTACTGTATTACAAAACCAATTGATGTCATTTTAGTTGCATATGGTTCTTTAAAAAGTCCTTGTAGGATTTCATTCTGAATACAATTACAAATGTCACTAAATTCCCTAAAACCCTTTACAGCATTGGGGGTTGAATAATTTTGAACACAACTGTATATGTCATGCAGAGCACACAGGACACATGTCATGCAGAGCACACAGGACACATGTCATGCAGAGCACTGAGCCGGGTGTATTTCCTGCGGGTGAGCTCTCTGTGGGGCAGGATACACCCGCTGAGCAGAGGGTTCCCCCAGCACCTGCCAATGCTCTTTGCCCCAGTTCCCCCTCCCCCACCAGTCTTCCATCTGTTCCACAGCTTAGGGCTCTTCCCGGCAGACACGCCCCGTACCGCCAAACCCCGCCCTCAAACAGGATGTTTTCCTTTTA
Source organism: Leptobrachium leishanense (assembly GCA_009667805.1). Lineage (NCBI taxonomy): Eukaryota > Metazoa > Chordata > Amphibia > Anura > Megophryidae > Leptobrachium > Leptobrachium leishanense. The sequence goes on from CM019075.1 coordinate 80,890,960, forward strand.
AGGACATCTGCGTCATTTGGATTCCCGAGTCTGGGTCAAACCATAGAGGGAAATCCGGGGGGCGACCCGTTTTGTAAGCGCACGCCTGCGCTTTATTTCCCGGTGTAGGAGCTCAGAGCCCCGACCAGACACGCGGTATATACCCCGGAGCACGGGCTGTATGTGCGTTACCCGGAGCAAGCAGGCAGGAGGAGCCGAGCCGTGTCGCCAGGCTGCACGCAGAGGGTGGTACGCTCCGTGACGTAGCAGATGCGGAGAGATTCCGTATTTAAGGAGCCGGAGGAGCGTGTTCCTGCATTGACAGCTCCGAGCTCAGAGCGCACAGTTACAGCTCTATCCCTCCCGGTTCTCACTGACAGCTTCCGGTGCCCGATCCGTGCGCCGCAATGTACCACGGCTTCTCCGCAGACTTTGACGCAGCCTCATCCCGCTGCAGCAGCGCCTCTCCGGCCGGGGACAGCGCCACTTACTACCCGTCCCCCGACGCCTCCTTCACCAGCCTGGGCTCCCCGCTCACCCCGCAGGTAAGAACGCCGGCAATGCTGCTGTCATGTTGGGGTTTATGGGGGTGGGTTGGGGGGCTTATTGATTTATTTTATTTTTGATTCATTTGAGGAGTTTATAGGTGAATGGAGGCTGTAATATTGGGGATTATGGGGGTGGGTTGGGGTTTATGGGGGGGCTGTAATATTGGGGTTTATGGGGGTGGGTTGGGGTTTATGGGGGGGCTGTAATATTGGGGTTTATGGGGGTGGGTGGGGTTTATGGGGGGCTGTAATATTGGGGTTTATGGGGGTGGGTTGGGGTTTATGGGGGGGCTGTAATATTGGGGTTTATGGGGGTGGGTTGGGGTTTATGGGGGGGCTGTAATATTGGGGTTTATAGTTGTGGCTGGGGCATTGGTTTCTATTGATGCAGGGTGAGTGATATGGGGGTTTATAGTGATGCTTTAATGGGGTTTAGTAGTAGATGGGGGGGTGCAATGTTGGGTTCTCAGTGGTGGATATAGGGCTGCACTATTGGTTTATGGTGGTGGATGTGAGGCATGGGGGTTTATATTGGTGCAGGGTGAATGAGGAGATTTCATTGTGCTGTAATGAGGTTTATATTGGTGGATTTGTGATGCAATATTGGTTTATGGTTCTGCGGATTATAGTGTTTCAGGTTGGGTGAGGTTGGGTTTATGGTGGTGCGGATTATAGTGTTTCAGGTTGGGTGAGGTTGGGTTTATGGTGGTGCGGATTATAGTGTTTCAGGTTGGGTTTATGGTGGTGGATGGCCCAGAGGTTCTAAGTGACATTGGGGTTTATCGCTGGGTGCAGCAGTGACAGCGGCGTGTGCGCCCGCTCCCCCCTCCCTGCGTGTGTAAATCTGCTCCATTGATAAAAGCCTCGGTTCATTCAGGAGACTCCAGGCGGCGCCTGCGTCACTGCTGACGCTGGAGCTATTTTGGTCTCGCTCTCCCAGAAGTAATGAATGAACGGGTTGCAGGCTGGACACGGCGGCGAGTACTCTGCGCGCTCACTAATCCTTTCCCCCCCTCCTCTCTCTGACAGGATTTCTGCACGGACTCCAGCAGTAGCTTCGTCCCCACCGTCACCGCCATCTCCACCTCCGCAGACTTGCAGTGGCTGGTGCAGCCTACCCTCATCTCCTCCATGGCCCCATCCCAGGGCCGCAGCCACCCGTACGACACCAGCCTTCCGTACAGCCGCGGTGGCATCCTGAAGACCTCCGCTGGGCGAGGCCAAAGCTTGGGCCGCAGAGGAAAGATGGAACAGGTAATTATCACCTCCTAGGCCTCTCTGGTGTCACTCGGCCGCTCCGCGTTGTCTGTGTGCGCTCCATGTGCCCACTGACACTTTGCTGACAGCGTTTCTCCTCCTTTTCCCAGCTTTCCCCAGAAGAAGAAGAGAAAAGACGAGTGCGACGAGAAAGGAACAAGATGGCGGCTGCCAAGTGCCGTAACCGCAGGCGGGAGCTGACTGACACCCTCCAAGCTGTAAGTATGCGGCTCTTGTAGGCCTTCTTGCGTTCTGAGCTTGTTGCGTGCAGGTCCAAAGTGGCCATCCAACCCCCCTCACCGTCTCGTGCTTCTTTCTTCCAGGAAACCGACGACTTGGAGGACGAGAAGTCGGAGCTTCAAGCGGAGATCGCCAGCCTCCTCAAAGAGAAGGAGAAGCTGGAGTTCATCCTGGCTGCCCACAAACCCGCGTGCAAGATCCCGCATGATCTGGAGGACACCTTCCAGGACTTTACCTCCTCCCTGGACCTGGGTCTCCTGGCCGATACACCCTGTGCTCCCAGTCCCCTGGCTTCTCCTGCAGAATGCATCTTCCCTGCAGGACCTTTGCAGTCTTCCATCCCGCTGGTCGAGCAGAAGACCTCCCAGTTGCCCATGGTGTCCTTGGAGCTAAAAGCAGAACCTCTGGATGACTTCCTCTTCACTTCTCCTCATCCTGGGGCATCTGACGCCGCTCGTTCTGTGCCTGACGTGGACCTTAACAGCTCACTTTACACCACTTCCGACTGGGAGCCTCTCTACAACACACTCTCTGTGGACATGGAGCCTCTGTGCACACCTGTAGTCACGTGCACCCCAACTTGCACGACCTACACCACCTCGTTCGTCTTCACATACCCAGAATCCGATTCCTTCCCCAACTGTGGCACGGCCCACCACAGGGGCAGCAGCAGCAACGAGCAGTCCTCGGACTCCCTGAACTCTCCCACCTTGCTGGCCTTGTAAGACCAAAGATGCCGGCCACCGCCAAGAGTAACTGGGGCTCCGGCCCGCCGGACAGTCCCAGCTTTATGTCTTCAGGAATCTAGGAAGGCAATACGGCACATCGTTTTTGGTCAAGGCCACTGTGTACACTGCATGTTCCATGAGATACCGCGGACACGGCAGCAAACACTCTCTGTGCCAACAGACTCTCATCTGTCTTGTGGTTCAACGTGGTGGCTGACCCCCTCCGTGCCCCCTACACTGACCTGTGCAAATGGGGCAACTGCTTCCAACTGCCACCAAGGCCTCATACCTCTTCCTGACGTGTAGCACTGGCATGGACTCTGTGTTTTCTTGATATGTAGCATGACCTCCTCCCCTGTGCCCACGGCAGGGGTTAACCTGTTCTGGTGACCTGTGATTGGCCGGCTTGGCGTGTAGATGTGCCAGGCTGGTATGTGGGGTTGTTATGGTGCTGGCTGCGGGTCCGGCGCTCGTGCCGGGCCCCCTCCTGTAAATCTGTTCTAGGACACATTAAACGCGTTGAATGGGACACATGGTGAACGTTCCGTCTTTATTTTCCTGTAATTCCGTGTCTTTCCGAGTTTTCCATGAAAACGTTTATTTCTTGTAGATTCCTGTTAATTTATTGATGAATATTTATATTTTCTACTTTGCCTTTTGTGGACAGAGGGCCAGACGTCTGCGTCACAAGGACGGACAATAAAATCTATTTGCTTTCAGAGCATCAATGACTCCTGTGTTCACTGGGGGGGCCGGGTGTGGGGGTGCACGCTTGAGATACACTGCGTCTGAGTGGAGACCCTGGTGTGGATGGGGTGAGATGTCCCTGTGTGGATTTGTGTGGGGGGGGGGGGGGGGTTGGTCAGTCACTGTGTGGGTGAGATGTGACCTTGCTGTGTTGGTCGCACTCGCTTGAATTACTACCTCAGATCTACCCCTGATCTTTCTCTCTTCCCCCCCCCCCCCTTTCCAAAGTCAGTGACTGTTTATCTGGCATCTCCTCCTGGATGGCCTCCCACCACCTAAAGACCAACATTTCTATCTCCCCATCAAACCAAGTTCGCTGTCAAGAGTTACACTTGACTGGATGTGGGGGATGAAGGAAAGAGCAGTCTCTTTCCTCCTCCTGCCGCTACAAACTACGTAATATTTCCAGAATTCTAGCATCTTCTTACCACTGACCAACTCCTCCACGCCCTTTAATCTCCAGACTTGACTATTGTAGTTGTGTTTTAATTTTATTTTTTTTCTTAGCTGGCCTCACCCCCTACAATACATTCCTGCCAGGCTCATCCACCTCACCTGCCGCTCTGTCTCTACCGCTCCCCATCCACTGCAGAATTAAATTTAAAATCCTCACCCTGACCTACAAAGCTCACTACCTGTCCTCACTAATCACCAAATACACCCCAGCCGCTCCCTAAAATCAAACAGTGACCTGCGCCTAGCTTCTCCCCGCATCACCTCTTCCCATGATACACTCCTTGCAGTCCTCTCCTCCTGTTTCCACCCCCAACCCTTCTAGATTGTGAGTTCCTACAGGAATAGTGCCTCATTTCCTCCTGTACCAGTTTGTCAAGATGTTGTTCAATGTATTGTAACCCTGTCTGTATTATGCCCCTTGTACAGCACCACAGAATATGCTGGCGCGTTATAAATATTTAAGGAGGGGGGCTGTCTATGGGGGTTGATTACACACCATGAGGGGGCTGTCTAGGGGGTTATACAGTGGGGGGGGGGAGGCTGTCAATGGAGGTTATTATACTGAGGGGGCTGTCTATGCGAGTTGTCTATGGGGGTTATTATACACACGGGGCGGTCTGGGGGGATTATTATACAAAGTTAGGGGTTGTCTATAGGGGGTTAATATACACACTGAGGGGCTGTCTATAGGTTATTATACACAGTGAGGGGGGCTGTCTATGGGGGGGGGGTTATTTTACACACGGGCTGTCTAGGGGGTGATACACAGTGAGGGGGGCTGTCTATCTTGGGTTAATATACACACAGTGAGGGGTCTGTCTAGGGGGGGTTATTATACACGCAGTGAGGGGCTGTGTGGCTATAGGGGGTTATTATACACAGTGAGGGGGCTGTCTGTCTATGGGGGGTTATATACGCAGTGAGGGGGGCGGTGTATAGGGGGGTTATTATACACACAGTGAGGGATCTGTCTGTCTATAGGGGGTTATTATACACACACAGTGAGGGGGCTGTCTATAGGGAGTTATACACAGTGAGGGGCTGTCTGTCTATAGGGGGTTATTATACACACAGTGAGGGGCTGTCTGTCTATAGGGTGTTATTATACACACAGTGAGGGTCTGTCTGTCTAGGGGGTTATTATACACACAGTGAGGGTCTGTCTATAGGGGTTATTATACACAGTGAGGGGCTGTCTATAGGGGGTTATTATACACACAGTGAGGGTCTGTCTATAGGGGTTATTATACACACAGCGAGGGTCTGTCTGTGTATAATAACTCCCTATAGACAGACCCCTCGCTGTGTGTATAATAACCCCTATAGACACAGTGAGTGGGTCTGTCTATAGGGGGTTATTATACACACAGTGAGAGGGGCTGTCTGTCTATAGGGAGTTATTATACACAGCGAGGGGCTGTCTATAGGGGGTTATTATACACACAGTGAGGGTCTGTCTGTCTATAGGGGGTTATTATACACAGTGAGGGTCTGTCTATAGGGAGTTATTATACACACAGCGAGGGGTCTGTCTGTCTATAGGGAGTTATTATACACACAGTGAGAGGTCTGTCTGTCTATAGGGGGTTATTATACACACAGTGAGAGGGTCTGTCTGTCTATAGGGGGTTATTATACACACAGTGAGGGTTTGTCTGTCTATAGGGAGTTATTATACACAGCGAGGGGTCTGTCTGTCTAATAGGGGTTATATACACAGTGAGAGGCTGTCTGTCTATAGGGGGTTATTATACACACAGTGAGGGTCTGTCTGTCTATGGGTTATTATATACACACAGTGAGGGTCTGTCTATAGGGGTTATTATACACACAGTGAGGGTCTGTCTGTCTATAGGGGGTTATTATACACACACAGTGAGGGGCTGTCTGTCTATAGGGGGTTATTATACACAGTGAGGGTCTGTCTATAGGGAGTTATTATACACACAGCGAGGGGTCTGTCTGTCTATAGGGGTTATTATACACACAGCGAGGGGTCTGTCTATAGGGAGTTATTATACACACAGTGAGAGGGTCTGTCTGTCTATAGGGGGTTATTATACACACAGTGAGAGGGGCTGTCTGTCTATAGGGGGTTATTATACACACAGTGAGGGTCTGTCTATAGGGGGTTATTATACACACAGTGAGGGGCTGTCTATAGGGGGTTATTATACACACAGTGAGGGTCTGTCTGTCTATAGGGGGTTATTATACACAGTGAGGGTCTGTCTATAGGGAGTTATTATACACACAGCGAGGGGTCTGTCTGTCTATAGGGAGTTATTATACACACAGCGAGGGGTCTGTCTGTCTATATAGGAGTTATTATACACACAGTGAGAGGGTCTGTCTGTCTATAGGGGGTTATTATACACACAGTGAGAGGGGCTGTCTGTCTATAGGGGGTTATTATACACACAGTGAGAGGGTCTGTCTGTCTATAGGGGGTTATTATACACACAGTGAGAGGGTCTGTCTGTCTATAGGGGGTTATTATACACACAGTGAGGGTCTGTCTATAGGGGTTATTATACACACAGTGAGGGTTTGTCTGTCTATAGGGAGTTATTATACACAGCGAGGGGTCTGTCTGTCTATAGGGGGTTATTATACACAGTGAGAGGGGCTGTCTGTCTATAGGGGGTTATTATACACACAGTGAGGGTCTGTCTGTCTATAGGGGGTTATTATACACACAGTGAGGGTCTGTCTATAGGGGTTATTATACACACAGTGAGGGTCTGTCTGTCTATAGGGGTTATTATACACACAGTGAGGGGCTGTCTGTCTATAGGGGGTTATTTTACACAGTGAGGGTCTGTCTATAGGGAGTTATTATACACACAGCGAGGGTCTGTCTGTCTATAGGGGTTATTATACACACAGCGAGGGGTCTGTCTGTCTATAGGGGGTTATTATACACACAGTGAGAGGGGCTGTCTGTCTATAGGGGGTTATTATACACACAGTGAGGGTCTGTCTATAGGGGGTTATTATACACACAGTGAGGGTTTGTCTGTCTATAGGGAGTTATTATACACACAGCGAGGGGTCTGTCTATAGGGGGTTATTATACACAGTGAGAGGGGCTGTCTGTCTATAGGGGGTTATTATACACACAGTGAGAGGGGCTGTCTGTCTATAGGGGGTTATTATACACACAGTGAGGGTCTGTCTGTCTATAGGGGTTATTATACACACAGTGAGGGTCTGTCTATAGGGGGTTATTATACACACAGTGAGGGTCTGTCTGTCTATAGGGGGTTATTATACACACAATGAGGGGCTGTCTGTCTATAGGGGGTTATTATACACACAGTGAGGGTCTGTCTATAGGGGGTTATTATACACACAATGAGGGGCTGTCTGTCTATAGGGGGTTATTATACACACAATGAGGGGCTGTCTGTCTATAGGGGGTTATTATACACACAGTGAGGGTCTGTCTATAGGGGGTTATTATACACACAGTGAGGGTTTGTCTGTCTATAGGGAGTTATTATACACAGCGAGGGGTCTGTCTGTCTATAGGGGTTATTATACACACAGTGAGAGGGGCTGTCTGTCTATAGGGGTTATTATACACACAGTGAGGGTCTGTCTGTCTAGGGGTTATTATACACACAGTGAGGGTCTGTCTATAGGGGGTTATTATACACACAGTGAGGGTCTGTCTGTCTATAGGGGGTTATTATACACACAGTGAGGGGCTGTCTGTCTATAGGGGGTTATTATACACAGTGAGGGTCTGTCTATAGGGAGTTATTATACACACAGTGAGGGGCTGTCTATAGGGGGTTATTATACACACAGTGAGGGGCTGTCTGTCTATAGGGAGTTATTATACACACAGTGAGGGGCTGTCTGTCTATAGGGGGTTATTATACACAGTGAGGGTCTGTCTATAGGGAGTTATTATACACACAGCGAGGGGTCTGTCTGTCTATAGGGGTTATTATACACACAGCGAGGGGTCTGTCTGTCTATAGGGAGTTATTATACACACAGTGAGAGGGTCTGTCTGTCTATAGGGGGTTATTATACACACAGTGAGAGGGTCTGTCTGTCTATAGGGGGTTATTATACACACAGTGAGAGGGTCTGTCTGTCTATAGGGGGTTATTATACACACAGTGAGGGTCTGTCTATAGGGGTTATTATACACACAGTGAGGTTTGTCTGTCTATAGGGAGTTATTATACACAGCGAGGGGTCTGTGTCTATAGGGGGTTATTATACACAGTGAGAGGGGCTGTCTGTCTATAGGGGGTTATTATACACACAGTGAGGGGGCTGTCTGTCTATAGGGGGTTATTATACACAGTGAGAGGGGCTGTCTGTCTATAGGGGTTATTATACACACAGTGAGGGTCTGTCTGTCTATAGGGGTTATTATACACACAGTGAGGGTCTGTCTATAGGGGTTATTATACACACAGTGAGGGTCTGTCTGTCTATAGGGGGTTATTATACACACAGTGAGGGGCTGTCTGTCTATAGGGGTTATTATACACAGTGAGGGTCTGTCTATAGGGAGTTATTATACACACAGCGAGGGGTCTGTCTGTCTATAGGGGTTATTATACACACAGCGAGGGGTCTGTCTGTCTATAGGGAGTTATTATACACACAGTGAGAGGGTCTGTCTGTCTATAGGGGGTTATTATACACACAGTGAGAGGGGCTGTCTGTCTATAGGGGGTTATTATACACACAGTGAGAGGGTCTGTCTGTCTATAGGGGGTTATTATACACACAGTGAGGGTCTGTCTATAGGGGGTTATTATACACACAGTGAGGGTTTGTCTGTCTATAGGGAGTTATTATACACAGCGAGGGGTCTGTCTGTCTATAGGGGGTTATTATACACAGTGAGAGGGGCTGTCTGTCTATAGGGGGTTATTATACACACAGTGAGGGTCTGTCTGTCTATAGGGGTTATTATACACACAGTGAGGGTCTGTCTATAGGGGGTTATTATACACACAGTGAGGGTCTGTCTGTCTATAGGGTTATTATACACACAGTGAGGGGCTGTCTCTGTCTATAGGGGGTTATTATACACAGTGAGGGTCTGTCTATAGGGAGTTATTATACACACAGCGAGGGGTCTGTCTGTCTATAGGGGTTATTATACACACAGCGAGGGGTCTGTCTGTCTATAGGGAGTTATTATACACACAGTGAGAGGTCTGTCTGTCTATAGGGGTTATTATACACACAGTGAGAGGGGCTGTCTGTCTATAGGGTTATTATACACACAGTGAGGGTCTGTCTATAGGGGGTTATTATACACACAGTGAGGGTTTGTCTGTCTATAGGGAGTTATTATACACACAGCGAGGGGTCTGTCTATAGGGGGTTATTATACACAGTGAGAGGGCTGTCTGTCTATAGGGGGTTATTATACACACAGTGAGAGGGGCTGTCTGTCTATAGGGGTTATTATACACACAGTGAGGGTCTGTCTGTCTATAGGGGTTATTATACACACAGTGAGGGTCTGTCTATAGGGGTTATTATACACACAGTGAGGGTCTGTCTGTGTCTATAGGGGGTTATTATACACACAATGAGGGGCTGTCTGTCTATAGGGGGTTATTATACACACAGTGAGGGTCTGTCTATAGGGGGTTATTATACACACAATGAGGGGCTGTCTGTCTATAGGGGGTTATTATACACACAATGAGGGGCTGTCTGTCTATAGGGGGTTATTATACACACAGTGAGGGTCTGTCTATAGGGGGTTATTATACACACAGTGAGGGTTTGTCTGTCTATAGGGAGTTATTATACACAGCGAGGGGTCTGTCTGTCTATAGGGGGTTATTATACACAGTGAGAGGGGCTGTCTGTCTATAGGGGGTTATTATACACACAGTGAGGGTCTGTCTGTCTAGGGGTTATTATACACACAGTGAGGGTCTGTCTATAGGGGGTTATTATACACACAGTGAGGGTCTGTCTGTCTATAGGGGGTTATTATACACACAGTGAGGGGCTGTCTGTCTATAGGGGGTTATTATACACAGTGAGGGTCTGTCTATAGGGAGTTATTATACACACAGTGAGGGGCTGTCTGTCTATAGGGGGTTATTATACACACAGTGAGGGGCTGTCTGTCTATAGGGAGTTATTATACACACAGTGAGGGGCTGTCTGTCTATAGGGGGTTATTATACACAGTGAGGGTCTGTCTATAGGGAGTTATTATACACACAGCGAGGGGTCTGTCTGTCTATAGGGGTTATTATACACACAGCGAGGGGTCTGTCTGTCTATAGGGAGTTATTATACACACAGTGAGAGGGTCTGTCTGTCTATAGGGGGTTATTATACACACAGTGAGAGGGGCTGTCTGTCTATAGGGGGTTATTATACACACAGTGAGAGGGTCTGTCTGTCTATAGGGGGTTATTATACACACAGTGAGGGTCTGTCTATAGGGGGTTATTATACACACAGTGAGGGTTTGTCTGTCTATAGGGAGTTATTATACACAGCGAGGGGTCTGTGTCTATAGGGGGTTATTATACACAGTGAGAGGGGCTGTCTGTCTATAGGGGGTTATTATACACACAGTGAGGGGGCTGTCTGTCTATAGGGGGTTATTATACACAGTGAGAGGGGCTGTCTGTCTATAGGGGGTTATTATACACACAGTGAGGGGGCTGTCTGTCTATAGGGGGTTATTATACACACAGTGAGGGTCTGTCTGTCTATAGGGGTTATTATACACACAGTGAGGGTCTGTCTATAGGGGGTTATTATACACACAGTGAGGGTCTGTCTGTCTATAGGGGGTTATTATACACACAGTGAGGGGCTGTCTGTCTATAGGGGGTTATTATACACAGTGAGGGTCTGTCTATAGGGAGTTATTATACACACAGCGAGGGGTCTGTCTGTCTATAGGGGTTATTATACACACAGCGAGGGGTCTGTCTGTCTATAGGGAGTTATTATACACACAGTGAGAGGGTCTGTCTGTCTATAGGGGGTTATTATACACACAGTGAGAGGGGCTGTCTGTCTATAGGGGGTTATTATACACACAGTGAGGGTCTGTCTATAGGGGGTTATTATACACACAGTGAGGGTTTGTCTGTCTATAGGGAGTTATTATACACACAGCGAGGGGTCTGTCTATAGGGGGTTATTATACACAGTGAGAGGGGCTGTCTGTCTATAGGGGGTTATTATACACACAGTGAGGGGGCTGTCTGTCTATAGGGGGTTATTATACACAGTGAGAGGGGCTGTCTGTCTATAGGGGGTTATTATACACACAGTGAGAGGGGCTGTCTGTCTATAGGGGGTTATTATACACACAGTGAGGGTCTGTCTGTCTATAGGGGTTATTATACACACAGTGAGGGTCTGTCTATAGGGGGTTATTATACACACAGTGAGGGTCTGTCTGTCTATAGGGGGTTATTATACACACAATGAGGGGCTGTCTGTCTATAGGGGGTTATTATACACACAGTGAGGGTCTGTCTATAGGGGGTTATTATACACACAATGAGGGGCTGTCTGTCTATAGGGGGTTATTATACACACAATGAGGGGCTGTCTGTCTATAGGGGGTTATTATACACACAGTGAGGGTCTGTCTATAGGGGGTTATTATACACACAGTGAGGGTCTGTCTGTCTATAGGGGTTATTATACACACAGTGAGGGTCTGTCTATAGGGGGTTATTATACACACAATGAGGGGCTGTCTGTCTATAGGGGGTTATTATACACACAATGAGGGTCTGTCTGTCTATAGGGGGTTATTATACACACAATGAGGGGCTGTCTGTCTATAGGGGGTTATTATACACAGTGAGGGTCTGTCTGTCTATAGGGGGTTATTATACACACAATGAGGGGCTGTCTGTCTATAGGGGGTTATTATACACACAATGAGGGGCTGTCTGTCTATAGGGGGTTATTATACACACAATGAGGGGCTGTCTGTCTATAGGGGGTTATTATACACACAGTGAGGGTCTGTCTGTCTATAGGGGGTTATTATACACACAGTGAGAGGGGCTGTCTGTCTATAGGGGGTTATTATACACAGTGAGGGGGCTGTCTATAGGGGGTTATTATACACACAGTGAGGGTCTGTCTGTCTATAGGGGTTATTATACACACAGTGAGGGTCTGTCTATAGGGGGTTATTATACACACAATGAGGGGCTGTCTGTCTATAGGGGGTTATTATACACACAATGAGGGGCTGTCTGTCTATAGGGGGTTATTATACACAGTGAGGGTCTGTCTGTCTATAGGGGTTATTATACACACAGTGAGGGTCTGTCTATAGGGGGTTATTATACACACAATGAGGGGCTGTCTGTCTATAGGGGGTTATTATACACACAATGAGGGGCTGTCTGTCTATAGGGGGTTATTATACACACAATGAGGGGCTGTCTGTCTATAGGGGGTTATTATACACACAATGAGGGGCTGTCTGTCTATAGGGGGTTATTATACACACAGTGAGGGTCTGTCTGTCTATAGGGGGTTATTATACACACAGTGAGGGTCTGTCTGTCTATAGGGGGTTATTATACACAGTGAGGGGGTCTGGCTATGGGGTTGTCAGTGGGTGTCACTTGGGGGGGGGGTCACCCCGTATTGTAATCACCTTCTCGCCTTTGTCGATATTTTTGGTAAATACAGCGTGGAGGGGGAGGGGCTATAGGAGCAGGGTGTCACGTGACTGTTTGACTCCTGTTTTGTTTCCACGGAGACCTGGGGTTCTGGCGTCAGTTCTGCTCCCGCGTCACATTTCCGTGCCCATATAAGGCGCGCGTGTGATGTGGAGAGCGCGCTGTACGTGACAGGCGAGGCGCAGTGACGTCAGACGCAAGTCGTTATGGTTGCCAAGCAGTGCTGCACTGTGTTTATTTACCTGGTTAATGAGGAGAGCGGCGTGAGATGAACCCCCCCCCTCACTCCAGGGGCCTGCCGGGATTCCCTCATGACGTCAACAGCACGACCTACATACCCTCTATACTGCAACCCCCCCCTTAAACAGAGGCCTCTCATCCCTCTATACCTGGGGTCAGCAACCTTGGCTCCCTGATGCTTTGGGAACTACATCTCCCAAGATGCTCAGTCACCCATTAGGCTGACTCAGCCACATGGGAAATGTAGTTCCCAATACATCAGGGAGCCAAGGTTGGTGACCCCCTTATACTTGGGCTCCCCATCCCTCTATACTGTGACCCCCCCCATATACATGGACTCCCCATCCCTCTATACTGTGACCCCCCCATATACATGGGCTCCCCATCCCTCTATACTGTGACCCCCCAATATACATGGGCTCCCCATCCCTCTATACTGTGACCCCCCCCCCATATACATGGACTCCCCATTCCTCTATACTGTGACTGCCCCCCTATACAGAGGCTTCCCATCCCTCTAAAATGTCACCGGAATCCACCTGGCTCTTGACTCCTGACTTGTCTCCTTGTCTTTGGCTGGGGTATAGGCAGACTGCTTCCTTCCGTTCAGCGCCCAGAGCACGCTTAGTACCTGTTAATTGAAAACCTAGATACTTTACGCTTTGTTTACATATTTTTGCTTTCTTTTTGGAAACTTTATATCCTGCTTGACACAGCAGATGTAACGGTGCCTTTGTGGCGGAGAGACAGTCTTTTTCTGTGGGGGAAGCAAGCAATAAATCATCTGCATATTGCAATAGAACAACTTTGTCTGGCTGAGCATTGAAGGACAGGAGATCCTGGCTGAGCGCGCACCCGAAAATCGTGGGCGAGTTTTTGAAACCTTGAGGGAGGCGTGTCCACGTCATCTGATGTCGTGCCTTCCCGTTGTAGATTCCTCCCACTGAAATGCAAAGAGGGGCTGGCTTGCGGGAGCCAGGCGGATGCAAAAGAAAGCATCTTTTAAATCAAGCACTGTGTAATATTTTGTATCACCAGGAATTAATGCCAATAAATTGTATGGGTTGGGGACCACGGGGTGGAGGGTTACAGTAGCTTCGTTAACTGCCCTCAAATCTTGGACTGGGCGGTATTCTTGCGTCCCTTCTTTCTGTACTGGCAATAGCGGTGTATTCCATAGTGACACACAAAATTTCAATATCCCGTGATCTTCTAGTCTTTGTAAATGTGTCTGAATATTTTGTTTGGCTTTCTGTGGAATATGGTATTGTCTTAGAGCCACAGGCGTTGCGCCAGGTTTCAGATCAACATATACTGGAGGAATATTTACAGCTAACCCGGGCGGGTTATCTTCTGCCCATACTCCAGGGATGCCCAGTAATAGTGTGTATGGGTCTGGGGCGACCAGCGGGGTTGGTGCCGTCCGCCATTCTTCTTCTCTGGGCATAATTACTGCAATTTTTACAGGTTGGGTCTCCTGGCTGGCTGGGTTATGCTGACGAACAGAGCTGCCACACTCAGGCAGGTCTAGTCTAGCGTGACCCCGGGGAGAAACGTAATTTGGGCTTGTAATTTGCAAAGGATATCCTGCCCCAAGAGTTGGATGGGACATTCGGGCATATACAGAAATTGGTGTTCTACATTGTGCCCATCCAGACTACATTTGCGTGACGCGAGAAAGGGATATTTGGCGGATACATAGAAAATGTCGGCAGATAAGAACCTTTCGGCCCATCTAGTCGCCCAATTACATGGATACTTTACCTGCATTTATCTTTTGTTTAGGATAGCCTTATGCCTATCCCATGCTTGCTTAAATTCAATTACTGTTTTGGCCTCTACCACTTCAATGTATACCCCCATTGCTCCCATTGGTGGTGCAATTTGCTGTGTTACAACAGAATATTCGGCGCCAGTGTCAACCATAAAAATTTCGTCTTTGTCTCCCACCCTTACTGTGACCGTGGGCTCGTGATTACCGAGTGGGATGGGCCCATCAAATGACGTTCCCGCCAGTCCCACAAAACCTGACCCGGCAGCGTCATTCCGTTCATATCTGCCATTGGTCACCTGGCCATTTGATACATGACATCCTGATGCTCCTGCATCTACCTGGACACTTTGACCTCCATTTTTCTCTAATAATATAGGGTAGTCCTTCCAGTGACCTTCACCCCGACAATATGAGCACTGATTGTGCCCTAGGGGCTCCCCTTCCTCTACCACCTCGACCCCTTCCTCTCTCTCCATCATGGGCGCCTCTCCCATTTCCCATATAGGCAACTATTCCAGTCTGCCCTTTCTGTTTTCGTATTTCCTCTAAATCCCGGTTATGATACACTTTATTCGCAATTTCCACTAATTCATTGATTCCTTTCCCTAAGAAACCATCAATCCTCTGTATCTTATTGCGTATATCCCTCTGTGACTGACTCACAAAAGGAGGAGTTAACTAGCCGCTGATTCTCTGCTGCCTCTGGGTCTATCGGGCTATACATCCTGAACGCATCTAGTAATCTCTCCAAAAAAGCACTTGGAGATTCTTTGGGGTCCTGCACTATATCCGCTATTTTACCCATATTTGTAGGTTTCTTCCCTCCCGCCTTTACACCCATCATTACTGCCGTTCGGTAGGTTTGTAGGTGAGCTATGCCTACTTCAGTATTGTACGGCCATTTGGGATAATGCTCTTCTGCCCCCGCTTCTGGGTTGGGTCTACTGTCTTCAATTGCCTGGGCCATAAGGATTTTCCGGGCACTGCTATTTATACAGGCTCTTTCCTCCGTAGTGAACATGGTCAGCAGCAACTGCTGACAATCAGCCCAAGTGGGATTATGTGTGAGCATAACGGATTCTATCATACTGGCTACAGCAGCGGGATTTGTGGAATAAAGTGGTGTATGCGTTTTACAATTAAACAGATCCGTTGTTGTGAACGGTACATACGTGAACTGTGTTGGCCCCGGCTCTCCGTTCTCCAGAGGGAGACCTGGCACCTCCCTTAAAGGGAGCTGCAATTTACTTTTACCGGGGTTATGCTGATATATCTCCCGGGGTTTATATATATTATTATCAGCACGCGTTGTAGCCCTGGGATCTGCATCACTCCCTCCGCTACTCCCAGGGGTTACCAGCTTATATATTGCGCCATCGGATGTCTCAATTTTATCTGCAGGGCGCACATTGTCTTCACCACCCGCAGCCCCCTCCATCCCACCACTGACAGCCGGAGCTGAGGGAGCAGGCGAGGAACTAGCAGCAGCCTGCCCCCCTAGCCCCGCCCGTGCGACCGCAGCACCCAAAGCCTGCTGGGCCGCTCCGTAGCAGGACGGGTAGGGCGGCGGAAGAGAATCAGACTCCTCCGGGTGTCATGACAACACTGGTTTACACCCTGCTTCACCAGGCGGGGGACCCGTGTTTCTTATTCTGCCCCGCCAACATAACAAAATGGCTTTTGTCCCTTACACAGTACCTCCAAATATCAATATATGGGTACTGATCTGGGTGCCCATATCTCCCGGTGATTTGGGAGTGCATTTTCTGTATCAATGCAGGATCCAAAGATCCCTGTTCTGGCCATTCGGGGACTAACATTGGCCAGACTACGGTGCACAAAAGTTTCAATTTCTCTTTCCTCAATTCAACACCATAGTGGTGTGTTTCATACAATGCTTTAAAATTGTGCACCATATACTCTAGGGGTGTTTCACCATCTTTTGCTTTCTTGGGTTTTGATGACTCGTTACCCATGGTTCCCCTTTTTAATAGTAACTTCTTCACAGTGCTAATATTACTTTTAGCAAAGTCAATTTAAATCGACTGTCTGGTATTTCAATCAACAGTTCAACCGTGTCGTATTCGCTTCCTCCTTTGGTAGCCAACTGCAGTCGCCTGAGCTGGAAACGTACCGCCAGAGTCCACACTCAGATTTCCTTCCTTAGCAAGTAGGCGCACACTCACTCACAGCACTCTCAGCAATCATAGCACGTACTATACCAGATACATTCAGCACAAAACAATACAAAGACAGTTCTACTCTTTCTGTTACCAAGGGCGCACCGTCCCGGCAGGCACTTATTGCCAAGAGTATGTTGTCCCGGCAGGATCCCTATACCCGTGCAGTCGCCTTTATGCTACTGATCTCGAACTCTTGTCTGCTTTTAGCTATGTGTATCCCGTTCCTTGTCAACACGCCTGCTATTCCAATTTGCCAAGGGCACAGAGCCCGCCAGGCACCACTCCTCTGCAGCTACCAATGGCCCCGAAGCTCAAAGCTTCTCTTACCGGCCCCCTATTCGACTAAGATACACAATAGCATTGACTCAGGGCTCTCAGCCCAGTCACAGAAATCCCTCCTCCTTTCTTTTGCCCACGTGCAGCAGTTCTAAAACAAATATCAACACTGCGCCACATGGCCACTCTCTCCTACCAAATACCAAATCCCGGGTCCAGACACGCGCTAGCCACTTTCTGGCTCCCGTGCTTTCGGTATACCGATGAGACCGTGTACGCGGGTCTCCTTGCCCAACTTTGGTCAGATTTCTGTATCAATACCGTTTTCCAAAACAAAGCGGTACCTTACCTATCGCCGCGCTGTTCGCTGTTTCCTCAGACTCGGTGGCGTCTCAGCTTCCCGGGTCAGGGATCAGTTTGGGACGAGTCGAGGTCCACTTAACAGGAAATCCTGCTTGGCGCCTGCAGATGTCAGCTCGCCTTCAACGGACGCCCAACCGGCGGGATCACTCGCACCTGCAGTCAACCGCTACGGTGTCCAGTAGCCATTGCCATACCGGAAGCGGTCGGATCCCGGACGAGCCCCCAAAAATGTTACTGGAATCCACCTGGCTCTTTCGGGAGAAGATGGGCCGGCACGGACAAGGACTGACAGGACACAAGTCTCTTCAGAAAAGGCAAACTTTATTGTGACGTCACCACTCAGCCAGGATTGAATCGTTAAAACTGAGCCCAGATTACATTCAGACATAATGTCCCCCGAATAGATAATTAGGTACATCCCAATTAGCCCACCCCACGGTGACACTATCCCAACCCACGTGGGTCCGTACCTCCCTTGATTGAATACAAAGACATTCCACACATTGGTCATAAATTGGCAGCTTTCACAGTATTTTGACAATTGAGAATTTAACACTCTTCTGGATCCTGCTTATGCCTACCTCCCTAGGGATTGTTTATTGTGTATTCTAGATAAGGCCTCGTCTGGTTTTCACATCTCTCTTTGTTCAGGCCCTAGCTTTCTGAACTGTACTGGATGTAACCACTTTCTCATCCTGTCACTCCGTGCCAGCATCTGCCCGGATCTTGTTAACTTAATTGCTCTGCCTGTTAGTTTAAAACATTCCAAAGAATCTATGCAAGCTGAATCCTAATTAAAAGTAATATTTGCTGTCTACATTCACATGAACCAATGTTCTGAGCAAGATGGCCGCCTGGCTCAAGATGGCAGCCATCCTCTGGCCTGAGTCCCTTACAATACTGCGACCCCCCCCCTTATACAGCGGCTTCCCGTCTCTCTATACTGTGACCCCCCCTTATACATAGGCTTCCCATTCCTCTATACTGTGACCCCCCCATATACATAGGCTTCCCATCCCTCAATACTGTGACCCCCCTTATATAGAGGCTTCCAGTCTCTCTATACTGTGACCCCCCATATACATGGACTCCCCATCCCTCTATACTGTGACCCCCACTATACAGAGGCTTCCCATCCCTCTATACATGGGCTCCCCATCCCTCTATACTGTGACCCCATTATACATGGGCTCCCCATACCTCTATACTGTGACCCCCCCTTTACAGAGGCTTCCCATCCCTCTGTACTGTGGCCCCCATACAATGGCTTCCCATCCCTCTATACTGTGGCCCCCATATAATGGCTTCCCATCTCTATACTGTGGCCCCCCTTATACAGAGGCTTCCCATCTCTCTATACTGCGACCCACCCTATACAGAGTCTTCCTATCCCTCTATACTGTGACCCCCCCTTAGACATAGGCTTCCCATCTCTATAATGTGACCCCCTTATACAGAGGCTTTCCATCTCTCTATACTGTGACCCCCCCCCTTATGCAGAGGCTTCCCATCCCTCTATACTGTGAACCCCTTATACAGTCAGGTCCAGAAATATTGGGTCATCAACACAATTGTAACATCTTTGGCTCTATACACCACCACAATGGAGTTGGAATGAAACAAACACAATGTGCTTTAACTGCAGACTGTCAGCTTTAATTTGAGGGTATGTACATCCAACTCAAGTGAACGATGTAGGACTTACAGCAGTTTGCAGATGTGCCCCCCACTTGTTAAGGGACCAAAGGTAATGGGACAGAATAATAATCAAACTTTCCCTTCTTATTACTTGGTTACAAATCCTTTGCAACCAATCACAGCCTGAAGTCTGGAACGCATAGACATCACCAGATGCTGGGTTTCATCCCTGGTGATGCTCTGCCAGGCCTCTACTGCAACAGTCTTCAGTTCCTGCTTGTTCTTGGGGCATTTTCCATTCAGTTTTGTCTTCAGCAAGTGAAATGCATGCTCAATGGGATTCAGGTCAGGTGATTGACTTGGCCATTGCATAACATTCCACTTTTGTCCCTTCAAAAACTCTTTGCTTGCTTTTGCAGTATGCTTTGGGTCATTGTCCATCTGCACTGTGAAGCGCCGTCCAATGAGTTCTGCAGCATTTGGCTGAATGTGAGCAGATAATATTGCCCGAAACACTTCAGAATTCATCCTGCTGCTTTTGTCAGCGTCACCTCATCAATAAATACGAGAGAACCAGTTCCATTGGCAGCCATACATGCCCACGCCATGACACTACCACCACCATGCTTCACTGATGAGGTGGTATGCTTAGGATCATGAGCAGTTCCTTTCCTTCTCCATACTCTTCTCTTCCCATCACTCTTGTACAAGTTGATCTTGGTCTCATTTGTCCATAGGATCTTGTTCCAGAACTGTGAAGGCTTTGTTAGGTGTTGTTTGGCAAACTCTAATCTGGCCTTCCTGTTTTTGAGGCTCACCAATGGTTTACATCTTGTGGTGAACCCTCTGTATTCACTCTGGTGAAGTCTGCTCTTGATTGTTGACTTTGACACACATACACCTACCTCCTGGAGAGTGTTCTTGATCAGGCCAACTGTTGTGAAGGGTGTTTTCTTCACCAGGGAAAGACTTCTTCATTCATCCACCACAGTTGTTTTCCGTGGTCTCCCTGGTCTTTTGGTGTTGCTGAGCTCACCAGTGCGTTCCTTCTTTTTGAGAATGTTCCAAACAGTTGTTTTGGCCACGCCTAATGTTCTTGCTAGCTCTCTGATGGGTTTGTTTTGTTTCTTTAGCCTAATGATGGCTTGCTTCACTGATAGTGACAGCTCTTTGGATCTCATCTTGAGAGTTGACAGCAACAGATTCCAAATGCAAATAGCACACTTGAAATGAACTCTGGGCCTTTTATCTGCACATTGTAATTGGGGTAATGAGGGAATATCACACACCTGGCCATGGAACAGCTGAGAAGCCAATTGTCCCATTACTTTTAGTCCCTTAACAAGTGGGAGGCACATCTGCAAACTGGTGTAATCCTACACCGTTCACCTGAGTTGGATGTACATACCCTCAAATTAAAGCTGACAGTCTGCAGTTAAAGCACATTGTGTTTGTTTCATTCCAACTCCATTGTGGTGGTGTATAGAGCCAAAGATGTTAGAATTGTGTCAATGTCCCAATATTTCTGGACCTGACTGTAGGCTCCCCATCCCTCTATACTGTGACCACCCTTATACATAGGCTTCCTATCCCTCTATACTGTGACCCCCCCCCCTTATGGCGAAAGCCCATTACTTCAATGAAATCTAAACAATAACATATCAAACCCTAGAAACATTTGGAAAACCATAAGTAACATACAAGCACCCCCTGTCCACTCCCAGCCGGCTGCTGTAAAAGTAAACAACCAAACCCTGCAACACCCCCTAGATGTAGCAAATGCCTTTAATGATTATTTTGTTGGATGTGCCACCACCCTAATTGCCAAGCTAGGAAATAACATGCAATCAGGCCGCACACAGGTCAGGCCCCTCCAACTGTACAAGACCCTGTATCCGACAGGATTTCAGTTTTAGACCAGTGCCTGTCAGTGTCGTTACTAAACTTCTCCGTAAGCAAAAAATGAAATACCAGTCTGGACCTGATCAAATACCAGCAATGCTGCTGAAAATCAGTGCGCCGGCAATTACAAATCCTGTCGCAACCCTAATCAATGAATCACTGGCGACTGGATACATACCCAAACTCTGGAAGACTGCGAGAGTGGTACCTATCCATAAAAGTGGAGACAATACTTTGGTATCCAACTACCGTCCGATATCATTGCTCCCTGTAATGTTAAAAGTTTTGGAAAAATGCGTCTACACACAATTACGTGATTATTATCAATATTGGAACTACTTAACCCCAGATCAATCCGGCTTCCGTCCAAATCATTCAACTACAACCGCCCTTTTAAAAGTCTGCAATGATATCCAAGCTGGCATGGAACAAGGAAACCTAACTGGAGCATCTTCCTTGATTTTGCCAAAGCCTTTGACACAGTAGACCATGACATCCTATTACAAAAACTTAAAGACTGGTATTGGTGATCACACGCTAACCTGGCTTCGATCATATGTATCTGATCGGTCGCAATAGGTGTCCATTTCTGGCAGCTCCTCCCTCCCCCTCCCAGTCACGTGCGGTGTACCCCAAGGCTCAATACTCGGCCCCCTGCTATTCACAATATTCATAAATGATCTGCCCAATGTCTGCAAAGCCTCAACTGTACACATGTACGCAGACGCCACCATAACCTATACCAGCAAAGCCTCAACTGTACACATGTACGCAGACGACACCGTAATCTATACCAGCAAACCAAATCTCCCGCAGCTGGAGGCCGCGCTGCAAGAACAATTAACAGAGGAAGAAAAGTGGATCAAAGATAACAAACTTTTCTTAAATACTGACAAAACGGTAACGATGCTCTTTGGAACAAAACCTAAGCTACATAAATTGAAAAATCCCCATCTATGTGTCAGGACAAAATCAAATGACACAGTCACTTCTCTCAAATATCTAGGTATGTGATTAGTAGGAATGAGCTGTTCGGTTCGGAGTTCGATTCGAACATCGCATGTTCGCGAACTACGAACATTTCCGCGTGTTCGCCGCATGTTCCCCCACAATGGACCACAATGCACTTTTCCACTGGCCTGAAGCTTGTAATTGGCTACTACAGCCTGCACCTGACCACAGTTTAGGTGCAACACTATGCCAATCACGGCTCAGAGTCCTGATTGGGCAAATTTTGCCCAATCATGGTCTCACAGAGCTAAGTCCCGCAGCACACTATATAAGGCTTGAACCCACCCAGCACGTGTTTTCTGCAGGAGTGAGAGGAGATTGTTCTGTCAGTGTGTCTTCTCACTGCCAGTGACGGCTATTGGGGGGGGTCTCACTTGTTGCAGATATCTGGGAATTGGTGGAAAGTGTGTCTTCTCACTGCCAGTGACGGCTATTGGGGGGGGGGGTCTCACTTGTTGCAGATATCTGGGAATTGGTGGAAAGTGTGTCTTCTCACTGCCAGTGACAGCAGCAATTTGGGGGGGCTCACTTGTTGCAGATATCTGGGAATTGGTGGTGGAAAGTGTGTCTTCACAGTCACTGACAGTCAGCTATCAGGGGGTGTCACCTACTTCCATAAAATTTTTGTGAATTGTAATCTGTGTCTTTGTCATATCCAGTGTACAGGGTTCGAGCTTAATATGCAGTAACACAAGAGTGGAACAGGCAAATAAGAGAAATATGGGTTTTATTCACTATAAACACAGGAGGGAATTAAACAGAAAGGAATGAAGAAGCAGAAAGGTGGGGCAGGGAGACAGGGAGACACTGGATATTGAAAAATACAGAGGCAGGTTAAGAAAAGGAGCCAAGTAATGAGAAATAGGGTAGACTCATATATATATATATATATATATATATATATTACTGAAGAAAAGCAGGAGAATAAGTATGACAATAAGGATTACAGAGAACAGGTTATAGATACTGAGGAATAGAAAGGGTTAACTAAGCACATTCACAACAGACTAAGAACAAACAGTTTAAATAAAAAGCAATGATCTAACTGGGTATGGTGGGGATCCAGGAGGTATTGGGAGTTGCAATCCAGAGAAATAATAAGTCCAGAGATATTGGGGGCAATGATCCAAGTAATAATGAGTGCAGTCCAGCAACAGAAATAAACGTGTGGCAGCAAAAGCAAAGTTCTTGAAATAAAGCGAAGTACTATACGTGGTATCCAAGGGGTTATTCCATAAGAGAGTCCAGGTCCATATCCATAGGTCAAGGGGCTTTAGAAGACAGGTAGAATCCGTATAAACAGGTCCAAAAAGGGTTCAGGAAACCAGAGGAGCAGATCAGGCTTCAACAACAGCAGGCTTACACTGGAATGTGCACGACGATGCAGAAGCATTGCATTATGGGTCTTCTGGTGTTTTGTAGAGAAGTGCAAGGATGATAATTAAGCACACCTGAGTTAACTGCTGAATGTTATAATGAATTAGACTGAGCAGGATGGAACAAGAAAGGTATTGACAGGGTTAATGTTAACTCTTTGCAGTCTTTTTGCCCTTCTTGCGGGCACGACGCCGTGGGGTATGACAGTCTTCTTAGTCACTGACAGCTATCAGGGGGTGTCACATACTTCCATAAAATTTCTGTGAATTGTAATCCGTGTCTTCTCAGTCACTGACAGTCAGCTATCAGGGGGTGTCACATACTTGTAGCATATTTCTGTGAATTGTAATCTGTGTCTTGTCACACTGCCACCCATCAGCGGGGCTCACTGATTTATAGGAGGTTCTTGGGAATTGTAATTTTGTGTCTTGTCACTGCCACCCATCAGGGGGTCTCACTGATTTATAGGAGGTTCCTGGGAATTGCAATCTGTGTCTTGTCACTGCCAGCTATTAGGGGGGCTCACTGATTTATAGGAGGTTCCTGGGAATTGCAATCTGTGTCTTGTCACTGCCACCCATCAGGGGGGCTCACTGATTTATAGGAGGTTCCTGGGAATTGTAACTTGTGTTTTGTCACTTCCAACCATCAGGGGGTCTCACAGATTTATAGGAGGTTTCTGGGAATTTTAATATGTGTCTTGTCACTGGCTGCCAGCTATCAGGGTGTCTCACTGAGTTATACCAGAGTTCTGGAAATCTTTAATCTTTATACCAGAGTTGAATCAGAGTTCTGCAGCATATCTCCAATTTTTATAACAGAGTTGAATCAGAGTTCTGTATATCTTTAATCTATATATCACTCACCATGTCAGAAAGAACAAAAAGGACAGGCAGACGCTCCCAGGCACAGATAAGAGGGCAAGCAGCCTCTGTCGGGAGGCTGTGCCTCTGGTCGTCGTGGACATGGTGCATCCTCTGCAGGGGCATGCTTGTCCTTTCTAACTGGTGCTGGCCGTCTTCTTAAGCAGCAGCAACATACAGAGGATTTGGTGGATTGGCTAACCAGGCCATCCTCATCCTCCCAGTCCTCTGCCAGCCAGGCTTGTAGTGCTTTACAGTCCACCTCAGCTGCCAAAGCATCTAATGCAGCCTCCATGTCCACAGCTACTCCTGCCGTAGCCTCACTATGACACTATCACACACGGAGGAGTCAGCTGAATTGTTTGACTACAATGAGAGTGACATGCTGCTTGAGGATGCGCAGCAACTACAGTGCACTGATTCAATCTCTGAGGTTGAGGAAGGGAGTATAATCAACCTAGAGGAAGGGGGTGCCAGTGATGACACACAAATAACTGGCACTCATGTTGCCCCAGCAGCTGCAGCATATTGCCAAGTTGGCTTCAGTGACGGGGAGATAGGGGGTGATGAGGTCACTGACTCCACCTGGGTGCCTGATCGAACAGAGGAGTCAAGTGAGGAGGAGGCACAACAAACATGAGGCATAACATCCTCTATGACCAACCGTAGCACTAGCCAGTCCAAGGCATCAGATGTCAGAGCTGCTCAGGTGCAGAGCGCTGTTGTCTCAAAGCACACATCCAGGAACTCTGTTGTCTGGGAGTTCTTTAAGAAATGTACAGCAGACCGCACCGTTGCTATTTGTAATCTATGTCAGATGAGGCTCAAGCGTGGGAAAGACACCGGACGCTTGGGTACCACGTGCTTGAGGCGACATATGGCCCACCTGCCACGCATCCCATTGGCGCAAAACTTTGCGTAGGTCCTCCTCACCTGTCTCTACCCCCACTATATTTCCTGCCATGTCATTGACTCCAACCTCCACTGACAGGGATGATGCTACAGTAATGGATATACCAGGTCCTTCCTCACAATGTGACAGCATCCCATCAGCTGAATATTTACGTAGTCAGATTACGTTTCCCCAGCTGCTGCAGCGTAAGAAAAAATATAGTCCCAACCATCCCCAAGCACAGCGTCTAAATGCCAGCTTAGCAAAATTACTCGTATTACAGCTGCTGCCTTTCCAGCTGGTGGACTCTGCTTCCTTCCGTGAGCTTGCTGAATGTGCTGTACCACAGTGGCAGGTTCCAAAACGCCATTACTTTTCACGGAAGGCCATTCCAGCACTATACCAGCACGTGGAAGACAATGTTATCGAGTCATTGGGAAAGGCAGTCAGCAGCAAGGTGCATGTGGCTTTAGACACGTGGTCCAGCAAGCATGGACAGGGCCGTTACATTTCCTTCACGGCACACTGGGTAACTCTGATTGCAGCTGGGAGGGATCCAAGACGGGGCTCTGTGCTGGAGCTTGTTCATCCACCACACCTCCAGAAAGCTGCTTGTATGAGGTCTGTCTGCTCCACCACCACCTCTTCCTCTTCCTCCTCCTTCTCTGTCTCTGGGGAAGTGGCAGTTAAACCGACACGTGACAGGGGCTACGCAATGGCTCAAGCAAAAAGATGCCATTCTGTGCTTGAGCTGGTTTGTTTAGGGGACAGGAGCCACACCAGGCTAGAAATTCTGTCAGCTCTGCAGGGGAAGGTGCAGAGATGGTTAACACCACGCCAGCTTCAGCTGGGAATGGTCGTCTGTGATAATGGCAGCAACCTTCTCTCCGCCCTACGCCTGGGTAAGTTGACGCATGTATACCATGCCTAGCACACGTCCTAAATCTGGTGGTACAGCGTTTCCTAACCAGGTACCCAGGGCTGGCAGAGCTTCTCAGCCAGGCCAGAAAAGTCTGCAGCCACTTCAGACGGTCATTCCCAGCAAGCGTTCGCCTGGCAGAAATTCAAAGAGAATTCCACCTTCCCACAAACCGTCTGATCTGTGACATGCCCACCAGGTGGAACTCGACATTAGCAATGCTGCAGCGTCTGCACAAGCAGCATAGGGCCATCAACGAGTACCTGTGTGAGTATGGCACAAGGACAGGTTCAGGTCAACTTGTTCCCCCCCCCCGCAGTGGCTGATGATCAAGGATGCACGCACTGTACTGTCACCATTTGAGGAGGCAACGAGGATGGTGAGCAGGGACCGTGCATGCATCAGTGACACAATTCCTTTAGTGTTCCTGCTGGAGCACACTCTGACGGGAATTATAGACGTGGCTCTAGAGGCAGAGCAGTCGGAGGAAGAGCAGGCCTTCCCTAGCTCTCAAGGCCCCAGTCTTTCTGCAGACAGCATTCCAGTGGGCCCTCCTCAGATCAGACAGGAGGAGGATGAGGAGGAGGAGGAATATTTAAGTAGTGGGGGCATTGAAGGTGGGGATTCCTCAAGGGAGGGTTTTGTGTGCCCAGAAACACAAGGACTAGTACGTGGCTGGGAGGAGGAAGTGCACGATGGGGTCATCCTCATTGACCAGGAAGACTCGGAAGCTAATGCCACCTCCAACCTACGCTGCATGGGCTCCCTTATCCTGAAAAGCCTGCTAAAGGACCCCAGGATTTGTGCTATCAAGGAGAGGGATCATTACTGGTTGGCAAGCCTTCTTGATCCACGATACAAGGGTAAAGTTGCAGAGCTCATCCTGCCCGCACAGAGGGAGGACAGGATGAAAAAACTTGAGTATGCTCTAAAGCGACACTTGTGTAACACCTTTCCAGGCACTGGTAGGTTACCAAGTGATGACACAGGTGCTTCTGAGGCTGTGGATGATCAGAGGAATAGTGGTGAAGGCCGGGGCCGCTTGACTGACCCCTTTTTAAATTTTTTTTAGTCCACGATGCCCAGGGACATCAAATGTAGGCACCCATTGCCAGCATCTTCACCGTATGGTGCAGGACTACCTAGGGGCAAGGGCAGACCTGGATACCTTTCCAGCAGATGATCCACTGGCTTACTGGGTGTTGAGATTGGATCACTGGCCAGAATTTAGCCAATATGCTATGCAGCTACTGGGTTGCCCTTCATCCAGCGTG
The DNA here is from genome assembly GCA_009667805.1 of Leptobrachium leishanense. Taxonomy (NCBI): domain Eukaryota; kingdom Metazoa; phylum Chordata; class Amphibia; order Anura; family Megophryidae; genus Leptobrachium; species Leptobrachium leishanense. Next base: position 80,918,305 of record CM019075.1, read on the forward strand.
CTTTCTGAAAGGACGTTCAGTGCCGCTGTAGGTTTTGTCACAGACAAAAGAGTGCGTCTGTCCACCGACTCAGTAGACCGACTGACATTTATAAAAATGAATCAGTCCTGGAGCAGCAGCTATCAATCCCCTGATGCTGATGTAACTGAATAGATCGGGGATCTCTTCTGAATTCCCAAAACCTCCACCACTGCACTCTTCCACAATACCACAAAGGGGTTACGGTGTGAAGGCACTTGCTGCCATCAAAGGCACAATACTTGGGTGCACTGACGCCTGTACCAGATTTATACCATTTAAATTTTTTGGAACGAAGGGTCCAACCCTGCACTCTTCCACAATACCACAGAGGGGTTACGGTGTGACAGCACTGTTGCCGACATTAAAGGCCCAATTTTAAAGCACCTATTGTTACTTTCATGCAAAGCCTGCACAAGTTTCACCATAATTTAGCCAAAAAATCACTAAACTTGTTCTGCGTGTCCTAAAAGGTCTCCTCTTTTAATACAGACTGTCGCCCCAAGCAGTTGTTTATGAATAGATTAAAGGAAAGCCGTTTACCGTCATTCGAAACGTAATTTTTTTGCTTTTAAATGTTTCTATACATCCTAGAAATCCGCCACTTCACGGGCAGGTTATGGGGACCTCCTAGGTACGATATTTGAAGGAATTTTTCGTTTTTATTTTTAACCCTTATTTCATGGAAAACTCACTGTCCCTTTAAAAACGTTTTTAACTTTTTGTCCTTGTTTCCTGTCCCCCAGGGCACTACCCGGACCCCCATACACCTGTTATGGCAAATATCTTGCATATATGCCCTCTTGCAGGGCACTCTAAAAACCGAACTTTTGAGTCCCATTGACTTGCATTGAGTTCGATTCGTGTTCGCATTCGAACTCGAACTTTTGAAATCGTTTGAATGCGAACCGAACACGGGGGTGTTCGGCTCATTCCTAGTGATTAGACCCAAATCTATCGTTTGGCCCCACATCGAAAAACTCTCATCTAAAATTTACCCCAAACTAGGAGCCCTGTACAGAAACAAATCCTGCCTGAGCCCCGCGGTAACAAAGCAGATTGTACAATAAATGCTTATGCCGGCTATTGAATACGGAGCCGTCCCGCAAACACCCCTTCAGAAACTTACTACATTGTATAACTCATGCTGCCGCTTTGCGCTACAATGTAACTACCTGACCCACCATTGTGACATGTTAAAAGAGCTAAACTGGCCGTCGCTGGAGTCTAAACGCACCCTTCACCTTTCCAGCCTGGTGTTTAAGGGCTTTTCTGAGAAGCTACCACCCTACCTGAATAGACTGCTTCCCTCAGCAACTCCCTCATACTATAACCTCCGATCCAGGACCTGCACCTTACTTGCAATACCACAATACAAAAAGAAAGTGGCTCGATCCTCATTTTCCTACAGAGCACCGCAAATATGGAATAACCTCCCAGACGCCATCAAATCTTCCCCCAGTCTTAAGTCACTCAAGAGCTCCCTATTAACATACCTCAATACAGAATGCGCCTGTCAACATGTAACATAATGACTATATACAGAATGCACCTGTAAACATGTAACATAGTGACTATATACAGAATGCGCCTGTAAACATGTAACATAGTGACTATATACAGAATGCGCCTGTAAACATGTAACATAGCGACTATATACAGAATGCACCTGTAAACATGTAACATAGTGACCTATATACAGAATGCACCTGTAAACATGTAACACAGTGACTATATACAGAATGCACCTGTAAACATGTAACACGGTGACTATATACAGAATGCACCTGTAAACATGTAACACGGTGCCTATATACAGAATGCACCTGTAAACATGTAACACAGTGACTATATACAGAATGTGCCTGTAAACATGTAACACAGTGACTATATACAGAATGCACCTGTAAACATGTAACACGGTGACTATATACAGAATGCACCTGTAAACATGTAACACAGTGACTATGTACAGAATGCACCTGTAAACATGTAACACGGTGACTATATACAGAATGCACCTGTAAACATGTAACAGTGACTATATACAGAATGCACCTGTAAACATGTAACACAGTGACTATATACAGAATGCGCCTGTAAACATGTAACACAGTGACTATATACAGAATGCACCTGTAAACATGTAACATAGTGACTATATACAGAATGCACCTGTAAACATGTAACACAGTGACTATATACAGAATGCACCTGTAAACATGTAACATAGTGACTATATACAGAATGCACCTGTAAACATGTAACAGTGACTATATACAGAATGCCCCTTTAAACATGTAACACAGTGACTATATACAGAATGCGCCTGTAAACATGTAACACAGTGACTATATACAGAATGCACCTGTAAACATCTAACACGGTGACTATATACAGAATGCGCCTGTAAACATGTAACACAGTGACTATATACAGAATGCACCTGTAAACATGTAACATAGTGACTATATACAGAATGCACCTGTAAACATGTAACAGTGACTATATACAGAATGCCCCTTTAAACATGTAACACAGTGACTATATACAGAATGCGCCTGTAAACATGTAACACAGTGACTATATACAGAATGCACCTGTAAACATCTAACACGGTGACTATATACAGAATGCGCCTGTAAACATGTAACATAGTGACTATATACAGAATGCGCCTTTAAACATGTAACAGTGACTATTTTACTTACATATTTATTTTCTGTTAATCTGTATATTTGTGGGTTTTTTTAAATATCTTGCATTTTATTACTTTGTATTTCTGTAACAATTTCATGTTCTTGAATCCAGGACAAACTGAAAACGAGAGAATCTCAATGTGTCCTTCCTGGTAAAATCCTTTATATATAAATACAGTGACCCCCCTTAGACAGAGGCTTCCCATCTCTCTATACTGTGACCCCCCCCCCTTAGACAGTGGCTTCCCATCTCTCTATATTGTGACCCCCCCCCCTTATACAGTGGCTTCCCATCCCTCTATATTGTGACCCCTTACACAGATACATTGTCCTGTTGGGAGGAATTGGACGTGTTTTGAGGCAGACAACCGGTAACCGAGCTGTGGTTTAGTGAATAGACCCCCGCGTGACCTTCACTGCACAGAGGAGGTCATGGCCGGGCTCGTTGTCCGGCTCGCTCCTCTGTTTTGTCCGGTTCCTCGCACGTTCCTCACCCTTTCAGTTTCCCGGTGGCTGAGCTGCTGCTTCCAGCCTCTTCCCTTACGTCATGTCGTGCGATGACGTTTCCGGGAAGCCTCGGGATCTACTGTGGGCGGCTCGGCTCACGCCATCCTCACGTTTCTGCCAGCTGATGTGGGAGGCAGACGGGGCTGACATCACTTGTTGCCGCCTCCCGATATAAATGGCCCCTTTGTCCGAGCGGTGAACGTGTCTCGCACTATTGTTCCTTCCCCGGTGAATTTGCGGGAATCATTCCGCATCCGTCCATGCCTCGCTCGTCTGGAACGGGCTGACGCGGTGCATGGGATTGGCTGGGATTCACCGGCACTGGGTTTATACACTAATTCAGTTCAGTTTTTTTTTATATATATAATCTTTATTAAATTCAGTCTGGTGACAGAAGCATTTTAGCACTTTATTTATTCAGCATACTGTGCTCTCCACTCTATGTGCTCCTCATCTGCTAAGGACAAGTGCGGGGCTGGAACACTCTGCTGTGCGGGAGGATTGATATCAGGTTACAGAGGAAAGAGACAGCCCAGCTGTAAAGCACAAAAGGTTCATGTGCTGCTCTGTTATCCTGATTATAAATAAGAACTGTCATTATGGTTTGTGGATGTAAGGAGACTCGCGGTGCTATTTGGTCTAGATTGTTCTCTTCTCCGGAGTTTCACCTTTTAGTGAATAGACCGAATAGTCACACTTAAACTGGCCGAGCATCATGTGACATGTAGTTCAGAAACATCAGAGGTGCCAAGGTTCCCCATTGCTGCCATGTTTAACACCTTATACATACTTGTGTCAATGTTCACCATCGATACCATGATCAAGTATGTATTAGGTGTTGAACATGGCGCCTCCGATGTTTCTGAACTACATGTCACATGGTGCTCAGCCAATTTTCAGTGTGACTATAAGGGTTATTAAGAGCGCTCGGTGCTTTTTCATTCCCCGCACTTCAGCAAATCAGCATTCACCACAGGGTCCCCGAAGTGCGGGGAAAATCCGCCGACACGATCTGAAAACATCAGATCAATCCGAAACGCCACCGAATGTGTCCAAAAAAAGCCAACGATCTGCCGAACCAAGCGCCGATAAGCCGTCGGGAAAAAAATGAGAAGCCGACCAACGAGGTAAAAAAAACCACGATTGAAACTTTCAAAATTTTAAACGCTGTTTGCAAAAAACTACTGGACGAAAATGTCTGGAATTAACATATAAATCCTATGAATGATAATAAACGGCGGTTACAGAAAAAACCATTGATTAACCATCGCTTCTCTATGGGGGATTTCACTGCCGTCGAACAGGCACCGTATTTCACTGCCGCTGAACAGGCACCGTATTTCACTGCCGTCGAACAGGCACCGTATTTCACTGCCGTCGAACAGGCACCATATTTCGCTGCCGTCGAACAGGCACCGTATTTCACTGCCGTCCAACAGGTACCGTATTTCACTGCCGTCGAACAGGCACCGTATTTCACTGCCGTCGAACAGGCACTGTATTTCACTGTCACGGAACAGGCACCGTATTTCACTGCCGTCGAACAGGCACTGTATTTCACTGCCGTCGAACAGGCACCGTATTTCACTGCCGTCGAACAGGCACCGTATTTCACTGCCGTCGAACAGGCACCGTATTTCACTGTCACGGAACAGGCACCATATTTCACTGCCGTCGAACAGGCACCGTATTTCACTGCCGTCGAACAGGCACCGTATTTCACTGATGTCGAACAGGCACCGTATTTCACTGTCACGGAACAGGCACCGTATTTCACTGTCACGGAACAGGCACCGTATTTCACTGTCACGGAACAGGCACCGTATTTCACTGTCACGGAACAGGCACCATATTTCACTGCCGTCGAACAGGCACCGTATTTCACTGATGTCGAACAGGCACCGTATTTCACTGATGTCGAACAGGCACCGTATTTCACTGTCACGGAACAGGCACCGTATTTCACTGCCGTCGAACAGGCACTGTATTTCACTGCCGCTGGCGCTAAGGCTGGGGTCAGACCAGCGCACTTTTAACGTGCGTTCTGGCGCACATAATTACGGCCGCACTAGCAGCAGATGACGGGCAATGACGGCCAATATACGATGTACGGCCGCACAAAAGTCCGGCCGTGCAACGCAAGTGGAATTTTAACGCATTTTTCTGAGAACGCTGAACCGCTAGTACTGACGTACTGAGTGCGCAGCTGCGGCATAGCGGCGTGTGTGCGTGATTAGGAGATGTCAGACGCTGCTAATGTCCAGCCTACATAACGTCCAGACGCAAAAAGAGTTTTATTGACGATCCGTACAAAATCACGCCCGAAAATGCGCGTCGTCTGACCGTTTCTGCGCATTCCGTGATAAAATACGTCAATGCGTTCGGACGCACTTTTTCACGTTCGCGGGGAAAATGCTTTCGTCTGATCCTAGCCTAAACGGGCACCGTATTTCACTGCCGTCGAACAGGCACCGTATTTGCTGGCAATTCGCTAATATTTGGCGATCTGCCAGGTTTGGCCATGAAAATGCACCGTATGGGGAAATTCAGTGCAATTTTGGGGCTAGTTTGGCTCTCTCTGAAAAGCGCTGAGTTAGGGTAAACCCATCCCATTTACCTCCTGTGGAACTACGACTCCCTTGATGCCAGTTACCTTTTTTCCCCCCTTGCTTGTGTTAATGTACATTTTTTGTTATTAAATATATTTTTTCTCCCGTTATTCCGTGCTATCGGTCAGTCTCTGCGGAGCAAGCGTGGCATACATCGCCCCCTGCAGGTGATTAAGGGGCTGTGACTTCTGCTCAGTTATCACAAAGGTGCCCCCTGGTGGTCATCATTCATAAGTGCACTCTGGTAAAAGAAGCAATTTAGCAATTCACATTGTTTACTCCATTTCTGCAGCAAAGGCCTTAATCCTGTTTATTTGATGAGGCCTTCTAAAGGTTTAAAAAGAATCAGTGTCTAGAATATATTATTATTTTGTGTCATTTAAAGGAATATTCTCGTTTTTTCCGTCGGCCAGAGCAGCTTTCCGTGTGTTTCATCCAGTCCCTGGATTGGATCTATAGGTGTGTCCAGGGGATCGACATAAACCCTGTTTGTAAACAATAAAAGCGTTAAGAAACATTAAACTAAAAGAGAGGCACTGACAGCACAGTTTTGATGGCCTACATTTCCCAGGATCCTTTGAATGTGTCAGATCCGTGATGGCAGGCTATGACAACCCCAAATGTTTTGAAACTACATATCCCTTGATTCTCTGACAGCTTTATTCCTCAATAGGCATCATGGGTCATGTAGTTCAGTAATATCTGGAGTGTCAAGACTTGCCATCACTGCATTGGACGGCCAGAGAATCATGGGTGTTGTAGTTCAGTAACACCGGTTGGGGGAGTTTGAGATCCTGGTGCTAAAACAAGCATTTTCCTCACTTTCGTCCATTATTTTCTGCTTTAAGACCGTATTACTGTTTGTAGGAAGAGTCCGCGGACTCCTCCAGACCTGAGCATGCGCGCGCTTCGAGGTCCTGCTCCAATCCAGCTGTGCACTGCTGTGCACTGCTGTGCGACTCGCAGGGACTGAGGTGGCACATTCCGGTCAAGGGGAGACGTCCACAGACTTTTTTTTTTATATAAAGGGGGAATAAATCATGTGGAGCTCCCTGTTTTAACATGAAAATAGATTTGGAGCAGAGAGCAGCTAACCATTGCCCTTCATGTTTGGAACTACGTCTCCCATGAGCCTCAACTGAAGTACTGAGTGGCTAAGCATTATGGGAGCTGTAGTTCCAAACCATCTGGAGGACCCAGGCTGCTGCCTCTGTGATATATGGGGTCTGTAATGACAGTTCATGCGATAACATTGTGGATCTCGCTATATACGAGCACAGGGAAGGGAAGTGTCGCCCCCTGCAGGGTAGGAGCGCTGATAACCATGACATTTCAATGTTCTTCAACTCATCTGAAAACATGAGAAATCTCAATGTATCCTTCCTGCTAAAAGCCTTTATAAGGAAATAACCTGCCGAGACGTTGGTTTCCCCCTGGTTTAGGCCAGGCTTGGGCTGAGGAGGCCCCAGGCTGAAAAGTCTGTTTAGGATCAGACTCAGAAGTAGGGATGTGCTGTTCGGTTCGATCGGTTCGGAGTTCAATTCGAACATTGGCCGTTCGAAAGTTCGCGAACTACGAACATTTCCGCGTGTTCGGTTCGAGTTAAAAAAAAAATGCTTAAAAAATCTAAATATAAAGAGACTCTTTACTGCAGAATATTATAATAAACGGTTTATTAGATACTGGATTAAAACAGGAATATTTTTAACATTGAAACCTATGGGATAAAACATTTTTTAAAAAATAAAATCCGAGGACATTTTTAAATGTCCCCAGCAACATGAAATAATTTTTTTTTTCTTTTCTTTCTAATACTCACCTGATTCCTGGATCCACAAACTGTAGAGGTGCTGCCCGGCAGTGTGCCGAATCATATGCTGCATTATTTATACTGTAAGGCTGGGTTCACACCTGCGTTTTTTTTACACACGCAATACGTGTGTTTTTTAACGCGCAAACGTAAAAGACATGCGAACGCGCATTGCAGCGCGTTCACGGCCATAGACTGCAGAGTGAACGCGCTGCAATACGCCCCAAAGAAGCTCCTGTACTTCTTTGGGCGTAGGACGTTTTACAGCGCGTTCATGCAGGTATGAACGGGTCCCATAGCAAACAATGGGATTTCCCTGTTAATGCGTTTTACAGCGTGCAGGAACATGCTGTAAAACGCTTAGGAGTGAACCGGGCCTTAAGGTGCTGCCCGGCAGTGTGAGGATTCATATGCTGCATTAGTCTTCTTACAAATTTGGTTACTTAACCCGTTTGCGTTTGGATTGTAATATTGTGACATCCAGGGCCCCGGGTGGCGATGGGGGGGGGGGGCCCGGACGCATGGTGCCGCCAGCTGGCCAAATTCCAGGAGCTCTGGCGGCACCCGGCATAGCTGTGAGTGATCAGGGGGCAGGGCGCGGCATGATGACGCAGAGCCGCCGGGACTGATGTGCGCCAATTCTCACCATATACAGTAGCGCAGTACTAGTGCCTAAACATTGTTGAGCTGGTTTTGTTATAACAACTACTCTCGCTCTGTGCCCCTGTCTGGTATATTCCGCTGCTTGTTACTGCTGGTGCACTTCCATCCTGCCATACACTATAGCGCAGTAATATTTGGGTGCACTGCCACTGACGCCTATATTACCAGAATCATTTCAATGTAATATTGGACCGTAGGGTCCAACCCTGCACTCTTCCACAATACCGCAGAGGGGTTACGGTGTGACGGCACTGTTGCCGACACTAAGGCTAGGGTCAGATTAACGCATTTTTCACGTTGTCCGTGAAAATGTGCGTTCGAAGAATGGACGTATTTTTTCACGGAATACGCGATAGCGGTCATACGATGCGCAGTTTCATCCGTGATTTTGTACGGATCATCAATAAAACACTTTTTGCGTCTGGACGTTATGTTGGCCGGACATTAGCAGTGTCTGACATCTCCAATTCACGCACACACGCCGCTAGCGGACGCAGCGCACTCTGTACGTCAGTACTAGTGGTTTAACGTTCTCGAAAAAATGCGTTCATTTTCCACTTGCGTTGCGCAGCCGGACTTTTGTGCGACCGTACTTCGTATATTGGCCGTCATTGCCCGGCATCTGCTGCTAGTGCGGCCGTGATTAAGTGCGCCAGAACGCGCGTTCGCACTGCCTCAGTCTGACCCTAGCCTAAAGGCCCAATTTTAAAGCACCTATTGTTACTTTCATCCAAAGCCTGCATAAGGCTGGGGTCAGATGAACGCAGTGCGAACGCGCGTGCAGCCGCACTTTATTACGGTCGTAGTAGCAGCAAATGACGGCCAATATATGAAGTACGGCCACACGATAGTGCGGCCGCGCAACGCAAGCAGCAAACAAACGCATTTTTTTGAGAACGTGATACCGCTAGTACTGACGTACAGTGTGCGCTACATCTGCTAGAGGCGTGTGTGCGTGATTAGGAGACGTCAGACGCTGCTCTTGTCCGGCCAACATCACGTCCAGACGCAAAAAGGGTTTTATAATAAAATAGGGATGTGTGTTTTGGGTTTTGGAATTTCGGAATTTTCGCGAAATGTCCCGATTCGTGTCTTCGGATTCGGCCGAATTTCCGTATCGGATTGGATCCGAAAATGGCAGATCTGAAAAGTTTTCAGAGCCGCAACGAAATTTTTTCGGAATTTTCGAATGGACTTGAAAATTGAAATCATGAAATGTATCAAATCGAAAATTTATTTTCACTCTATTCGTGATTTTGGTTCCATTTCGGTAATTTCGGACGTCATATTTATCGGTTATATCGCTGATTCTGTAAATTTTGTACCATTTCCAATGATCCGATAATTCTGTTGATACGATACTTCTGTCGTAGTCGGATCATTTACGTCCGCGGTTCGCGCATGCGCGCGTCTCCATTATGGCCTGTCGTAAACTTTACGGAGCCATTGTAGAGTTTGAAATTTTTTTAGACAGACCAAAAAAAAACCCACTATTACAATGCCTCAAACTCTAAGGGAGTCCTATTCGGACACGTCATCCCCTTCCACCCCAGAGACACCCAGGAAGAAGCGGGCCAGCAACATGGCATTTGAGGAGATGGTGGAGCTGGTCCACATCTTCGAAAAACGAGATTACGACTGCCGTAAGGGCCCTTACGGCAGGAAGAGCAATGTCCGCAAGGACCACATCCTCGATAAGGTTCGCACCACCATCGTGGAATTGTTTGACAAAGACCGGACGAAGGACCAGCTCCGAAAACGCTGGTCCGACCTCAAGGCACGCGAGCAGGAGCAGCTGAGGCACATCCGGCGTGCATAGCCAAACGTAAGTGTCATGTTATATTGTAAAGCGCTGCGCAAACTGTTGGCGCTATATAAATCCTGTATAATAATAATAATGTGCTTGCATGTGCTAATGTGCACAGAAATACGTTTATTTATCTAGTCCTTTTTTCATGCAATGTGATTGTGTATAGCTTTGCCTTTTCACGACTCGTCATACATGCATTTTTGCCATAGCTCTTCTTTGTTGTGATTTTACGTATTCGTGAAAATTGTGACATTTGATGTATGTAGATGAAGTTACAATGCTGGATTTCTTTTGGCACTGTGTGTATAGTCTGTAGTGTGCTGGGGGGGGGGGGTTGTTGTGATTGAGTGATGCATACGAGATGACCCGCAGCTTGCCCAATATTGGCTCCCACCTGCGCATCAACAAAAATCTCTGCGTCTCTGCTAAGGCTAGGGTCAGACGAAAGCATTTTTCCCCGCGAACGTGAAAAAGTGCGTCCGAATGCATTGACGTATTTTTTCACGGAATGCGCAAAAACGGTCAGACGACGCGCATTTTCGGGCGTGATTTTGTACGGATCGTCAATAAAACTCTTTTTGCGTCTGGACGTTATGTAGGCTGGACATTAGCAGCGTCTGACGTCTCCTAATCACGCAAACACGCCGCTATGCCGCAGCTGCGCACTCAGTACGTCAGTACTAGCGGTTCAGCGTTCTCAGAAAAATTGCGTTCAAATTCCACTTGCGTTGCACGGCCGGACTTTTGTGCGGCCGTACATCGTACATTGGCCGTCATTGCGCGTCATCTGCTGCTAGTGCGGCCGTAATTATGTGCGCCAGAACGCACGTTAAAAGTGCGCTGGTCTGACCCCAGCCTTAGTGGTAGGATGGGACATGTAGTTCCTCTGAAAGTGCATCCAAACAGAGCCGCGTTCAATACCTCAGCAGCTGCTGAATTGATGCAGCGCAGCAGTTCAGTTTGCTGCAGCAGTGTCATTATTGAACGCTTTGGGTGCGAATTTCAAAACAAAATGGCGGATTTCTGTAGTTTCTCAATATCCGCAGTTTTATTCGCAGAAACTGAGGCTGAGGCATCTATAAAATAAATAAAAGCAGTCGCACAATGCGTTTTGTACGCACACAACACAAATAATAGTTTTTATTGAATAAATGTAATGTTTACTTCTGAAAAACTATATAATTGAACGGTAATATATGTCTGTGCAGAGGAAATAATAAATAAATATTTTGTGACTTTAGAACTACTGTATGAGATGGGAGAAGTGGGGGGTCAAGCTGGTAGTGGAGGGGTGTCGCAATACTTTCGGCAATATAGTGTATCGATATACCATTTTTTCCAGTCTGCATTATTTACGTGTTATTTTTTGGATTTGGCAGAAAACAGGAAGAAGGCAGCATCTCATGCCCCGGCGGGCACCAGTGCCCCAGTGGAGGAGGAGGGGGAGCCACGGGCGACTACCAGCACTGGTATATACTGTTTTATTTTGCAACGACTTTTGGTCAAAAACAGAAACCTTTTTTTATATATAACACAAGAGGTGTGGAGGAGGAGGATGAGCAGCAGGAGGAGGAGGAGCAGGAGGAGGAGGTGCAGGAGGAGGAGGTGCAGGAGGAGGACGATGAGGGAGCCGGAACCGGAACCGCAGTAGAAGTACGATGAGGGAGAGAGGGAGACGGAGCCGCAGGAGGAGGACGATGAGAGGGAGCCTGAGCCACAGGAGGAGGACGATAAGGGAGCCGGAGCCGCAGGAAGAGGACGATGAGGGAGAGAGGCAGCCGGAGCCGCAGGAAGAGAACAATGAGGGAGAGAGGCAGCCGGAGCCGCAGGAGGCCACCAGTTCAGGTTTTTTTTTTACTGTTGTATTTTGCAATGAATTTTGGTCAAAAATAAATCAGTTTTGTTGCTTACTGTATTTTTTATTTCTTTAATTTCTTAGATATAGCACCAAAAGAGGTGCTGACAGTGGTGGTGGAGGGGGAGTCGAAGCCTCAGGAGGCCGCCAGCTCTGGTATATATATAGTTATATTTTTTTAAAGACTTTCAGTCAAAAACAGAAACCTGTTTTACTTACTTTTTTTTCCTTCTTTCATTTATTGGATATATAGCAGGAGAAGCCAGACCGGACAGGTCCAGCGTCAGGGTGAGGAATAGGATGGCGATCGGCGAGCTACGTCTGGCTGGCAATAAACTCCATGCCATCCAGGAGTTGCTGGAGAAGTTGCGGAAGCATCTTAATAAAGCCACCGATGTCCTGGAACGGCACTAGACCAGCCTCCCCTCCTCCCCCCTATGTTTGTCCCAGTTGGGCAGTTTGCCATGTGGCATTTTTTTTAAATAAATTTTTTTTCCCCACTATTTTCCTGTGTTTGTGTGCGTTGCTTTTCCTTACTTAATATGTATTGCTTGGTTTCCTCACTGTTAAAAATTATGTACATAAATTTATTGACATTTCTATGGACCCTTTGTCATAAATTTGTCAACATATTTGTGACAATGAATGTGACTGAACATTCTACACTTCCTGCCTGGCCAAAAAATGTCACACACTTTAACACAACCTTGTACTGCCTTGAGATTTCATTACCGTGGCCTGGTTTTGTTAAGCTTAGGCGATGTCACAACATGGATTTTTGTCCACAGTCACATTCATTGTATAACCAAGACTTTATCAAAAAATATTGATAGCAGCACTGAGTGAAGTCTTCTCCGACACAACCCAAAGATCCTCAGTGCGGCTCAGGTCTAGTTTAGTAAGTTGCCCCTGTTCGCGGCTCCACACACACTGCACGTTTCACCTCCTCTCCGCTTCTCCCAGCTATGAGCTCTCTCCCACCGCTGCCAGCTAAGGCTGGGGTCAGACGAACGCAGTTTTGACGTGCGTTTAGCCGCACGAAATCACGGCCGTGCTAGCAGCAAATGACGTCCAATGCCGGGCAGCATACGACGAACGGCCGCACGAAAGTTCGTCCGTGCAACGCAAGTGGCAAACGAACGCATTTTTTCGAGAACGTCAAACCGCTAGTACGGACGTACAGAGTGCGTTGCGGCCGCATAGCGGCGTGTTTGTGTGATTAGGAGACGTCAGACACTGCTAATGTCCGGCCAACAAAACGTCCAGACGCAAAAAGGGTTTTATTGATGATCTGTACAAAATCACGGACGTAAATGCGCATCGTATGACCGCTATCGCGTATTCCGTGAAAAAATGCGTCCATTCGTTCGAACGCATTTTTCACGGACAACGTGAAAAATGCGTTCGTCTGACCCTAGCCTTAGGCTAGGGTCAGACGAACGCATTTTTCACGTGCGTTTAGCCGCACGAAATTACGGCCGTGCTAGCAGCAAATGACTTCCAATGCCGGGGAACATACGACGAACGGCCGCACGAAAGTTCGTCCGTGCAACGCAAGTCGCCAACGAACGCATTTTTTCGAGAACATCAAACCGCTACTACTGACGTACAGAGTGCGCTGCGGCCACATAGCGGTGTGTGTGTGATTAGGAGACGTCAGACGCTGCTAATGTCCGGCTAACATAACGTCCAGACACAAAAAGTGTTTTATTGATGATCCGTACAAAATCACGGACGAAAAGGCGCATCGTATGACCGCTATCGCGTATTCCGGGGAAAAATACGTACGTTCGTTCGAACGCACTTTTTCACGGACAACGTGAAAAATGCGTTCGTCTGACCCTAGCCTTAGAAGCTGCCTGCCGAGAAGGTCACATCTTTGCAGGACGACAACAGTGTGGGGACACGGCAGCTGCCGACAGAACTAAGACCTCATCGTGTAGGGGTTGAGGGGTGTGCTTCCCAGCAGTGTGCGTATTCTTATGCTGCATTAATTAAACTGCAGAGAGGTGCTTCCCAGCAGTGTGCGTATTCATATGCTGCATTAATTATACTGCAGAGAGGCGCTTCCCAGCAGTGTGTGGATTCATACGCTGCATTAATTATACTGCAGAGAGGCGCTTCCCAGCAGTGTGTGGATTCATATGCTGCATTAATTATACTGCAGAGAGGTGCTTCCCAGCAGTGTGTGGATTCATATGCTGCATTAATTATTCCGCAGAGAGGCGCTTCCCGGCAGTGTGTGGATTCATATGCTGCATTAATTATTCCGCAGAGAGGCGCTTCCCAGCAGTGTGTGGATTCATATGCTGCATTAATTATACCGCAGAGAGGTGCTTCCCAGCAGTGTGTGGATTCATATGCTGCATTAATTATACTGTAGAGAGGTGCTTCCCAGCAGTGTGTGGATTCATATGCTGCATTAATTATACTGCAGAGAGGCGCTTCCCAGCAGTGTGTGGATTCATATGCTGCATTAATTATACCGCAGAGAGGTGCTTCCCAGCAGTGTGTGGATTCATATGCTGCATTAATTATACTGCAGAGAGGCGCTTCCCAGCAGTGTGTGGATTCATATGCTGCATTAATTATACTGTAGAGAGGTGCTTCCCAGCAGTGTGCGTATTCATATGCTGCATTAATTATACCGCAGAGAGGTGCTTCCCCGCAGTGTGTGGATTCATATGCTGCATTAATTATACTGTAGAGAGGTGCTTCCCAGCAGTGTGCGTATTCATATGCTGCATTAATTATACTGCAGAGAGGTGCTTCCCAGCAGTGTGTGGATTCATATGCTGCATTAATTATACTGCAGAGAGGCGCTTCCCGGCAGTGTGTGGATTCATATGCTGCATTAATTATTCCGCAGAGAGGTGCATCCCAGCAGTATGTGGATTCATATGCTGCATTAATTATTCCGCAGAGAGGCGCTTCCCGGCAGTGTGTGGATTCATATGCTGCATTAATTATTCCGCAGAGAGGCGCTTCCCAGCAGTGTGTGGATTCATATGCTGCATTAATTATACCGCAGAGAGGTGCTTCCCAGCAGAGTGTGGATTCATATGCTGCATTAATTATACCGCAGAGAGGCGCTGCCCAGCAGTGTGTGGATTCATATGCTGCATTAATTATTCCGCAGAGAGGTGCATCCCAGCAGTGTGTGGATTCATATGCTGCATTAATTATTCTGCAGAGAGGCGCTTCCCAGCAGTGTGTGGATTCATATGCTGCATTAATTATACCGCAGAGAGGTGCTTCCCAGCAGAGTGTGGATTCACATGCTGCATTAATTATACTGCAGAGAGGCGCTTCCCAGCAGTGTGTGGATTCATATGCTGCATTAATTATTCCGCAGAGAGGCGCTTCCCAGCAGTGTGTGGATTGATATGCTGCATTAATTATACTGCAGAGAGGTGGATCCCAGCAGTGTGTGGATTCATATGCTGCATTAATTATACCGCAGAGAGGCGCTTCCCAGCAGTGTGTGGATTGATATGCTGCATTAATTATACTGCAGAGAGGTGCTTCCCAGCAGTGTGTGGATTCATATGCTGCATTAATTATACTGCAGAGAGGCGCTTCCCAGCAGTGTGCGTATTCATATGCTGCATTAATTATACTGCAGAGAGGTGCTTCCCAGCAGTGTGCGTATTCATATGCTGCATTAATTATACTGCAGAGAGGCGCTTCCTGGCAGTGTGTGTGGATTCATATGCTGCATTAATTATACTGCAGAGAGGTGCTTCCCAGCAGTGTGTGGATTCATATGCTGCATTAATTATTCCGCAGAGAGGCGCTTCCCAGCAGTGTGTGGATTCACATGCTGCATTAATTATACCGCAGAGAGGCGCTTCCCAGCAGTGTGCGTATTCATATGCTGCATTAATTATACTGCAGAGAGGCGCTTCCTGGCAGTGTGTGGATTCATATGCTGCATTAATTATACTGCAGAGAGGCGCTTCCTGGCAGTGTGTGTGGATTCATATGCTGCATTAATTATTCCGCAGAGAGGTGCATCCCAGCAGTATGTGGATTCATATGATGCATTAATTATTCCGCAGAGAGGCGCTTCCCGGCAGTGTGTGGATTCATATGCTGCATTAATTATTCCGCAGAGAGGCGCTTCCCAGCAGTGTGCGTATTCATATGCTGCATTAATTATACTGCAGAGAGGTGCTTCCCAGCAGTGTGTGGATTCATATGCTGCATTAATTATTCCGCAGAGAGGTGCATCCCAGCAGTATGTGGATTCATATGCTGCATTAATTATTCCGCAGAGAGGCGCTTCCCGGCAGTGTGTGGATTCATATGCGGCATTAATTATTCCGCAGAGAGGCGCTTCCCAGCAGTGTGTGGATTCATATGCTGCATTAATTATACTGCAGAGAGGCGCTTCCCAGCAGTGTGTGGATTCATATGCTGCATTAATTATTCCGCAGAGAGGCGCTTCCCAGCAGTGTGTGGATTCATATGCTGCATTAATTATACTGCACAGAGGTGCTTCCCAGCAGTGTGTGGATTGATATGCTGCATTAATTATACTGCAGAGAGGTGCTTCCCAGCAGTGTGTGGATTCCCATGCTGCATTAATTATACTGCAGAGAGGCGCTTCCCAGCAGTGTGTGGATTCATATGCTGCATTAATTATTCCGCAGAGAGGCGCTTCCCAACAGTGTGTGGATTGATATGCTGCATTAATTATACTGCAGAGAGGTGCTTCCCAGCAGTGTGCGTATTCATATGCTGCATTAATTATACTGCAGAGAGGTGCTTCCCAGCAGTGTGTGGATTCACATGCTGCATTAATTATACTGCAGAGAGGCGCTTCCCAGCAGTGTGTGGATTCATATGCTGCATTAATTATTCCGCAGAGAGGCGCTTCCCAGCAGTGTGTGGATTGATATGCTGCATTAATTATACTGCAGAGAGGTGCATCCCAGCAGTAGGTGGATTCATATGCTGCATTAATTATTCCGCAGAGAGGCGCTTCCCCGCAGTGTGTGGATTCATATGCTGCATTAATTATTCCGCAGAGAGGCGCTTCCCAGCAGTGTGTGGATTCATATGCTGCATTAATTATACCGCAGAGAGGTGCTTCCCAGCAGTGTGTGGATTGATATGCTGCATTAATTATACTGCAGAGAGGTGCTTCCCAGCAGTGTGCGTATTCATATGCTGCATTAATTATACTGCAGAGAGGCGCTTCCTGGCAGTGTGTGTGGATTCATATGCTGCATTAATTATACTGCAGAGAGGTGCTTCCCAGCAGTGTGCGTATTCATATGCTGCATTAATTATACTGCAGAGAGGCGCTTCCCAGCAGTGTGTGGATTCATATGCTGCATTAATTATACTGCAGAGAGGTGCTTCCCAGCAGTGTGTGGATTCATATGCTGCATTAATTATTCCGCAGAGAGGCGCTTCCCAGCAGTGTGTGGATTCACATGCTGCATTAATTATACCGCAGAGAGGCGCTTCCCAGCAGTGTGCGTATTCATATGCTGCATTAATTATACTGCAGAGAGGTGCTTCCCAGCAGTGTGCGTATTCAGATGCTGCATTAATTATACTGCAGAGAGGCGCTTCCTGGCAGTGTGTGTGGATTCATATGCTGCATTAATTATACTGCAGAGAGGTGCTTCCCAGCAGTGTGTGGATTCATATGCTGCATTAATTATACTGCAGAGAGGTGCTTCCCTGCAGTGTGTGGATTCCTATGCTGCATTAATTATGCTGCAGAGAGGCGCTTCCCAGCAGTGTGTGGATTCATATGCTGCATTAATTATTCCGCAGAGAGGCGCTTCCCAGCAGTGTGTGGATTCATATGCTGCATTAATTATACCGCAGAGGCGCTTCCAAGCAGTGTTTGGATTCATATGCTGCATTAATTATACCGCAGAGAGGCGCTTCCCAGCAGTGTGTGGATTGATATGCTGCATTAATTATACTGCAGAGAGGCGCTTCCCCGCAGTGTGTGGATTCATATGCTGCATTAATTATACCGCAGAGAGGCGCTTCCCAGCAGTGTGTGGATTCATATGCTGCATTATACTGCAGAGAGGTGCTTCCCTGCAGTGTGTGGATTCCTATGCTGCATTAATTATGCTGCAGAGAGGCGCTTCCCAGCAGTGTGTGGATTCATATGCTGCATTAATTATTCCGCAGAGAGGCGCTTCCCAGCAGTATGTGGATTCATATGCTGCATTAATTATACCGCAGAGGCGCTTCCCAGCAGTGTGTGGATTCATATGCTGCATTAATTATACCGCAGAGAGGCGCTTCCCAGCAGTGTGTGGATTGATATGCTGCATTAATTATACTGCAGAGAGGCGCTTCCCCGCAGTGTGTGGATTCATATGCTGCATTAATTATACCGCAGAGAGGCCCTTCCCAGCAGTGTGTGGATTCATATGCTGCATTAATTATACTGCAGAGAGGCGCTTCCCAGCAGTGAGTGGATTCATATGCTGCATTAATTATACTGCAGAGAGGCGCTTCCCGGCAGTGTGCGTATTCATATGCTGCATTAATTATACTGCAGAGTGGCGCTTCCTGGCAGTGTGCGTATTCATATGCTGCATTAATTATACTGCAGAGAGGTGCTTCCCTGCAGTGTGTGGATTCCTATGCTGCATTAATTATGGTGCAGAGAGGCGCTTCCCAGCAGTGTGTGGATTCATATGCTGCATTAATTGTACTGCAGAGAGGCGCTTCCCAGCAGTGTGTGGATTCATATGCTGCATTAATTATTCCGCAGAGAGGCGCTTCCCAGCAGTATGTGGATTCATATGCTGCATTAATTATCCTGCAGAGGCGCTTCCCAGCAGTGTGTGGATTCATATGCTGCATTAATTATTCCGCAGAGAGGCGCTTCCCAGCAGTATGTGGATTCATATGCTGCATTAATTATGCCGCAGAGGCGCTTCCCAGCAGTGTTTGGATTCATATGCTGCATTAATTATACCGCAGAGAGGCGCTTCCCAGCAGTGTGTGGATTGATATGCTGCATTAATTATACTGCAGAGAGGCGATTCCCAGCAGTGTGTGGATTCACGTGCTGCATTAATTATACTGCAGAGAGTTGCTTCCTGGCAGTGTGCGTATTCATATGCTGCATTAATTATACGGCAGAGAGGCGCTTCCTGGCAGTGTGCGTATTCATATGCTGCATTAATTATACTGCAGAGAGGCGCTTCCCCGCAGTGTGTGGATTCATCTGCTGCATTAATTATACTGCAGAGAGGCGATTCCCAGCAGTGTGTGGATTCACGTGCTGCATTAATTATACTGCAGAGAGTTGCTTCCTGGCAGTGTGCGTATTCATATGCTGCATTAATTATACGGCAGAGAGGCGCTTCCCCGCAGTGTGTGGATTCATATGCTGCATTAATTATACCGCAGAGAGGCGCTTCCCAGCAGTGTGTGGATTCATATGCTGCATTAATTATACTGCAGAGAGGTGCTTCCCCGCAGTGTGTGGATTCATATGCTGCATTAATTATACCGCAGAGAGGCGCTTCCCAGCAGTGTGTGGATTCATATGCTGCATTAATTATACTGCAGAGAGGTGCTTCCCAGCAGTGTGTGGATTCATATGCTGCATTAATTATACTGCAGAGAGGCGCTTCCCCGCAGTGTGTGGATTCATATGCTGCATTAATTATACCGCAGAGAGGCGCTTCCCAGCAGTGTGTGGATTCATATGCTGCATTAATTATACTGCAGAGAGGCGCTTCCCCGCAGTGTGTGGATTCATATGCTGCATTAATTATACCGCAGAGAGGCGCTTCCCAGCAGTGTGTGGATTCATATGCTGCATTAATTATACTGCAGAGAGGTGCTTCCCAGCAGTGTGTGGATTCATATGCTGCATTAATGATACTGCAGAGAGGCGCTTCCCAGCAGTGTGTGGATTCATATGCTGCATTAATTATACCGCAGAGAGGCGCTTCCCCGCAGTGTGTGGATTCATATGCTGCATTAATTATACCGCAGAGAGGCGCTTCCCAGCAGTGTGTGGATTCATATGCTGCATTAATTATACTGCAGAGAGGCGCTTCCCCGCAGTGTGTGGATTCATATGCTGCATTAATTATACCGCAGAGAGGCGCTTCCCAGCAGTGTGTGGATTCATATGCTGCATTAATTATACTGCAGAGAGGTGCTTCCCAGCAGTGTGTGGATTCATATGCTGCATTAATGATACTGCAGAGAGGCGCTTCCCAGCAGTGTGTGGATTCATATGCTGCATTAATTATACCGCAGAGAGGCGCTTCCCAGCAGTGTGTGGATTCATATGCTGCATTAATTATACTGCAGAGAGGTGCTTCCCAGCAGTGTGTGGATTCATATGCTGCATTAATGATACTGCAGAGAGGCGCTTCCAGCAGTGTGTGGATTCATATGCTGCATTAATTATACCGCAGAGAGGCGCTTCCCAGCAGTGTGTGGATTCATATGTTGAATTAATTATACCGCAGAGAGGCGCTTCCCAGCAGTGTGTGGATTGATATGCTGCATTAATTATACTGCAGAGAGGCGCTTCCCATCAGTGTGTGGATTCATATGCTGCATTAATCATACCGCAGAGAGGCGCTTCCCAGCAGTGTGTGGATTCATATGCTGCATTAATTATTCCGCAGAGAGGCGCTTCCCAGCAGTATGTGGATTCATATGCTGCATTAATTATACCGCAGAGAGGCGCTTCCCAGCAGTGTGTGGATTGATATGCTGCATTAATTATACTGCAGAGAGGCGCTTCCCAGCAGTGTGTGGATTCATATGCTGCATTAATTATTCCGCAGAGAGGCGCTTCCCAGCAGTGTGTGGATTCATATGCTGCATTAATTATACCGCAGAGAGGCGCTTCCCAGCAGTGTATGGATTGATATGCTGCATTAATTATACTGCAGAGAGGCGCTTCCCCGCAGTGTGTGGATTCATATGCTGCATTAATTATACCGCAGAGAGGCGCTTCCCAGCAGTGTGTGGATTCACATGCTGCATTAATTATACTGCAGAGAGGTGCTTCCCAGCAGTGTGTGGATTCACATGCTGCATTAATTATACTGCAGAGAGGTGCTTCCTGGCAGTGTGTGGATTCATATGCTGCATTAATTATACGGCAGAGAGGTGCTTCCCAGCAGTGAGTGGATTCATATGCTGCATTAATTATACTGCAGAGAGGCGCTTCCCAGCAGTGTGTGGATTCATATGCTGCATTAATAACTGCAGAGAGGCGCTTCCCCGCAGTGTGTGGATCAAGATGCTGCATTAATTATACCGCAGATAGGCGCTTCCCAGCAGTGTGTGGATTCATATGCTGGCATTAATTATACTGCAGAGAGGTGCTTCCCGGCAGTGTGCGTATTCAAATGCTGCATTAATTATACTGCAGAGTGGCGCTTCCCAGCAGTGTGTGGATTCATATGCTGCATTATACTGCAGAGAGTGCTTCCCTGCAGTGTGTGCGATTCCTATGCTGCATTAATTATCTGCAGAGAGGCCGCTTCCAGCAGTGTGTGATTCATATGCTGCATAATTATACTGCAGAGGCGCTTCCCAGCAGTGTGTGGATTCATATGCTGCATTAATTATACTGCAGAGAGGCGCTTCCTGGCAGTGTGCGTATTCATATGCTGCATTAATTATACTGCAGAGAGGCGCTTCCCAGCAGTGTGTGGATTCATATGCTGCATTAATTATACTGCAGAGAGGTGCTTCCCTGCAGTGTGTGGATTCATATGCTGCATTAATTATACTGCAGAGAGGTGCTTCCCCGCAGTGTGTGGATTCATATGCTGCATTAATTATACTGCAGAGAGGCGTTTCCCGGCAGTGTGTGGATTCATATGCTGCATTAATTATACTGCAGAGAGGTGCTTCCCAGCAGTGAGTGGATTCATATGCTGCATTAATTATACTGCAGAGAGGCGCTTCCCAGCAGTGTGTGGATTCATATGCTGCATTAATTATACTGCAGAGAGGCGTTTCCCCGCAGTGTGTGGATTCAGATGCTGCATTAATTATACCGCAGAGAGGCGCTTCCCAGCAGTGTGTGGATTCATATGCTGCATTAATTATACTGCAGAGAGGTGCTTCCCGGCAGTGTGCGTATTCATATGCTGCATTAATTATACTGCAGAGTGGCGCTTCCCAGCAGTGTGTGGATTCATATGTTGCATTAATTATACTGCAGAGAGGCGCTTCCCGGCAGTGTGCGTATTCATATGCTGCATTAATTATACTGCAGAGTGGCACTTCCTGGCAGTGTGTGGATTCATATGCTGCATTAATTATACCGCAGAGAGGTGCTTCCCAGCAGTGTGTGGATTCATATGCTGCATTATACTGCAGAGAGGTGCTTCCCTGCAGTGTCTGGATTCCTATGCTGCATTAATTATGCTGCAGAGAGGCGCTTCCCAGCAGTGTGTGGATTCATATGCTGCATTAATTATACTGCAGAGGCGCTTCCCAGCAGTGTGTGGATTCATATGCTGCATTAATTATTCCGCAGAGAGGCGCTTCCCAGCAGTATGTGGATTCATATGCTGCATTAATTATACTGCAGAGGCGCTTCCCAGCAGTGTGTGGATTCATATGCTGCATTAATTATTCCGCAGAGAGGCGCTTCCCAGCAGTATGTGGATTCATATGCTGCATTAATTATACCGCAGAGGCGCTTCCCAGCAGTGTATGGATTCATATGCTGCATTAATTATACTGCAGAGAGGTGCTTCCCCGCAGTGTGTGGATTCATATGCTGCATTAATTATACTGCAGAGAGGCGCTTCCTGGCAGTGTGCGTATTCATATGCTGCATTAATTATACTGCAGAGAGGTGCTTCCCAGCAGTGTGCGTATTCATATGCTGCATTAATTATACTGCAGAGAGGCGCTTCCCCGCAGTGTGTGGATTCACATGCTGCATTAATTATACTGCAGAGAGGTGCTTCCTGGCAGTGTGTGGATTCATATGCTGCATTAATTATACTGCAGAGAGGCGCTTCCTGGCAGTGTGCGTATTCATATGCTGCATTAATTATACTGCAGAGAGGCGCTTCCCAGCAGTGTGTGGATTCATATGCTGCATTACTTATACTGCAGAGAGGTGCTTCCCCGCAGTG
Organism: Leptobrachium leishanense; assembly: GCA_009667805.1. Classification (NCBI taxonomy): domain Eukaryota; kingdom Metazoa; phylum Chordata; class Amphibia; order Anura; family Megophryidae; genus Leptobrachium; species Leptobrachium leishanense. The sequence goes on from CM019075.1 coordinate 80,941,402, forward strand.
TGTGGATTCACATGCTGCATTAATTATACTGCAGAGAGGTGCTTCCTGGCAGTGTGTGGATTCATATGCTGCATTAATTATACTGCAGAGAGGCGCTTCCCCGCAGTGTGTGGATTCACATGCTGCATTAATTATACTGCAGAGAGGTGCTTCCTGGCAGTGTGTGGATTCATATGCTGCATTAATTATACTGCAGAGAGGCGCTTCCCCGCAGTGTGTGGATTCATATGCTGCATTAATTATACTGCAGAGAGGCGCTTCCCAGCAGTGTGTGGATTCATATGCTGCATTAATTATACTGCAGAGAGGTGCTTCTGGCAGTGTGCGTATTCTATGCTGCATTAATTATACTGCAGAGAGGCGCTTCCCAGCAGTGGTGTGGATTCATATGCTGCATTAATTATACTGCAGAGAGGCGCTTCCTGGCAGTGTGCGTATTCATATGCTGCATTAATTATACTGCAGAGAGGCGCTTCCCAGCAGTGTGTGGATTCATATGCTGCATTAATTATACTGCAGAGAGGTGCTTCCCCGCAGTGTGTGGATTCATATGCTTCATTAATTATACTGCAGAGAGGCGCTTCCCCGCAGTGTGTGGATTCATATGCTGCATTAATTATACTGCAGAGAGGCGCTTCCCAGCAGTGTGTGGATTCATATGCTGCATTAATTATACTGCAGAGAGGTGCTTCCTGGCAGTGTGTGGATTCATATGCTGCATTAATTATACTGCAGAGAGGCGCTTCCCCGCAGTGTGTGGATTCATATGCTGCATTAATTATACTGCAGAGAGGCGCTTCCTGGCAGTGTGCGTATTCATATGCTGCATTAATTATACTGCAGAGAGGCGCTTCCCAGCAGTGTGTGGATTCATATGCTGCATTAATTATACTGCAGAGAGGTGCTTCCCCGCAGTGTGTGGATTCATATGCTGCATTAATTATACTGCAGAGAGGCGCTTCCTGGCAGTGTGCGTATTCATATGCTGCATTAATTATACTGCAGAGAGGCGCTTCCCCGCAGTGTGTGGATTCATATGCTGCATTAATTATACTGCAGAGAGGCGCTTCCCAGCAGTGTGTGGATTCATATGCTGCATTAATTATACTGCAGAGAGGTGCTTCCCAGCAGCGTGTGGATTCATATGCTGCATTAATTATACTGCAGAGAGGTGCTTCCTGGCAGTATGTGGATTCATATGCTGCATTAATTATACTGCAGAGAGGCGCTTCCCCGCAGTGTGTGGATTCATATGCTGCATTAATTATACTGCAGAGAGGTGCTTCCCCGCAGTGTGTGGATTCATATGCTGCATTAATTATACTGCAGAGAGGCGCTTCCCGGCAGTGAGTGGATTCATATGCTGCATTAATTATACTGCAGAGAGGCGCTTCCCGGCAGTGAGTGGATTCATATGCTGCATTAATTATACCGCAGAGAGGCGCTTCCTGGCAGTGTGCGTATTCATATGCTGCATTAATTATACCGCAGAGAGGCGCTTCCCCGCAGTGTGTGGATTCATATGCTGCATTAATTATACTGCAGAGAGGCGCTTCCCAGCAGTGTGTGGATTCATATGCTGCATTAATTATACTGCAGAGAGGCGCTTCCCAGCAGTGTGTGGATTCATATGCTGCATTAATTATACTACAGAGAGGCGCTTCCTGGCAGTGTGCGTATTCATATGCTGCATTAATTATACCGCAGAGAGGCGCTTCCTGGCAGTGTGCGCGTATTCATATGCTGCATTAATTATACTACAGAGAGGTGCTTCACAGCAGTGTGTAGATTCATATGCTGCATTAATTATACTGTAGAGAGGCGCTTCCCAGCAGTGTGTGGATTCATATGCTGCATTAACCACTTGGCTGCTAAGGACGCGCTCAGCGCGTCCAGCCAAGTGCTCCTCCTGTGCTATGGACGCGCTTAGCACAGGAGGCTGCAATCGGCTTTGATTCAGGCGGATTGCTGCGCCCCCCCCCCCGGTTTCGGCTGGATCCTTAGGCTGGGGTCAGACGAGCGTAGTGTTCACGTCCGTGATTGCGCCTAAGGCTAGGGTCAGACGAAAGCATTTTTCCCCGCGAACGTGAAAAAGTGCGTCCGAACGCATTGACGTATTTTTTCACTGAATATGTGAAAACGGTCATACGATGCGCATTTTCGTGCGTGATGTTTTACGGATCCAAACCAGGAAACTTTTTGCGTCTGGACGTTATATTGGCCGGACACGAGCAGGGTCTGACGTCTCCAAATTACACACTCACACCGCTATGCCGCAGCAGCGCACTCTGTACGTCAGTACTAGCGGTTCAGCGTTCTCGAAAAAATGCATTCATTTTCCACTTGCGTTGCACGGCTGGACTTTTGTGCGGCCGTACTTCGTATATTGGCCGTCATTGCCCGTCATTTGCTGCTAGTTTGGCCGTGATTAAATGCGCCAGAACACACGTTAAAAATGCGCTAGTCTGACCCCAGCCTAAGGCTGGGGTCAGACCAGCGCACTTTTAACGTGCGTTCTGGCGCACATAATTACGGCCGCACTAGCAGCAGATGACGGGCAATGACGGCCAATATACGATGTACGGCCGCACAAAAGTTCGGCTGCGCAACGCAAGTGGAAAATGAATGCATTTTTTTGAGAACGCTGAACCGCTAGTACTGACGTACTGAGTGCGCAGCTGCGGCATAGCGGCGTGTGTGCGTGATTAGGAGATGTCAGACGCTGCTAATGTCCAGCCTACATAACGTCCAGACGCAAAAAGAGTTTTATTGACGATCCGTACAAAATCACGCCCGAAAATGCGCGTCGTCTGACCGTTTTTGCGCATTCCGTGATAAAATACGTCAATGCGTTCAGACGCACTTTTTCACGTTCGCGGGGAAAAATGCTTTCGTCTGACCCTAGCCTAAAAGTACGTCCGTGATAGCATGACAGAAAGCCCATTGGAGCCTGTTACACAAAGTACGTCCGCACTGAACTGCGGACGCACAACGGCCGCGGCAAACGGACGCAAGGCAGGCAAGAACGTACAACCCCTAGAACGCATGCACAAAGTGCGCTGCGTCCGCAACGTCCGCATAGCTTTGTGTGTGAGTGATGGAACGTGGTCAGACGGACGGCATTTATACGTCCAGCATTATTCACGGACAAAATGGTTTTGCTTTTTAATTTATTTTCCCTCCTACATCCGTCAAAATATACGTCAGTGAATAAACGGACTGTGTGACCACTACTGCGTCTTCCGTACTGACGTACGTCTGTGTGCACGGACGTACAGTCCGTCGAAATCACGCTCGTCTGACCCTAGCCTTATTCGGTGCTGAAAGGCGTCGGGTCACGATCTTCTCCCAGGAGCAGGCCGACATCCAAGATGTCGGCCAAGCTTCTGGGATCTCCCCCTGACGACTGGCGTCATCGTGCATAGCGCAATGACGTCAGTTCTGGAGTTAACCCTTAACTGCCACCAATGGTGGAGATAGGGGGTTCATTGGAACCCCCTATCTCCCGATCCGCGGCAGCTAGGGGTTAATGTTTGGTGGTATCGTTGGATCGACCAGAGGATGGCCTTTCCAACGATACCAAACATGACCGTGTAAAAAGTTTTTTAAAAAATAAAAATGAAAAATATAAAAAAAATAATAATAAAAAAAACATAAACAAGTTTTTTTTTTATTTGTTTTGTTAATGCAGCAATATTGTTCCTGTTTAATTTATAATGTGAACAATGATGCTGCACTAACGATTTTTGTATGGGGTGCGTTTGCTAAAAATCGCATAGGTTTCCCCCAAAAAAATGTAACGAGACCCCATTTCTAACTTTTTTTAACAAGCGCACCCCATAGAAAATATAACCGCAAACGATCGCATGTTAAAATGTGAAAAAAACACTTTACACGTTGTAAATTATTAAAGATTCTAATTTTATTGCATTTTTTGTTATAATATACAGACAGGACATGACGTAAGAAACAAGGGGGGTGTTTGTGAGGGTCCTGAGAACGAGCAACAACACAATGGCTGCTCTACGGTGGGTGCCCGCTCAGGTCTCACAAACAAGGTTTTAGCTTGATTGTGCCATAAGGCTAGGTAGGGTCAGACGAACGCATTTTTCACGTTGTCCGTGAAAAAGTGCGTTCGAACGAACGGTCGCATTTTTTCACGGAATACGCGATAGCGGTCATACGATGCGCATTTCCGTCCGTGATTTTGTACGGATCGTCAATAAAACACTTTTTGCGTCTGGACGTTATGTTGGCCGGACATTAGCAGCGTCTGACGTCTCCTAATCACGCACACACGCCGCTAGCGGACGCAGCGCACTCTGTACGTCAGTACCTGCGGTTTGACGTTCTAGAAAAAATGCGTTCGTTTGCCACTTGCGTTGCGCGGACGAACTTTCGTGAGAAGAGTACCCGCCCCGTGTTCTCAGCAGCCCCGCCCCGTGTTCTCAGCAGCCCCGCCCCGTGTTCTCAGCAGCCCCGCCCCGTGTTCTCAGCAGCCCCGCCCCGTGTTCTCAGCAGCCCCGCCCCGTGTTCTCAGCAAGTTGTTGGCCAGTATGTGAATAACACAGGCAGTCAGAGGGAGCTTGTGTTTCCAGTCAATTAATCTACCAGAGGTAAAAGAAGCTCCTGCTGCAGCTGAGTGAGCTCCCCCTCCCCCTCCCCACCCTCTGGGCATTCCTCAGTGAGGGACAGAGATCCAGGAGCAGATAACGACACAGCGAAGCAGGTCTGTCCACACACCCCCCCCCCCAATCTCAGACTTGAGTGTTAAAAAGAAAAAAAACTTTTGTATTGCTTTTAAAATGCTGGGAAATCCAGGCGGATCAAAACCACATCCCTGCTGTAGCTGTATTTATCAGCAGGGATGTGTTTAACAGCCGAATGCTCTCGTTTAGACCGGCTTAGATCCATCTTTAAAAAATATAAATTTCACAATATTTGCTTTTCTTTATGCAGAAATGAGAAACCATGTCCGCAGTACCAAGAAACAGATTCTCCCCCTCCCCATGACGTTCAATGGTTTGCGCTGGCAATGAAAGGGTTAAATGCCAGCAGCTATGTTAATAAAAAAAAAGCGATGCATGTAACTAAATTATTATGCTGATAATTTAAAATCATTCTAAAAGGGGTTTATTCATAGAGCTCTGTAATTTCAGTGCTCTCTCCTTCAACAAACCTCAATTTGCCGGCCCTGCGGTGAATTCACCATGAGCCACTGACTGGACGCCGCCGAAAGACCCACCAATCAGACCAATGAATGTAGCCGGAAAAAGCCAAACCGCAGCCGAACAGGGGTAAGGAATAAAAAAACTGCAACTTTTAAAGGGCATTTAAAACTAAATTAAAGCATGGAAATAATATATAAGATCCTATGGATAATAATAAAAAGTTCTGTTACAGAATTTAAAAAAAAAAAAAGGCCAGGTAAACAAATCTTAATCAAAAATTTTGCTGGAAAAATCCAGAAAAATGCCTAACAAATTCTAAAATAGACTTTTTTGCTGCAGATTAATAAACGGTTTATTAGATATTGAGTTAAAACGGGAATGTTTAACATTGAAGCCTATGGGATTCGCCTGAATAAACCTGTCGAATGAAAACACCGAACAGCAGTGTGTTCAGTGTGAATAGATTAACCATTGCTTCTCTATGGGGCATTTCACTGCCGTATTTTGCTGCTTTTTGAATAGCCGAATGGCCACGAAATTGCACCGTTTGGTGGTGGCCCATTCAGCAGTCTTTGGCTAACCCCAAGACAAAAAAGTGTAATATCGAGGGCATGGAGATAGTGATGAAACTGGGACATGAAGTGGGCTGCTAATAGGAGGCATAGAGGGGGTTGATTTATTGTATGGAGAACAGGGGTGATTTAAGATATTGAAGTATGTGTGAAGATCTGCCAATGTGTGTGTCTTTGTAGGTCTTTGTAGCGGTTACTGTGTGGCTATCGGTTTGTGTGTGTGTGTGTGTGGCTTACACTCAAAATAATAACCCCCATCCTATACTCCATGAACTAGAAGCTCCCTCACACTTAACCACTCGTTTCTCACTCGGTTACACTCAACCCAGGACCATAAAGTATTGTTACCAGGTCAGCCATGTTTTCTGGACATACATTATTATTTCATGCAGAGGGGGAGCACATGGGAAAGTGCTGCCCTGCAACATGTATAATTCATATGCCTATTTAAAAATAACGTGTGGGGGCACAATTTTCTGTTCTTGCCTCGGGTGCAAAAGGAGCGAGCTACGGCTCTGGGTGCAGCAACCCCCGACGATCGTTTCGGCCTTCTTGGGCCTCGTCAGGAGGGTGACGTACATATAATAATGATATATTATGAATTTGCCGAAAATAAAGATATATAACATGTCTGGGTCATATAATAAAATAAGGCTTCAAAACGCATTTAAACCCGATGAGCCAAACCGATATAAATGAGTTTAGTACGTAGCACACAGGCGTGAAATACCTCAGCAGCGAAAGGGTTAATTTTTTTTTGTTTTAAATCGTTTCATTTGTTCTGCTTTTTTTTCAGTTTCAGATAATTTTGAACAACTTTTTTTCCGTTTAAAAAAAAACGGACTGTGTGGCCACTACCTTGTCATCAGTCAGAAAGTACGTCCGTACTGCACGGACGCACAGTCCGTACAAAATGCGCTCGTCTGACCCTAGCCTTAGGCTGGGGTCAGACCAGCGCACTTTTAACGTGCGTTCTGGCGCACTTAATTACGGCCGCACTAGCAGCAAATGACGGGCAATGACGGCCAATATACGAAGTACAGTCGCACGAAAGTCCGGCCGCGCAACGCAAGTGGAAAATTAACGCATTTTTTCGAGAACGCAGAACCGCTAGTACGGACGTACAGAGTGCGCTGCGCCCGCTAGCGGTGTGTGTGTGTGTGTGTGATTTGGAGACGTCAGACCCTGCTCGTGTCCGGCCAACATAACGTCCAGACGCAAAAAGTTTCCTGGTTTGGATCCGTAAAACATCACGCCAAAAATGCGCATCGTATGACCGTTTTCACATATTCCGTGAAAAAATACATCAATGTGTTCGGACGCACTTTTTTACGTTCACCTGTAAAAATGCTTTCGTCTGACCCTAGCCTAAAATGTCTCCTCTTTTCATACAGACTGCCGCCCCAAACAGTTGTTTATGAATAGATTAAAGGAAAACCATTTACCGTCATATGAAACGTCATTTATTTGTTTTTAAATGTTTCTATACATCCTAGAAATCCGCCACTTCACGGGCAGGTTATGGGGACCTCCTAGGCACGATATTTGAAGGAATTTTTCGTTTTTATTTTAAACCCTTATTTCATGGAAAACTCACTGTTCCTTTAAAAATGATTTTTTTTTTACTTTTGTCCTTGTTTCCTGTCCCCCAGGGCACTACCCGGACCCCCATACACCTTTTATGGCAAATATCTTGCATATATGCCCTCTTGGAGGGGACTCTAAAAATCGAACTTTGAGTCCCATTGACTTGTATTGAGTTCGGATCGTGTTCGAACTCGAACTTTTGAAATTGTTCGAATGTGAACCGAACACGGGGGTGTTCGGCTCATGCCTACTCAGAAGCTCAGTGTAAAGGACCGGTCCCTGCTGAGGGATGCAAAGTAGCTTGCTCTCACTGAACAACCTAGTTTGCTAACATGTGAAAGGACCTTTTGCCCCCTAGTGGCGAGATCCTGCATAATGACTACAACTAGAAAATGTGGGTACCCCTTCGTGCGGCTCTACTCGCAGGTAAATCTAATAGGAGCAGTAGGGTGAAGTATGCTCCTTTAATAATGTCAGTATCCTGAATTACGACGATTGGGGTTTAACCCGTTCGCTGCGGAGGACGCGCTCAGCGCGTCCACCCGCAGGTAGCGTTCCTTGCCAGGTTCCGGCCGATCGCTGTGCCCCCCGGTGCGGGCTGACATCCTCGATGTCGGCCCAGTACCCGGAACCACCGCCGGCACAATTAGATGTCATCGCGGCGGCGCGATGACATCTAATTCAGGCCCCCCCCCCGGGAGGAGGACCTCTCTCCCTCCCGATCGCCGGCGTGCAGGGGGTTAACCCAGGCACCGTTTGGAAGGGCACAGCCTGCCCTTCCTAACGGTACCTGGAATTAACCCCATGGGGGCCGGATCACGAATCGGCGCCGAAAAGCGCCAGTTCGTGATCCTTTCAAGGAGCTGGCCGACATCTTGGATGTCGGCCAAGCTTCCGGGACTGGCGTCATCGTGCATAGTACGATGACGCCAGTCCTGGAGTTAACCCCTAACTGCCACCAAAGGTGGAGATAGGGGGTTCCAATGAACCCCCTATCTCCCGATCCATGGCAGTTAGGGGTTAATGTTTGATATTGTTGGATCGGCCAGAGCATGGCCGTTCCAACGATACCAAACATGAGTATGAAAAAAGTTTTTTTAAAAAAAATAAAAATAAAAATATATTTAAAAAAAAAAAAAAAAGTTTTTTTTCTTTCTTTTGGTTTGTTAATGCAGCAATATTGTTCCCATTTCAATTATATTGTGAACAATGATGCTGCACTAACGATTTTTGTATGCGGTGCGTTTGTTAAAAATCGCGTAATTTCCCCAAAAAAAATGTAACGAGACCCCATCTCTAATTTTTTTAACAAGCGCACCCCATACAAAATATAACCGCAAACGCTCGCATGTTAAAATGTGAAAAAATACACTTTACACGTTGTAAATTATTGAAAATTCATATTTATAATAATGATATATTATGAATCTACCGAGTCTGACGGAAAGAACGATATATAATATGTCTGGGTCATATACTAAAATAAGCCTTCAAAACACGTTTAAACATGATGAGCAAAACCGGTAAAAATGACCTCAGCACAGGGGCGGGAAAAGCCTCAGCAGCGAAAGGGTTAAACACCTAAAAATTATAGGCAATTGATTCCTATTACAGGCGGGTGCAAAAAATGATACTATACACAATAGTCCGTTGTGTTCGATTAATCCTCATTTGGTTCCAGTGTGCCACCTACAGGGTTATTCAAAGAGATTCGAAAAGTCACTGCACGTTCGGTGACTTTTCGTTCTCTTCAATTCGGTTCCTTTTGCCGATCCCATTTCGGTGACTCTGTGGTGTATTCAGCAAACACCACAGGGTCCCCGAATTGCAGGGAAAAGCTGCCGTAAACCCACCGAAAACTAACCGCAAAACCCACCGAATGCACACCGAAAACTAACCGCAAAACCCAGCGAATGCACGCCGAAAACAAACAAAAACATCTGGATTAACCTTCGAAAAACCCGAGCAGGAGCCGAATCACACTCAGCGAAGCAGCTGATACACAGAGGAGGCAGTGAATAAATTAGCAAAACCGTTTGTATGAATCTGTGAAAAAGAAACGCTGTTTACAAAGAAACTACTGAGCGAAAATGTCTGAAATTTACACAGGAGGTCCAGGGAATGATAATAAAGAGGCTGTTACAGAAAAAATAAGTAAACTGAAAAAAAATAAATAAAAAAAAAATCGGACTTTTAAAAAAAAAAAAATCTGAAAAATGCTTAAAATATCCTAAAAAATCTATAAATAAAGAGACTTTTTGCTGCAGAATTTTACAATGAACGGTTTAATAGATATTGAATTAAAACGGGAATATTTTTAACATTGAAGCCTATGGGATTCTCCTGAATAAATTTGCCGAATTAAACCACCGAATGGCAGGGCATTTCGGGAACCTTTCACTGCTGGTTTGTGTTCTCTGAATAGCCGAAGCATTGCTTCTCTATGGGGATTCACTGCCCTCGAACAGACACCGTATGTGCAGGCAATTCGCCAGGATTTGGCGAATTGCCTGCTCTCTGGATAACCGAATGGCCAGGAAAGGCAACCGAACGCTGATTTTCAGCGTTCGGTTACCTTTCTCAAGCAATTCGGATCTCTTTGCTAGTGTCCAAATGGTGGAATTGTTCTGGTAATGCTAAATCAGTTTCAATGGTGAGAAAAAAAGTTTTCTTTTTTAAAAAATGGTCAGCGTGTTTCTCTTATTCGGAGTTGACAGCCTCTGCTCCTCTTGTCCCTTCAATATTACTCCAAGAGAAAGAGTGATGGTTAGGGGTGCATCCAGGTCTGTCAGGTAATGTCGTTTATAGAGAATGGAAACTTATGCACTTACGTTTAGAATCTGATGGATGCTGCTGAGTCCTTGGCGGTGTGTCGCTATCCCTCTTGAAACTTGCTCCTTGGTGCCTTTTTCCTTCGAATAGCCTCGTCCAGGATTAACTGTAAAGCTACCCTTTAAGGTGCTTCTAGTTGCTGGCGGCGATTTAAGGATGGCGCCTGGATGCAGTGAGGGGTTAAATCTGTAGCCAATTTATTCTAGCAGCTTCACATCAATCAAAAATAAAATTCAATAAAAAATAACGTAGGGCATAAAAAACCTTTATGTCCAGATGTCGAGCATATACCTTATCCGCTGTATATAAACACGATTATTCGTAATGCAGATTTTTGTGACAAGGTTAAAACAGAAGTAACCAATCGATTAATGCCTACTGACGGTTTATTTTTCACCTGACCGTCCTCTGTGATGATCCGTTAGAAACAATAAGATGTACTAATGTTAAACATCTGGTGTATAAAAAAGATGGATTAATGTTCCCCCTTCATCAATTTTACTGTGTATCGAGAAGGATGCATTTCATACTATCTGTAACGGATCCCCGAATTCAGAACATGCACGGCTGCAAATTTTATACAAGTTCAAATGTCAAGTATTTTCTCCAACCCAGCTCTATAATGAACATAGAGTAAAGGGGTTACTGCTTTGAGCTCTTATGCGTTGGCTTTGCCTCCTTCTCCACGTATACATAACGTGTTTCATGTCAGCCTCCTGAAGCCTCTTACCTGTAATAAGTACACCAGATCCGCCTATCAAGTCTCAGGGTGAGGAGGAGTACGAGGTCCGTGCCATCCTGCGGTCCCGTCTGGTCAGGGGTGTCTTACAGTACCTGGTGGACTGGGAGGGTTATGGTCCTGAGGATCGTTCTTGGCAAGATGCCTGCGATATCCATGCGCCTCGTCTGGTTCACCTGTTTCATGAGGCTCATCCTTCAGCGCCTGGTGGTCGTTCTGGGCCGACCGTAGACAGGGGGTTCTGTTACATCCTCAGCCCCCGCCGTGCCCCCTGGGGGGTCTGGGCAAGAAGGGGGACCGCTGGCTGGTCGGATGCCAGCACTTTCTACTGGCAGATCGGCATCTGTGGGGGCGGGGTCAGGTGTGGTTACCAGGAGCCACAGGCTTTAAAACAGGGCTCTAGGAATGGCCTCATCGCCCTGTTGTGGAGTTATTCACGCACCGCTACTTCGATATCTATTTGACTTTACTGTTGACGTCCCGGCTTTGTATGAGATTCCTGTTCCTGTTTATTGACCCGGCTTGGCTTTTGACTTCTCTCTCTCTATTGTGCATTTTATGTTGTATCACTGGTTTTAGTGATTTAACCCCCTGCTGGTTTCTGGGTTGATCACTCGCTGTTTTGGATTCTAACCCTTCACGTTTAGGGGTATCGTTTGCAACCCTTCGGGGTCCCTTTATCCAGGTTACTACTTAGGTTTATGGTTTTGCTAAGATCATGATAACAAACTATTGTTTATTTTTGTTTTATGTGATTTCTTCATCTCTGACTGCCCTGCACCTTGAGTACTTCATGGATTGTCGTTCCATGTATGGTGTTTCTGAGTGTGTCCTAGGTAATCTGTTGGTCTCGAAACCTTCAGAGCTTAGAGACAATTCAGTTAGTCCTTGTGTCTCCTTGTTACAGTCTGTAAGTTATAAACCTTTTGTATTATTCAAGCAGATACTTCTGCCCTCAAGGATCCCAACTCCGCTACTCTTGGGTAAGCGATACAGCTACCGTTACACTACTGTATACGAGAAATTGTGTTTAGCTCACATGTTCTCAAGCCAAGAGTTGGAGGTTAGAGTCCCCCTAGGCTTTCTCTATATGGAATGAGAGATATACAGATGGACTTGTAGAAATCATATTCCACCCTTTGTGTTTTGTGTTTGTTTGTTTTTGTTTTGTTATGTGAAGCTTCACTGAGTGTTTTATATTGTTGTGTTGATGGTTATATTGTTTTGTTGCATTACCATATTTCTGTGTACTTTTTGAATCTGATTATTTGCGTAATTTTGATAAGCCTGAGATTTTCTTATTTTCATATTGCTGGTCTATCTTCTATTTTTCTTTCTTTGATCACATGGATTTTTCTCCACTTGAATTTTGAAACAACACCATATGAACTGTGGACGTTTAATATGAGCCGCAGACTAGTTTCAATCGTCATATACAGTTGTGTTCAAAATGATTCAACCCCCAATGCTGTAAAGGGTTTTAGGGAATTTAGTGACATTTGTAATTGTATTCAGAATGAAATCCTACAAGGACTTTTTAAAGAACCATATGCAACTAAAATGACATCAATTGGTTTTGTAATACTGTAGTAAATGTATCTTTTGTGAATTCTTCATTGACACAATTATTCAACCCCTTAACCACTTCAATGCGGTGGACGCGCTCAGCGCGTCCAACCGCATTGGTACTTCGCTGCGGAGGACGCGCTGAGCGCGTCCTCCCTTTGCAGCCGGTATTCTGGCTGATCGCTCAGCCCCCCGGTGCGGGCTGACATCATCGATGTCAGCACAGCCTCCGGGACCCCGGCGGGCACGATAGGTGTCATCGCGCATGCGCGATGACGTCTATTTCAGGCACCCCCGCCATTGCAGGGAAGGTGCCTGAAGGGGAGGGGGGGGGGAGGTCCTTCGGACCTCTCCCCTTCCCCGCGGGCCAGCGATTAAAGGCAGGCACCGCCTGGAAGGGCACAGCCTGCCCTTCCAAGCAGCGGCTGTCTTTAACCCCCTAGGGGGCTGGATCGCGATCTGGCGCCAACATGCGCCGTGTCGCGGTCCCCTCCCGGAGCTGGCCGACATCTTGGATGTCGGCCAAGCTTCCGGGATATCCCCCTAATGACTGGCGTCATCGCGCAGAGCGCGATGGCGCCAGTTTTGAAATTAACCCCTTGCTGCCACCTATTGTTGAGATAGGGGGTTCCAATGAACCCCCTATCTCCCGATCCGTGACAGCTAGGGGTTAATGTTTGCTATCATTGGAACGGCCAGAGCCAATGATACCAAACATGACCATGTAAAAAAAAAAAGTCCTTTTTTTTTTTTTTTTTTTTTTTTTAGATTTATTAGTGCAACAATATTGTTCCCATTTCAATTATAATGTGAACAATGATGCTGCACTAACGATTTTTTCTATGGGGGGCGTTTGCTAAAAAACACGTAATTTTCCCCAAAAAAAGTAACGATTCCTCATTTCTAATTTTTTTAACAAGCGCACCCCATAGAAAATATAACCGCAAACGATCGCATTTTAAAATGTGAAAAAAAACACTTTACACATTGGAAATTATTGAAAATTCTAATTTTATTGCATTTTTTGTTATAATATACAGACATGACATAACGTATACATATAATAATGACATATTATGAATCTGCACAGTCTGCCGGAAAGAACGATTATATAATATGTCTGGGTCATATATTAAAATAAGGCTTCAAAACGCGGTTAAACATGATGAGGGAAACCGGTAAAAATGAGCTCAGCACAGAGGTGGGAAAAGGCTCAGCAGCGAAAGGGTTAAAGACTACCACTCTGAAAACACTTGAATGAACCTCTGTTCTTCAATCAGGTATTGAAAACACCTGTGGATGTCACGGAGCAGCAATAAAGCATAATAAGCACCAATTAGGCAGCTTTAAAATGACTGTGATACTCAGCTCCTTCTAGACATTTACTGGTGTGGTTACAAACATGGTGAAGTCAAGAGAATGGTCCAGGAAGACAAGAGAAGAGGTGATTACTCTTCACAGGAAGGGCAATGGCTATAAGAAGATTTCAAAGATGTTAAACATACCAAGAGAGACCATAGGAAGCATCATTCGCAAATTCAAGGCAAAGGGCACTGTTGAAACGCTACCTGGTCGTGGCAGAAAGAAGATGCTGACTTCGACTGCTGTGCGCTACCTGAAGCGTAGAGTGGAGAAAAGTCCCTGTGTGACTGCTGAGGAACTGAGAAAAGATTTGTCAGATGTGGGTACTGAAGTTTCAGCTCAGACAATACGGCGCACACTGCGTAATGAAGGCCTCCATGCCAGAACTCCCAGGCGCACCCCCTTGCTGTCTCCAAAGAATAAGAAGAGTCGACTGCAGTATGCCAAAAGTCATGTGGACAAACCACAGAAGTTTTGGGATAGTGTTCTGTGGACTGATGAAACAAAATTAGAACTGTTTGGGCCCATGGATCAACGCTATGTTTGGAGGAGGAAGAACAAGGCCTATGAAGAAAAGAACACCTTGCCTACTGTGAAGCATGGCGGGGGGTCAATCATGCTTTGGGGCTGTTTTGCTTCTGCAGGTACAGGGAAGCTTCAGCGTGTGCAAGGTACCATGAATTCTCTTCAGTACCAGGAGATATTGGATGACAATGTGATGCAGTCCGTCACAAACCTGAGGCTTGGGAGACGTTGGACCTTTCAACAGGACAATGATCCCAAGCATACCTCCAAGTCCACTAGAGCATGGTTACAGATTAAAGGCTGGAACATTTTGGAGTGGCCATCGCAGTCACCTGACTTAAATCCGATTGAGAACCTCTGGTGGGACTTAAAGAAAGCAGTTGCAGTGCGCAAGCCTAAGAATGTGACTGAACTGGAGGCTTTTGCCCTTGACGAATGGGCGAAGATACCCGTAGATCGCTGCAAGACACTTGTGTCAAGCTATGCTTCACGTTTAAAAGCTGTTATAACTGTAAAAGGATGTTGTACTAAGTACTAAGATTGAATGTCACTTGGGGTTGAATAAAACTGATAATGATGTGAGCACAGAAAAGACATTTGTGGTTATTTCATTATAAATGTTATGTTATATTTGTCTGACCTACACGTGCCTCTTTGATTTAATTGTAAGCAAGATGACTGAATGATCAAAATCAATGTCAAACTGGCCAAAACACTCAATTTCAGTGGGGGTTGAATAATTTTGAACACAACTGTAGGGCTTAGATGTTCTAGTTTATAATCAACCTCCTTTGTCTTTATTTAATTGAGGCTGTTAGGAAAATATTTGATTGGCTCCTATTTGATCAACTCATACACAGTTTTTATGGATGCCATAATTACAATATTGGTATTTCAGGAGGAGGATGTGTGTGGCTGTTTGCAGTACCCTGCGTATGTTTTTCTGAATTGATGCTGTCTTTTTTTGTTTTCTTGCTAGTGGAAATGGGCTGTGTCAGTGTGTATATATGTATAGAATGACTGCATTGCTGTTTATGAGTGCGTTATGATGGTGTATCTTATCTCGAACATAAATCGGAATACATAATGGCTGCCACAACTAAAGGGTTTGCTAGACCTATAATATAGCATTAGTTTAATTTATTATGTGTTTCGTTTTTGTGTCAGGATGAAGAGATGCTGGATTTGGAGCTCTTGAATTCGGCGTGATATTGTCTGTGTGTGTGCATTTGTTTCAGGAGTATGAATTAGATTTGTTATATGGTAATGTGAGATGATGCTGATTTCTCTAGTGTTGCATGGTGTTTCAGTGTTATTTTTGAATGGAGCACAGGCACAAACGATGTGTGTGTTTGGCTTTGTGTGCTGGGAGTGATGGTATGTGCGATGTGCCCAGTCTTCAAATGCTTGATCTTTTAAGTACTTGCATGAGATTTTTCACACCTAATCTAATTATTATTATTATTATTTATTTATAAAGCGCCAGCATATTCCGCAGCGCTGTACAATAAGCACAGTATAGACAGGGTTACAATACATTGAACAACATTTGACAAACAGTACAGGAGGAGATGAGGGCCCTATTCCCGTAGGAACTCACAATCTGGGAGGGTTGGGGTTGGAAACAGGAGGAGAGGACTGTAAGGTGAGAGTGTATTATTAATGGCATGGAATCCTTGCATGTGTTGAAGTAATCATTGTAACCTTAAGTATCTTCAAGTGTTTTTCTTTTATTTTTATTATTTATTTTTTTTCCTCATCTTTGATTGTGGGCTGTGAGCAGCTTTAGCCCTGAGCATTTTTAAAAAAGAAAAAAAAAGAGAGGATGAGAGAACAGATTTAACCGTATGTAGTAATTCTAAATGGAAATTGGATGGATTATTTAGTATTGAAGGCAATACGTATGTGGGAATAGAAAGTTTTTTTGATGATAAGGAATTTATAAGCGATGGTAATTTTAAATGTCTTAAGATCCAGGAATTCGGAACATGTTGACACTAATGTGAACACCAGATGTTTTGGAGTATAAAGCGTAGCACGGATTTGTTTTCTTTTCAGAAAACATTTGATTAATTTGGTCATTGCTAATTGGGGATCTGTGCACGTAAACAATTGATAAAATAATCATGAAAAAATACCGAGATAGATATGAATATCTTCCCCGCACAAAAATGAGAACTTGCAAGTAGTAGTAGCAGTAGTAGTAGTAGTAGTAGTAGTCCCGAGGACGTATCCCTGTTTATAATAAAATCATTATCTTTATTAGTACAAATTAAAATAGCAGAATTTGGATATTTAAACAAGCCTAGCTGGGGTGTGTGGATCAATAGTGGCGGTGCTTGTACTGACTAATTTGATTACGCCTGTAGCTGTTGACCACTTCATGAATTTGAGAATAGGAGTGAATTTTTATGCTCCTTACAAAGGATGGTTTGGTGATGGTAATATAGATAGAATCGGTGCAGCTGATCCACGGCACAATGCAAAGCTTCTTCCGTGTTATTCCCATCCCAAAAAATCGGCTTGTGGCTAAATGAGCATTAACCACATCATATGGTGTTGCCGACATATTTTCACAGATACCAACTGAAGCGTACTAAGGATTGATGTGGTTAATTGATATTGTATAATATCCATGTTATCGTAACATTAATTTATAAACCAACTCTTGTCTAGCAACACAATCAGAATATCCAATTGATGGGCCACGTAATGTACGTGATGCTAGATGGTACCCAGCGGCGGATATTCAGCGCAGTCTGCCCTTGGTAATATAATTAACCAACCGCATGAATAGTATATTTACGGCTCAACTACCAACCAATAGAAGTACTGATTAACCACAGCCAATATTTCATAGGCAGAGCGGCATCTATCAAATGTTGGTACCAAACCTGACTCAATCTATTGGGTGACGGATATACACAAAAGTTGCAATTGGCGGTCGGAATTATATGGTTTTGAAAAACTGCTTGAATTATAATTTCCACACAATTTGGGTTATTACTTTAAAATTTTTCATAAATCTAATTGTTGATAAAAATCAGGTAACCAAGGAAGCGAAGTATCGCAACCAAGGTGTTATAATTGCTATAGGCAGATCACTGTCGGTCATTGGATAATTTTTATCAATAAGGAGGTAAATATTATTTTAATTTGTAGTAATAAAGATAATGATTTTATTATAGATAAACAGGGATACTTCCTCGGGTTGAGGAGTTTTATGGATAAACTAATCATGTTTTAGTTTCAGATCTTAACATGTGCTTTTTAAAGTTTTTTTTTTTCCCCAGGATACAATGTTTGCCATAGCCAAAGATTTTGATACGCATAGAGATCAAGACTCTGCAATAAAAGAATATTTTCCAAATGATGAATGCTAGCAGAATGATCTACATCTTCAAGCAAGTTTTTGTTCCTTATTGCCAATTTATACAGCTGATACGGTGCAAAGATTGAATTATCAAGGATCTACATTTTAAATCACAAGTTCCATCAAGGTTTTACGTCACAGTTGATACATCTTATATGAAAGGTTATTCATTAAATCGAAGAAGATTTTGTCGTCAGATTTTGCACCAGCAAAGCGTGTCACATGTTTCTTTATCTACTCTACAACTACACCATTGTTTCATTTAAAAAAAAAAAGTCTGCATTTTCAAGATCTTTCACTTTGACAAAGTAACTCCAGAGGGTTGTGGTAAATGGAGTTTATTCGGCGCAAGGTCTTGTTACCAGTGGGGTACCTCAGGGGTCAGTACTTGGACCCATTCTATTTAATATTTTTATTAGTGATATTGCAGAAGGTATTAATGGAAAAGTATGTCTTTTTGCTGATGACACAAAGATTTGCAACAGGGTTGACGTTCCTGG
The DNA here is from genome assembly GCA_009667805.1 of Leptobrachium leishanense. Classification (NCBI taxonomy): domain Eukaryota; kingdom Metazoa; phylum Chordata; class Amphibia; order Anura; family Megophryidae; genus Leptobrachium; species Leptobrachium leishanense. The sequence goes on from CM019075.1 coordinate 80,959,629, forward strand.
AGGGATCAGCCAAATGACAAATGATTTAGGTAAACTAAAAAAATGGTGGGAGCTGTGGCAATTGAGTTTTAATGTGGATAAGTGCAAGATAATGCACCTGGGACGTAAAAACCCAAGGGCTGAATATAGAATATTTGATACAGTCCTAACCTCAACATCTGAGGAAAGGGATTTAGGGGTCATTATTTCAGAGGATCTAAGGGTAAGTAGTCAATGTATTAGAGCAGCAGGAAATGCTGGCAGAATGCTTGGAAATGCTGGCAGAATGCTTGTTTGTGTAGGGAGAGGTATTAGCAGTAGGAAAAGGGAAGTGCTCATGCCACTGTACAGAGCACTGGTGAGACCTCACTTGGAGTACTGTGTGCAGTACTGGAGACCGTATCTCCAGAAGGATATAGACATCTTAGAGAGAGTTCAGAGAAGGGCTACTAAAATGGTGTATGGCTTGAAGGAGAAAAGTTACCAGGAAAGGCTTGGAAAAAAGACGAGACAGAGGAGATATGATAGAAACATTTAAATACGTAAAGGGAATCCACAAGGTAGAGGAAGGGAGTATATTTAAAAGGAAACAAAGTAGCAAAACAAGAGGACATAGTCTTAGATTAGAGGGGCAAAGGTTTAAAAGTAACATCAGGAAGCATTATTTTACTGAGAGGGTGGTGGATACATGGAACAGTCTTCCAGTAGAAGTGGTAGAGGCCAAAACAGTGATTGAATTTAAGCAAGCATGGGATAGGCATAAGGCTATCCTAAACAAAAGATAAATCCAGGTAAAGTATCCATGTAATTGGGCGACTAGATGGGCCGAAAGGTTCTTATCTGCCGACATGTTTCTATGTTTCTATGTTTACAGAAAGCTAAAGCTATAATATGTCCATCAAGTGGTTATAGTTCTTATTTTATTGATGGTTTTAATTACATGATTGTACAACTTGGTGAATTGGCAAACTATGTTTCACTGTTTTAAAGTATCTGTATTTGGTTCTTCAGAGAAATTCATTATTGGGCATGTTATTTTTTTTATCCTTGCTTTTTTTCTCATGCTAGGATATATTTTTAAATTTGGGTTTAAGAATCTAGGCAAACCATGAATATTGCAATTAAAAGTAATTAACAGGGTTTTTAATACATGTATTCAGTTTAGGCATAATGATTGATCATGCATTGCTAGAGTTTTCTCGTTACTATTTTTTTTTGCATTTGGTTTTATCCCAATGTGCTACATTTCATTGAGATTTTTTTCGCATCCTGAGGTTTAAAGTTTAACTTAGTGGGTCTGATATTCAGTTTTTGGTCGGGTTATATGTTTTTAAGACTCTATTTTAGGATTGGGTACTTAGTCTGTTTCATTGTTACAAATTATCCAGTGGGTATACAACCTTTAGTATAATTAATCCTTATCGCAAATTAGGTATATATAAAAAAAAAATACTCTGAGGCAGCTTGTATGTTTCATAATGAAGCATTGAGGTACTTGTGCAGAGTATAAACAAGAATTAAATGAAAGCTATACATTGCATATAATTACCTTGCTGGCCCCATAAGGCAGCAATTGTACACGGTTTATGGCTTTTATTTTATTGCATAATGGTGGGGGGAGGCGAAATGGAGTGTCAGCTCTGCGGTTTGGGGGATATGGTGGCCATGCAAACAGATTTAATAATAAAAAAAACATTTTAAATATGTAATTGCCATTAACCCCTCACATGCCACAATATCACCGGGGGAAAACATTGTAATTACAACACAGTGGTACATAGCCTTCCCATTAACCCCTAAAATGCCATTTGTTAAGGGAAGCCTTGATGTTCTTGAGCCCAGGGCGTGCTTGAAAACGAGTGAAATCTCAATGTATCCTTCCTGGTAAAGTAATTTATAAATAAATAAAATGTATACAGTGTCTGGAATGACGCTTGCCCATTAACCATTTATATATACAACTAAACCAAAGGGAAAACTAAAGTAATATACAATGTGATCTATAGCCTGACTGTTAACCCCTTTCATGTTGAGCTATTTGCACTCTGAAAAGAAAGAGTTAAAAGGAGTGCTACGTGTTTTTTTTTTTTTAAAAAACAAGTGTGTGTCCAAGTTATGTGCTTGGATTGATAACATGTGTTAGCCCTGATTTTAAAACAAAAAATTATTAGAGTATTATAAAAGAAGTTTTGTAACAATTTTTCTTTTCATTTTAATTGGTGGAGTCATTGGTCACAGATTAAACGAGGTTTTAAAAATGGGAGAACGTGCACGTCAGTGCTTTGGCTGCAGAGTTAGAGTTTCATTAAGTTTTTATAAATAAAACCTCAGAGGGAAGAGAAATGGAGTACTATCTATGCTTTTAGTCAAGGTTTGGGGAATATTATTTTTGATTTTGGCCTGGTCATAAATTAGGAGATGTGTTTATCTGTGTATTTTTCTTTACAAAAACTAACTTTTATTTTTATTTTTCAGTTTCATGTCTGAATGCATGATGATGTTTGTGTGTAGACACACCCTCTCAGTCCTCTTTCCACATTTTTATTGATATATCGGTATACTTTCATTGCCATCATTTTGGGACTTGTTGTAAGTCTGAAGATTATAAGGACACAGTGACTGTCATCAGTGGAGCATGGAGATTTTCAAGTGCACACCTGAGTCAATGCTAAGACAGGTAAACCTCTTTTATGTATTTCTAACCTGCAGTATAGAAATATAATAGTCTGATTAAAAGGATAAATTATTATCCTTTTATCAAAGCATTTGTTGCAAGGTATACATGTATATATTGAAAATGGAAGAGCTATTGTGATTGAATTATTAAACGGATTTTATAATCTACAATTTAAAAAGCATAAGATTAGAAGCTTAATTTTTGTTATTAGGGGAGGATTCACTAAGTTTTTCTTGCTTATTATTTTAAATAGAATAAGGCTAGGGTCAGACGAACGCATTTTTCACGTGCGTTTAGCCGCACGAAATCATGGCCGTGCTAGCAGCAAATGACGTCCAATGCCGGGGAACATACGACGAACGGCCGCACGAAAGTTCGTCCGTGCAACGCAAGTGGCCAACGAACGCATTTTTTCGAGAATGTCAAACCGCTACTACTGACGTACAGAGTGCGCTGCGGCCGCATAGCAGCGTGTGTGTGTGATTAGGAGAAGTCAGACGCTGCTAATGTCCGGCTAACATAACGTCCAGACACAAAAAGTGTTTTATTGATGATCCATACAAAATCACGGACGAAACGGCACATCGTATGACCGCTATCGCGTATTCCGGGAAAAAATACGTACGTTCGTTCAAACGCACTTTTTCACGGGCAACGTGAAAAATGCGTTCGTCTGACCCTAGCCTTAGTGTTCATCTTTTTGTTGATCCAGGTAGCACAGAGATATAAACTATATATATATATATATATACAGTTGTGTTCAAAATTATTCAGCCCCCACTGAAATTGAGTGTTTTGGCCAGTTTGACATTGATTTTGATCATTCAGTCATCTTGCTTACAATTAAATCAAAGAGGCACGTGTAGGTCAGACAAATATAACATAACATTTATAATGAAATAACCACAAATGTCTTTTCTGTGCTCACATCATTATCAGTTTTATTCAACCCCCAAGTGACATTCAATCTTAGTACTTAGTACAACATCCTTTTACAGTTATAACAGCTTTTAAACGTGAAGCATAGCTTGACACAAGTGTCTTGCAGCGATCTATGGGTATCTTCGCCCATTCGTCATGGGCAAAAGCCTCCAGTTCAGTCACATTCTTAGGCTTGCGCACTGCAACTGCTTTCTTTAAGTCCCACCAGAGGTTCTCAATCGGATTTAAGTCAGGTGACTGCGATGGCCACTCCAAAATGTTCCAGCCTTTAACCCTTTCGCTGCTGAGGCTTTTCCCGCCCCTATGCTGAGGTCATTTTTACCTGTTTTGCGCATCATGTTTAAACGTGTTTTGAAGGCTTATTTTAGTATATGACCCAGACATATTATATATCGTTCTTTCCGTCAGACTCGGTAGATTCATAATATGTCATTATTATATGTATACGTTATGTCATGTCTGTATATTATAACAAAAAATGCAATAAAATATGTATTTTCAATAATTTACAATGTGTAAAGTGTTTTTTTCCACATTTTAACATGCGAGCAATTGCGGTTATATTTTGTATGGGGTGCGCTTGTTAAAAAAATTAGAGATGGGGTCTCGTTACATTTTTTTTGGGGAAAATGACACTATTTTTAACAAACGCACCGCATACAAAAATCGTTAGTGCAGCATCATTGTTCACATTATAATTGAAATGGGAACAATATTGCTGCATTAACAAACCAAAAAAAATAAAAAAAAGTGTTAAATTTTGTAAAAAAAAAAAAAAAAAAAAAAAAAAAATTCACTTTCATGTTTGGTATCGTTGGAACGGCCATGCTCTGGCCGATCCAACCATACCAAAATTTAACCCCTAGCTGCCACGGATCGGGAGATAGGGAGTTCATTGGAACTCCCTATCTCCACAGTTGGTGGCAGTTAGGGGTTAACTCTAGGACTGGCGTCATCGTGCTACGCACGATGACGCCAGTCCTCTGGGGGAGTTCCCGGAGGCTTGGCCGACATCCAAGATGTGGGCCAGCTCCGGGAAAGGATCGCGAACCGGCGCTTTTCAGCGCCGATTCGCGATCCAGCTCCCCAGGGGTTAATGCCAGGCATCATTTGGAAGGGCAGGCTGTGCCCTTCCAAATGATGCCTGGGTTAACCCTCGCAGAGCCGCCGATCGGGAGGGAGAGAGGTCCGAAGGACCTCCCCCCTCCCTTTCAGGCGCCTCCTCCGCACATGCGGGGGGGGGGCGCCTGAATTAGGTGTCATCGCGCCCCCGCGATGACACCTAATTCTGGCGGCTGCTGGTCCGGATGCCGGGCTGACATCCAGGATGTCAGCCCGCACCGGAGGGGCCAGCGATCGGCCGCAACCCGGCCGAACGCTGACCCCAATGGGAGGACGCGCTCAGCGCGTCCTCAGCACACCAGCGGGACTGCTGAGGACGCGCTCAGCGCGTCCTCAGCAGTGAAGTGGTTAATCTGCAACCATGCTCTAGTGGACTTGGAGGCATTGTCCTGTTGAAAGGTCCAACGTCTCCCAAGCCTCAGGTTTGTGACGGACTGCATCACATTGTCATCCAATATCTCCTGGTACTGAAGAGAATTCATGGTACCTTGCACACGCTGAAGCTTCCCTGTACCTGCAGAAGCAAAACAGCCCCAAAGCGTGATTGACCCCCCGCCATGCTTCACAGTAGGCAAGGTGTTCTTTTCTTCATAGGCCTTGTTCTTCCTCCTCCAAACATAGCGTTGATCCATGGGCCCAAACAGTTCTAATTTTGTTTCATCAGTCCACAGAACACTATCCCAAAACTTCTGTGGTTTGTCCACATGACTTTTGGCATACTGCAGTCGACTCTTCTTATTCTTTGGAGACAGCAAGGGGGTGCGCCTGGGAGTTCTGGCATGGAGGCCTTCATTACGCAGTGTGCGCCGTATTGTCTGAGCTGAAACATCAGTACCCACATCTGACAAATCTTTTCTCAGTTCCTCAGCAGTCACACGGGGACTTTTCTCCACTCTACGCTTCAGGTAGCGCACAGCAGTCGAAGTCAGCATCTTCTTTCTGCCACGACCAGGTAGCGTTTCAACAGTGCCCTTTGCCTTGAATTTGCGAATGATGCTTCCTATGGTCTCTCTTGGTATGTTTAACATCTTTGCAATCTTCTTATAGCCATTGCCCTTCCTGTGAAGAGTAATCACCTCTTCTCTTGTCTTCCTGGACCATTCTCTTGACTTCACCATGTTTGTAACCACACCAGTAAATGTCTAGAAGGAGCTGAGTATCACAGTCATTTTAAAGCTGCCTAATTGGTGCTTATTATGCTTTATTGCTGCTCCGTGACATCCACAGGTGTTTTCAATACCTGATTGAAAACACTTGAATGAACCTCTGTTCTTCAGAGTGGTAGTCTTTAAGGGGTTGAATAATTGTGTCAATGAAGAATTCACAAAAGAAACATTTACTACTGTATTACAAAACCAATTGATGTCATTTTAGTTGCATATGGTTCTTTAAAAAGTCCTTGTAGGATTTCATTCTGAATACAATTACAAATGTCACTAAATTCCCTAAAACCCTTTACAGCATTGGGGGTTGAATCATTTTGAACACAACTGTATATATATATAAAGGGTTGTGGTGGAGGACTAAAAGTGAGATAAAAAGCCTCCACACTATAATTAGTTGTGTTTATTATTGCAGAAGCCACCCGCACATCATAGCAATTCAAAGAATTGCATCCCAGAGCTCCTGTGCCACATTCCCCATATGCAGCAAGGAACTCTGGGTAGGATATGCAAATGACCTCTGGCTCACTTTTATGCATCCTGGATCTGTTATTACACAGAACCCTAAAATCAATGCTATGCCAAACCATGGCTTTCTACCACATCTCTGCCGGAAAGCCATGGTTTGGCATAGTATTGATATTAAAAAACATGTACATTTTAAAGAACAGTTATTTACATATATTCAGAAAATAAATAAATTTAGTTCCATCATTTGTCTTGAGCTTAGGGATATAAAATCATATCAAGTTGCTCTCAGAGCAACAATGTTTCATCAGTGCATGGGGTTACAGTTCAGGTGACTCAAACAGCAGTAACTAGAAAGTTACAACACCCTAGCAGAGGGTACTCCGCAGCATGTGGGAGAAACACAATTTAAAAGGACACTCTTCGTACCCTATCCACTTTAATCCACATTAATAAGTTAGACTGCATCACTCCTTTGTCCAGCCCTGTATACGTAGCTGGTAACAATGTGAGTAGTGCACAACGGATTTTTAAAATCCCACCTGCCACTGGGACCAATGAGGTCTGCACACTTTGCATGCTGACATCATTCTGTATCTCTTAGCACTTGCAACAGCAAGTGTTTGAGGAGAAAGCAGATGAGAGCCAGTGCTCTGTACACACCAAAATCTGTACACAGGGTGCTACTTTGTGTAGAAAGTGTATGAAATAGTTCTGCACCCATATGAAATTTCCAGACCAACACCGATACCAAAAATTCAGGATATACTTGGCCGAAAACGTCTTTTTTTTCCCCCCAAGTTATTTTAAAATAGTTTTTTTTTTTAGAATTGTATTAATATAGGACTTAATCGACATTGAAAAACAAGCCAATAAAAATAACCACATTTAGATAAATATAACACGCCAAAACAGGACAGAAAATATCTTAAACATTTTAAGATCTTTTCTGTCCACATTTGGTGTTTTACTTTCAATAAATATGTGATTTATTTTATGTGTAATATATATACACACACACCCATTTCAGACCTCCATGTGTGTATGTGTAATAAATATACACATACACTGGCCCTTTTCAGACCTCCGACCAGACATGGGGTGGCTGTCCAAATGCTCTAACGGCATTCGGACAGGCCCCTGCAGCTTCATACCTTCCAAGAGCACTGCCGGCAAAGTCTTTGCGCGTCCGCTCTTTGGAAAGCCCCCAGTCGCGATCTTGCGAGATCGCGCCTGGGGGCTTTCCAACGAGCAGACGCGTGAAAACTTTGCAGGCAGCACTCGTGGAAGGTGACTATGAACGCGGTCAGCTGCAGGGGCCTGTCCGAATGCCGTTAGAGCATTCGGACAGCCGCCCCAGGCCCTCGTATGCCGGCAAGCCGGCTCAATGCTGGCTTCCGGTATCGGGGGAAATATAACAAGTAGTCGTGCAGAACCCGGTGTCGATACCAATACTAGTATCGGTGCATCCCTAATACCAATTATAGTGTGCTCGCTGCTGTACATGGGCATCCAGGCAATTCAGATCCTGCCTCCCAGGGGCCCCAAGAAAGGCTGAGGGTCATGAGAAGTGCACCCCAAAAAAAGTGTTTTAAGGCCACATAAAGCAGGTCACCTGGCAGTTTCTGAACCTCTATGAAATACATCTGTATCACAGTGCGCCCAGTGCTGTACATGAACACCCAGGGCATTCAGATCCCGCCTCCCAGGGGCCCGAGTCTGTCTAGCTGAGGGTCATCAGGATTGCATTTTTTTTAGAAAAAGTGATTTTCAGCAGCATAAAGCAGGTCACCTGACAGGTATTAGAGCTCTATCAGTGTGTGCAGTGCTGTACATGGACTTTCAGATCCCACCTTCCAGGGGCCTGAGGGACCAGAGGCTGGCTGAGGGGCCACGGGCTGGCTGAGAGTCCTGAAAGGTGCATCAAAAAAAAAAAAGTGTATTGGGGACACAAAGAGCAGATACTTGAGCTCAGGGAAACACCTGTACAGGGACATGCAGAGCCCAACTCTCAGGGGTCCCCGAGGCTGGTGGGAAAAGTGAACCCCCCTCCCGGACACAGCGTTTTAGGGTCACACGGCAGGTACTGGTCTGGAGCTCTGTGACGCATAGGGGAGCTCTGTGACGCACCGACATCCAGGAACTGCTGCATGGACAGCGAGGTCGGGCATTACTTGGAAATCTAACCCCGCTGCCACCGGGGAGAGGGGCTCCGGGGCTGCTAGTGGCAGTGGTGGCGAGCGAGGTGCTGGGGCTGCTGCTGGTGGCCAGCGGGCGCTCCTTATCAGTCCCGCGGGTGGGGGTAGCAGTGATATGGTTGCAGCGCGGTCTCAGGCCTAATACAGCTCCAGCTGGCCTCGCACAGCTCTGTTATCCCCGTGTCCTCTCCAGCGTTGGCCCTCCCCCCCCCCTCGGCGCAGCACGTGCTTTCAGCAGCATCCAATAGCGGGCCGCAGAGGCAATACAACAACAGGCGCCATGTTCCCTTTAACTCTTTATGCGCCCGTCGCGACCCCCTGGACAGCCGCCCCAGCCCCTCGGATGCTGGCTTCCAGTATTGGGGGAAATATCGGGTGCATCTGCAGGAGTACCAAGTACTCGTTCAGAACCCGGTATCAGCACCGATACCGATACATCCATAATTTTTAATGTTCTTCAAAAAAGTCAAAATTATTTAATCTAAGGCTGAAACAACTAAAAAAACTAAAAACGATTAAATTAACAACTAGTCTCATTATCTAATAATTGGTTGGTCGATTCAACCAATGTTTCTCAAACCTCTCCTCGGGACCCAAACCAGGTCAGGTTTTCCAGATCACCTTGGGGGAAATGCAGACTGAATCCTGCAATCACTGAGCAGCAAATCATATCACCTGTGCTGTGCTTCACATATCCTGCAAACCTGGCCTGGATGGAAGTATCGAGGAGAGGTTTGAGTAACACTGAAATAAACGGTCTGTGCATAGCACACACTCTTTATAGTCAGACTGAGTTAAGCGTTAACAACCTCAGATGCTACTGAAAGAGAACCAGGCCAGAATATGGTCGCCGCTATGAGCCAGGCGGCCATCTTGTTCAGAATATTGGTTCGCTGGAATATAACTAGGTAGATTTTAGTTGAAACTAGAATGAAGCTTACATAGAATTTTAGGAATGTGTTAGATTAGCAGAGAAGCAATTAAAATTGAGGAAGATCCGGGCCGTTCTTGGCACGGAGGGATAGGATGACAAATGGATACACCAAGGTCACAGAGGCCCGCAGCGAGACAAAGAAGAGCGTAGAAAACAGACCAGGTCTTATCTACAACAAACAAGCTCTAGGGAGGTGGGCATAGGCCGGATTGAGCGAAGCAGCAAATCATCGTTTGTCAAACTAACATGAAGTTTGCCAATTTACGGCCAATGTATGGAATGTCTTTGTAATTGGCCAAGGGAGGTATTAACCCACGTGGGGTGGGATAGTGTCACAGGGAGGTGGGTTAATTGGGATGTACCTAATTATGTATTCGGGGTATAAGACCCCTCGTCGGAGTGAGTTCGGGGCTCACTCTTTGCAATTCAATCCTGTGTGAGCATTCTGTGACGACACAAATGAAGTTTGCCTTTCCTGAAGAGACTCGTGTTCAGACAATCCTTGCTCGTGTCCGGTCCGGCCTCGTCCCGAGTGAACCTAGCAGATTCTGGTAACACTACATCAGTGTTGATTGCAGAAGACGCGCTGCTGCTTTACTCTGGCTGATTTAGTTCTAGGGTTATGTTGGACATCACCAGTTTGTTTTAATTAATTTACAACAGTAGAAGAACTATAGCACAGACCCATGGGTATGGGCACTAGGTGGAGGAGCTGCACCGCCTGTGTTATATCCTTATTTGGGGCTGCAATCCTGTGCCACTACCCCACCCTCCCTGCCACCCAGGGCTCGAGTCGAGCGGGAACGCGCAGGAACGGCGTTCCCGCACTTTTCCCGCTGCAGGAACGCAGCGTTCCCGCTGTGGCCCGAGCCCGAACGCCGCCGCCGCACATTGCCGGCGGCCGGCGTGCTTCCTGTTACAAGGGCCAGCTTGACAGGAGGTGGAGCCGCTCGCCTGGCTGTTTCATAGTTCCCAGGCGAGCGGCTGCACTTCCTGTCAGCGGCCACTGAAGCAGGAAGCACGCGGCCGCTGGCAATGTGGAGAAGCAGCAGCAAAGGTGAGCTGGGGGGGCAGTATCCCTGAGACCTGGGGGGGGGGCAATATCCATGAGACCAGGGGGGCAATATCCATGAGACCAGGGGGGCAATATCCATGAGACCAGGGGGGCAATATCCATGAGACCAGGGGGGCAATATCCATGAGACCAGGGGCAATATCCATGAGACCAGGGGCAATATCCATGAGACCGGGGGGGCATTATCCATGAGACCAGGGGCAATATCCATGAGACCAGGGGGGCATTATCCATGAGAGCTGGGGCATTATCCATGAGACCAGGGGGGCATTATCCATGAGACCTGGGGCATTATCCATGAGAGCTGGGGCATTATCCATGAGAGCTGGGGCAATATCCATGAGACCAGGGGCAATATCCATGAGAGCTGGGGCAATATCCATGAGACCAGGGGCAATATCCATGAGAGCTGGGGCATTATCCATGAGAGCTGGGGCATATCCATGAGACCAGGGGGCATTATCCATGAGAGCTGGGGCATTATCCATGAGAGCTGGGGCATATCCATGAGACCAGGGGGCAATATCCATGAGAGCTGGGGCATTATCCATGAGAGCTGGGGCATATCCATGAGACCAGGGGGCAATATCCATGAGAGCTGGGGCATTATCCATGAGAGCTGGGGCAATATCCATGAGAGCTGGGGCATTATCCATGAGAGCTGGGGCATATCCATGAGACCAGGGGGCAATATCCATGAGAGCTGGGGCATTATCCATGAGACCAGGGGGCAATATCCATGAGAGCTGGGGGGGGGCAATATCCATGAGACCAGGGGGGCAATATCCATGAGACCAGGGTGGCAATATCCATGAGAGCTGGGGCAATATCCATGAGAGCTGGGGCAATATCCATGAGAGCTGGGGCAATATCCATGAGAGCTGGGGCAATATCCATGAGAGCTGGGGCATTATCCATGAGAGCTGGGGCATTATCCATGAGAGCTGGGGGATTATCCATGAGAGCTGGGGCATTATCCATGAGAGCTGGGGCAATATCCATGAGAGCTGGGGCAATATCCATGAGAGCTGGGGCAATATCCATGAGAGCTGGGGCAATATCCATGAGAGCTGGGGCATATCCATGAGAGCTGGGGCAATATCCATGAGAGCTGGGGCATTATCCATGAGACCAGGGGGCATTATCCATGAGACCTGGGGGCATTATCCATGAGAGCTGGGGCATTATCCATGAGACCTGGGGGCATTATCCATGAGACCTGGGGGCATTATTCATGAGAGCTGGGGGGGCATTATCCATGAGACCTGGGGGCATTATCCATATGAGCTGGGGCAATTATATCCATGTGAACTGGGGAAAATATATCCATATAACCAGTGCTGTGTATATTATTCTGGGGGTTCAGTGCTGTGTATGTTATTCTGGGGGCTCAGTGCTGTGTATATTATTCTGGAGGCTCAGTGCTGTGTATGTTATTCTGGGGGCTCAGTGCTGTGTATATTATCCTGGAGGCACAGTGCCGTGTATATTATTCTGGGGGTTCAGTGCTGTGTATATTATTCTGGGGGCTCAGTGCTGTGTATATTATTCTGGGGGTTCAGTGCTGTGTATATTATCCTGGAGGCACAGTGCTGTGTATATTATTCTGGGGGCTCAGTGCTGTGTATATTATCCTGGAGGCTCAGTGCTGTGTATATTATTGTCACGGATGGCTCTGTTCTGGGGCGCCTGGCAGCAGATTCCTCGCTGCTCGCTGGCCAGGCGCCGAATAATAACGCCACCGGGTGCGCTCACGTGGGACGCCGGGGGGGCGGAGCCTGGCGTTATGACGCGGACCCGCCGGGTTTAAAACCCGGCTTCACTAGTTCGCCGGTGCCCTGACGTGGTATTCACTTCCCGCAGAGCTCTTGTGTTTTTTGGCAAAATATCTGTGTCTGACCTTGCTTCTGACTTGAACCATTCTGTGTATGACCCCTGGCATTGGCAAACGAACCATTCTGTGTATGACCCCTGGCATTGGCAAACGAACCATTCTGTGTATGACCCCTGGCATTGGCAAACGAACCATTCTGTGTATGACCCCTGGCATTGGCGAACGAACCACCCTGTGTATAACCCCTGGTATTGGCATTTACTCTTCTCACGGTTCTGCTCTTAACTTTGGTACCGAGGTCAGTCTGTGTGGCATCCTAAGCACACATCAGACTACCTCTTATATTACTAAGGTCCTAGGGAGAACGAATACTCTATTCTGTACCTCTGTCTGGTGTTTACCCTTGTTTGTCTATTGTCTGGTTAATTATCTGTCTAGTTGTGCCGACCATTCAAGGATCGGAAGGGTAGAGAGCGGTCTACGTATAGGGACCACTATTCTGGTATTCAGGGGGATTCGTGACAATTATTCTGGGGGCTCAGTGCTGTGTATATTATTCTGGAGGCTCAGTGTTGTGTATGTTATTCTGGGGGCTCAGCGCTGTGTATATTATTCTGGGGGCTCAGCGCTGTGTATATTATTCTGGGGGCTCAGCGCTGTGTATATTATTCTGGGGGCTCAGCGCTGTGTATGTTATTCTGGGGGCTCAGCGCTGTGTATATTATTCTGGGGGCTCAGTGCTGTGTATGTTATTCTGGGGGCTCAGCGCTGTGTATATTATTCTGGGGGTTCAGCGCTGTGTATATTATTCTGGGGGTCTGTGCCTGGAGATATATATATATATATATATATAGTATATAAAATGCGTTAGTCCAGTTGCCACAATAACGAGTATACCTGTACGTAGTGATACCTTTCACTGATCAGTATAGTTTCCAGTTTACACTCTTGAAAGCTTGTCTTTTAAATGTAAAGTTAACCCAATTAAAATGGTATCACCGGCACGCACTGCTATACTCGTGATATATATGTAGCGATGTGTTAAAGTTTACTGTGGCAGTACCCATTTTTGGCCACAAGATGGAGACTATCACGATTAAAGACCCTGGACACTTGAACTACATGTCCATGCATGCTTTGCGAAGAAACAGGAAGTGGGTGGGTTTGTGGAGAGCTGTACATCCTGCACCTCGTGGAGAACAGGCAGAGTGCGCCAGGGAGTCAAGGAGAGTGGATGCACAAAGTAAAGAGAGAGACCAAAGATAGGCCGGAGCGCAGACAGAGTGGATCGGGGCCTTCAGGATTGGCTCACTCAGCTTGCGGGACACAGACCTCACCCTCTATGCTATTCAAGTGCAGCTGAAGGAGAGAAGACCCCAGGAGTGAGGAGTACCGCGGTCGATCGAAGCGGGGAGCAGGCGGTAAGCTGGATGAGTCGCGGCTGACAGACAGAGGGCCAGACAACAGATCCGGTGGTCGGCATCCCCCGGCAACATCGAGCGGAGAGGCGTCCTGGGCCAGCCGAATCTCAAGCTTGCGCTGGATGGGTGAGAGGCCCCAAGGCCGTGTTTAAATAAGAGCGTACGCTGCTGTTTCCTTCTAAAACCCACAGGGCCCCAACTGACTAGTCGAAGACATCGCTAAAGTAAACTCACTGGCCAGTTGAGAAGTACCCGGGTACCCTACACACACAAATACATATCACCTCATGTTCTGGGACTTAACCTGTGCAGGACTCATTTTCCTTTTCTGAACCGGGACAAGGGGGCAAAGTTAAAGTTACATTCCGAACATTTTTCCTCTTTTTGTTCCCGCTGCGCGTTCACCGTGATACGAGAACTGTGTATTTTATTGTGTCTCGCTACGCGGGTTTTCCTCGAATTTCGGATCTTTTAAGTTTCTGCTCGGTCGGGGTTTTTTTTCCGAAAATACGAAGTCCTCGTGTTTTCGTTTCTTTTACCGCTACGCGTTTATCGTGTTACGAAAGTACTGTAAATCTTCCTGCATATACCGTGTCTTAAGAGCTGCAAACCTTTTAGTAAACCTTTTAAATTGTAAAACTGTCCAGCGTGTTGGAGTATATTTATTCCCTAGTGCGGGGAGACTGACCCGTGGTTCATTTTCAGCGGCTCCTCCGGGAGTGAGCGCTACACGTGGGGGCTCGTTTCCGGGATTCAGTCTCTGGAAAAACCGCATCTAAAGGGTTAAATATGGATCCAGACACTGCTGCCGAATGGTGTGGGGAGCACAGTAGTCAGTTAGCATGTTGCATAGTCATGGATATTCCTGCAGACACTTGGGCCGAAGATCAGATTCGCCAGGCCGTGGCCACGCTAGCACCAGATCATCGGGGGTTAATTCTGGACATTAATAAAAACCCAGATACCTCTCACACGCATGTTCTTCTCGAATGGAGAAAAGGTATTCCAGCATGTTTTCGGGGCGCGAGCGTGAAGCTGACCGATGAGGTGGAAGTCCAACTGATTCAGCCAAGTGCGCCACGTGGCGAAGCCGATAGTGTTCCCGCGTCCAGTCCGTTGGCTATGATCGGGCCTGAATTTATCGTGGCTATTGGAGATTTGCTGGCTAAATGTCAGAAAACAAGCCCTCCTCACACTAATTTCGGTTATCGACGGTTAAGGAACTTTACAGGAAATGTACCAACTCCGGCGGGAGAAGAAACCTTTGAGGAATGGGTGGAACAGGCGATGCAGGCACTGGATGAGTGGGACGTCCCTGAGGCCCAGAAAAAGCAAAGGATCACCGAGAGTTTAAAGGGACCTGCGTCAGAAGCGGTGAGAAACCTAAAATTGAGTAGAAAAGATTGTACTGCTTTGGATTATCTGAACGTTCTTGAAGAAGTGTTTGGGCGAACAGAAAAGGCAGCGGAACTAGTATATCAGTACGAACACACCTATCAGAAGAGAGGTGAGAGAATGATTGATTACATGAGGCGCTTGGATAAGATTCTGCACCAAATACTCCTCAAGAAAGGGGCCAAACCGGCTGACGTAGATAAGATACGAATAAAGCAGATCCTGAGGGGCTCTCAACCGTTAGATCCGGTGATGATGCAGCTGAGAAGCAGAGCAGTCAATCAAGAGTTGAAGTACCTGGAACTGATCCGAGTTGTACGAGAGGAGGAGGCTCTGCTGGAAGAGAAATCCTTCAGGCGGGGAGAAAGGGCTTATGCACAACCTGCAAGATATAACGACGGTCTGCAGCCTGAAAACGACTCGTTAGACACCTATGGATCTGACCTGGATGAACAGGAGCAGTTAGTCGGTTTTAAATTCGTCGAAAAGGCTGCTAAAGAATCGAACTCTTCTGAACGAAGCGAGTTGTTCAAGACTGTAAAGAAGGTACAGGAAGCTCAAACTGAACTGCAGAAAGCGCACGCTGAATTGTGCAGGGTGTTGATGAAGGTGACCGAGATGCAGGGGGAAATGCAAAAGTTCCTAACAGGTATGCAGACGACTGAAGTTGCCGTGGCGTCTGGTTCAAATCTCTTATCAGAACCGCAACAAGCAACTGTGTCTCCACTTTCGAGGAAGAGATGTTTCGGTTGTGGAGAAATGGGCCATTTCCGTGCGCAGTGTAAAGGCCGGAAGCCTGAGAAGGATAAAGTTGAGCGGCTGCTGAAAGCCCTAGAGGGACTGTTATCTACTCCACCAGCGGGAAACGCCAGAGGGCACCAGTAAAGGAGCAACCTAGGTGCCCAGAAGTTGAATCTCGCTCCAAGAACCAATTTAAACTAAGAGGGCAAGAGGGCCCAAAGTCAAGCCAACTGCTGAGCCTGCCAGAATGGAAAGAGTCACTCCCTTAGCATCCGGGTCTGCGTCATGGGGAGGCAATGCACACCCAAAACCTGCACGGGCCAAGAAAAAGGCCAGGGTCCAGCAAACTGGGTCTAAGCGTCCGGATACCTCCACCAAGTTTCCTGACCAGCTGATAGGTCCTTCTCCGATTGTGCCAATTCAAGTGGAGGGAGTCTACACCAAAGCTCTGTTAGATTCAGGGGCTCAAGTGACTTTGATTTATAAAGACTTCTATGAGAAACACTTAAAGCACATTCCTCTGCAAGAATTGAAGGATTTGGAAATATGGGGTATCGGCACTGAGAAACTCCCTTATGACGGGTATCTGCAAGTAAGGTTGGAGATCGGATCTGAAGTCATCGGACAGTCTGGGGGCTGTGACGCCTTGGCCATTGTGTGCCCCCGACCCTCGGGTGCAAACAGAAGCTCTCTGATAGTGGGGACGAACACGGACCTAGTGCGGCGTCTCCTGACCCCCATCGTAGTGGAAGAAGGGTCAACTCAAGGAGTGCACCCCATGTTACGACCGGTCTATCAGAGGATGGTTGAAGAACGGAAAGCACCTGCTGAGGTGGGAAGACTGTGGAGACTGGGTGGGACAGAGAAGGTTCTGCAAGCAGGAGAAGTAGCGAGCTTCCAGGTTTCAGTCAAGTTGAACGGATCGCAACCAGGCCCCTATGTGGTGCTGGGAACCGATGTCAGTCATGGGAGTGAAATCGGAGTCGAAGTAATTCCTGAAATAATCTCCACAAAAGCCTTGAAGAGAACACGAGGAAGAGTCTCGGTCAGTGTGTGCAATGTGACAGATTCTCCAGTAGTCCTTAAAGCACGAATGCCTATCGGGCAAGTAGAGTCTGCTACACCCCTCTCCACTGATTTAGGAGGGGGAGTGGATAAAGAGATTTCGGATGAAAGATTCTACCCTAAAGACGCCCCATCTCACCTGAGTGGAAGAAACGTCTTCAGTCTCAAGTTCTAAAGTGGAAAGAATTATTCTCGAAAGATGAGTTCGATGTGGGCCTGGCTAAGAGTACGGAACACCGCATTCGGTTGCAAGAAGACAAGCCGTTTCGTGAAAGGTCAAGGCGAGTTCCGCTGGGAGACTTGGATGATCTGCGAGAACAGCTAAATGAGTTGCAGAGAACCAATGTGATTCAAGAGTCCAGGAGCCCATATGCATCTCCAATAGTGCTGGTCCGGAAGAAGAATGGTTCTGTCCGCTTGTGCATAGACTATCGCACCCTGAACCGAAGAACCATCCCGACCAATACGCCACTCCTCGGATTGAAGATGCCTTACAGTGTTTGTCTGGAGCAAAGTGGTTCTGTGTACTAGACCTTCGAAGCGGATATCATCAGATACCGATGCACCCTGAAGACAAAGAGAAAACTGCGTTCATTTGTCCACTGGGGTTCTTTGAGTTCAATAGAATGCCTCAAGGTCTGACGGGAGCTCCAGCCACGTTTCAACGGTTGATGGAGAAGACAGTCGGGGATATGAATCTAATCGAAGTGTTAGTGTACCTGGATGACATAATTGTGTTCGGGAAGACTCTGGAGGAGCATGAGCAACGTTTGGAGAAGGTCTTGAAGAGGCTCCATGAAGAGGGGTTGAAATTGTCTCTGGAGAAATGCCAGTTCTGTTTACCCTCAGTCACATATCTGGGACACGTAGTCTCGGCAGAAGGTGTTTCGACAGATCCTCGAAAGTTGGAGGCCGTAGCTTCTTGGCCTAGACCTCGAAACGTCACTGAACTTAGATCTTTCTTGGGATTCTGCTCATACTATCGAAGATTTGTGGAGGATTTGCAAAGATAGCTCAGCCGCTGAACAAACTCCTACAGAAAGAAACCACCGAAGAAGGCTGTAAGGTCTCTGACCGAAACCCCTCCGCTCCAGGACCAAGGAAAGCTAAAGAGTCCATACAAGGTGAATGGACTAGTCAATGTGAAGGTGCGTTTGTGAAGCTGAAAGAGAATCTAACCCGAGCTCCTGTTCTGGCCTATGCGGACCCTCACAAGCCGTATGAACTACATGTGGATGCCAGCCGAGAAGGTCTGGGAGGAGTCCTATATCAGGAGTATGATGGATTGCTGAGGCCTGTGGCGTATGTGAGCCGGAGCCTTGCGCCTTCTGAGAAGAACTATCCTACTCACAAACTGGAGTTCCTAGCCTTGAAGTGGGCAGTGGTGGACAAGTTGAAAGACTATCTGTATGGAGCTGAGTTCGTGATCAAGACGGATAATAATCCTCTCACCTATATTCTTACTACTGCGAAACTGGACGCAACGGGACATCGGTGGTTGGCCGCTCTGTCAGGGTTTCGGTTCAGCCTGAAGTATCGCCCTGGGGTGAACAATCGAGATGCTGATGCTCTGTCGAAGACCCTACACTACAGAATGGACTCAGGTAACTCCAGACGGGGTGCAAGCTTTGTGTCAAGGAACAGAACGCCGGGTCAAGGGAGGAGTTGAAGCGGAGGCCATAGGAGTCATGGCCGCGGCTGTTCCTGAGTTCTACTGTAACCCTACGCAATTGAGGGATGAAAATCTACCTACCTTTTCCAAGCAGGATTTGAAAGCGGATCAAGCTAGAGACCCTTTGATTGCATTGACCATAAAGGCCCTGACTACAAACCAGCGAGAGATTCTGTTAACCAATTCCCCGGATGGAGCCAGATTGGTTTACAAAGAGTGGGAGCGGTTGAAGATGTTGGATGGGGTGGTCTACCGAAGGGGCCCCTCGACCAATTCCGAGGAGATTCAACAGTTTTTCTCCCCACTAAACACAGGGAGAGTGTGTTGCGATCATTACATGATGAGCATGGACATTTGGGTGCGGAGAGAACTTTTAAGTTGGTGCGAGATAGGTTTTATTGGCTTGCATGAGGGCTGAAGTTGAGAGTTATTGCCATTCCTGTCTGAGGTGTATTCAGAGGAAAACTCTACCAACCCGAGCTGCTCCAATGAGCCATCTACAGAGTCAGGGACCCATGGATTTGGTGTGCATTGACTTCCTGTGCTTAGAGCCGGATGCTAGTGGGCAAGGGAACATTCTGATAGTGACTGATCACTTTACCCGTTATGCCCAAGCTTTTTCTACCAAAGACCAACGCGCTCCGACAGTGGCGAAGGTGCTGATGGAAAAGTTCTTTGTTCATTACGGCCTGCCAAGAAGAATACACTCTGATCAGGGAAGAGACTTTGAAAGTAGATTGGTCGGGCAATTGCTGGAGTTGTTGGGAATTCAAAAGACTCGAACTACGCCATACCACCCTCAAGGTGATGCTCAGCCTGAAAGGTTTAATCGCACGCTGCTAAATATGCTGGGGACCTTGTCTAATGTGGAGAAGCAGAGTTGGAGTCGTCACATAGCTACTCTGGTGCATGCATATAACAGTACGGAGAGTGATGCCACTGGATATTCACCGTACCGTCTTATGTTCGGAAGAGAAGCTCGACTGCCGTTTGATTTGGCATTTGGGTTATCTCTAGACCAGACGTCGGTAGCTTCTCATAAAAACTATGTGGATAGACTTCGGAAGAATCTGGCTTCTGCGTTTGAACAGGCTCGTTTGACGTCAGGTAACAGGGAGCAAAGGAACAAGAAGAACTATGATCTGAAGGTTCGAGTACAGGATTTACAACCCGGTGATAGGGTTCTGTTGAAGAATTTGGGTGCTGCTGCGAGACACAAGCTGGCGGATAGATGGAGTTCTCAGGTTTACATTGTTTGCAAACAACTGCCAGGTCTGCTGGTGTATCAGATTCGCCCTGATGGAAAGGCTGGTCCCCTCAAGAATTGGCACCGAAATCACTTGTTACCATTGAGAGAGGCTGTGAGGGTACCAGTGGATAACGAACTTCCTCCGGCGAATCCGCGTGCTCCACGTGTTCCTCCTGTTACTCGGTCTCAACAGACCCGGTGTCGAAGAGAGCGAAAGGGACAGTGAGGAAGAAAGTTTCTGTCTGGACTGGATACGTTCACCGGAGCCTGAAGAGATTACCTCAGTTCCGGAACGATGGGAGAGTAATTTGAGGCCTGAGGCTCCTGAATTCTTGTTGGAAGTCCCTGAGACTGTTGATATCTCTGAGCCGCTTGAATTTCAGTGGGAAGCCCCTGAGGCAATGGGGATCCCGGTAGCTCCGGAAGCTTATTCAGGTGATTACGGTTCTATGCCTTCACTGGAGGGATCATACTCTGAAGAAACGTCTGCTCCAGTGATAGAAAGAGAAATTGAGCCAACGCCCATAGTACTTCCACCTGAAGAGGAACGGAGGGAGCCTGAACAAAAACGCTCTATTCGGCCGCCCCAGCGTCTTACCTATGACTCACCCGGACATAGCACTGAAGAGGCCATCACCACTGTACAGAGATTGCCCGAAGTGTCTGCTTTGTTAGCTGAGGTAGCCCAGAACATGAATCAGCTTGAGAAAGTGTTTCTAACCCACTGCTGTAAATGCTGTATAAACTGTGTGCAAATTGTAAAAGATAATGTAACTGTTGTACCTCCTTGGAGAGACCCAAGAGTTCTAGGAGGGGGAGAGTGTAGCGATGTGTTAAAGTTTACTGTGGCAGTACCCATTTTTGGCCACAAGATGGAGACTATCACGATTAAAGACCCTGGACACTTGAACTACATGTCCATGCATGCTTTGCGAAGAAACAGGAAGTGGGTGGGTTTGTGGAGAGCTGTTACATCCTGCACTCGTGGAGAACAGGCAGAGTGCGCCAGGGAGTCAAGGAGAGTGGATGCACAAAGTAAAGAGAGAGACCAAAGATAGGCCGGAGCGCAGACAGAGTGGATCGGGGCCTTCAGGATTGGCTCACTCAGCTTGCGGGACACAGACCTCACCCTCTATGCTATTCAAGTGCAGCTGAAGGAGAGAAGACCCAGGAGTGAGAGGAGTACCGCGGTCGATCGAAGCGGGGAGCAGGCGGTAAGCTGGATGAGTCGCGGCTGACAGACAGAGGGCCAGACAACAGATCCGGTGGTCGGCATCCCCCGGCAACATCGAGCGGAGAGGCGTCCTGGGCCAGCCGAATCTCAAGCTTGCGCTGGATGGGTGAGAGGCCCCAAGGCCGTGTTTAAATAAGAGCGTACGCTGCGGTTTCCTTCTAAAACCCACAGGGCCCCAACTGACTAGTCGAAGACATCGCTAAAGTAAACTCACTGGCCAGTTGAGAAGTACCCGGGTACCCTACACACACAAATACATATCACCTCATGTTCTGGGACTTAACCTGTGCAGGACTCATTTTCCTTTTCTGAACCGGGACAAGGGGGCAAAGTTAAAGTTACATTCCGAACATTTTTCCTCTTTTTGTTCCCGCTGCGCGTTCACCGTGATACGAGAACTGTGTATTTTGTGTCTCGCTACGCGGGTTTTCCTCGAATTTCGTATCTTTTAATTTTCTGCTCGGTCGGGGTTTTTTTTCCGAAAATACGAAGCCCTCGTGTTTTCGTTTCTTTTACCGCTACGCGTTTATCGTGTTACGAAAGTACTGTAAATCTTCCTGCATATACCGTGTCTTAAGAGCTGCAAACCTTTTTAGTAAACCTTTTAAAATATAAAACTGTTCAGCGTGTTGGAGTATATTTATTCCCTAGTGCGGGGAGACTGACCCGTGGTTCATTTTCAGCGGCTCCTCCGGGAGTGAGCGCTACATATATATATTTTCTTCAGGTAATAGGGGTTGTGGAATTCGTGGGTGAGTTCCCTCACTTTTTTTCCCAGGACTTGACCCCTGCTGCCACCCTTTCTCCAAACAGGAGCTGCCATCTCTTCCTTTGGTCCAGCTCCTTCCCCCAAACTCCCTCCCACACTAGGGTCAGGTCTCTTGCGTAAACTTACTCCCTTTCACACTTGTCTATCCAAGCACTCACAGCAGCGTTAGTTTGAGAAGAAAGCAGACATGGGCTTGAGCATCAATCCATCACTCTGACCAGGCTTGCGTACCTTGTGTGTGAAAAGTAATCAAGTTACGCAAGATACACAATTTGCGTATGTACACACGACAGTTACATACACTGTGCAATTTGGGAAGGAAGGAAGAGGCCGGGTTGATTACTACTACCACAAACTGTTCCTTTTATGTAAAAAAACCCAAAAAACATTTATCCGATGAATCGAATAATTGGAAAAATAAAATCACCAAACTAAATCGATTTGTGACAATAATCATTTGTGCACCAACTGTTAGAAAAAGGTACAATTATAAAATTGTGTTTGTTATTCTGCACATGACACAACGTGAACAGGACTTGCAATAACCAGCGTACATTCTAAAACAGGTAATGCATCACAAAGAAGCATGGAGGACAAGGCTCAGGCTATCAGGTAAGGCTAGGGTCAGACGAGCGTGATTTCTACGTGCGTCCGTGCAGTAAGGATATACGTTAGTACGGAAGACGCAGTAGCGGCCACACAGTCTGTTTTTTCACTGACATTATTTGACGGATGTAGCAGGGAAAATAAATTAAAATGCAAAACCATTATGTCCGTCGTAAATGCCGGGCGCGTAAATGCCGGGCGCGTAAATGCCGGGCGCGTAAATGCCGGGCGCGTAAAAGCCGGGCGCGTAAATGCTGGATGTATAAATGCTGGGCGTATAAATGCAGTCCGTCTGACCACGTTCCATCACTCACACACAAAGCTATGCGGACGCAGCGCACTTCGTGCGGCCGTTCTAGGGGTTCTACGTTCTTGCGTCCGTTTGTCGCGGCCGTTGTGTGTCTGCAGTTCAGTGCGGACGTACTTCGTGTGTGGGACTCCATTGGCCTTTATGTCATGCTATCACGGACGTGAACGCTGCGCTCGTCTGACCGGAGCCTAAAACGGAGAGAGCTCTGCTTGTTTATTGGGGCGCTCACAGTGTGTAATTGCTGCAGCACAGGGGGACATTTACTTCACATAGTACAGGCTTTTTATATATATATACATGGTGTGCGGCTCATTATATGCGGTGCTGCTCACCCCCCGATACTTCATCCAGACGCAAATTCAGCTCCAACCTTTCTCACCCATTGAGATATCTGTAATGTTGTATTAACGGGGGGGGGGGCACATATATATAAAAGCCCATCTATTGTGTATAAAATAAACATGACGTGACCCTGATGGGGGAGTCAAAATCCCGGGGAAGGATATTCCGGGTGCACAGACATGGATTTGGGGTGTTTTTGGGGTGCACAGACATGGATTTGGGGTGTGTTTGGGGTGCACAGACATGGATTTGGGGTGTGTTTGGGGTGCACAGACATGGATTTGGGGTGTGTTTGGGGTGCGCAGACATGGATTTGGGGTGTGTTTGGGGTGCACAGACATGGATTTGGGGTGTGTTTGGGGTGCGCAGACATGGATTTGGGGTGTGTTTGGGGAGCGCAGACATGGATTTGGGGTGTGTTTGGGGTGCACAGACATGGATTTGGGGGGTGTTTGGGGTACGCAGACATGGATTTGGGGTGTGTTTGGGGTACGCAGACATGGATTTGGGGTGTGTTTGGATTTGGGGTGCACAGACATGGATTTGGGGTGTGTTTGGATTTGGGGTGCTCAGACATGGATTTGGGGTGTGTTTGGATTTGGGGTGCACAGACATGGATTTGGGGTGTGTTTGGGGTGCGCAGACATGGATTTGGGGTGTGTTTGGATTTGGGGTGTGTTTGGGGTGCGCAGACATGGATTTGGGGTGTGTTTGGATTTGGGGTGCGCAGACATGGATTTGGGGTGTGTTTGGGGTGCGCAGACATGGATTTGGGGTGTGTTTGGATTTGGGGTGCGCAGACATGGATTTGGGGTGTGTTTGGATTTGGGGTGCACAGACATGGATTTGGGGTGTGTTTGGATTTGGGGTGTGTTTGGATTTGGGGTGTGTTTGGATTTGGGGTGCACAGACATGGATTTGGGGTGTGTTTGGGGTGCACAGACATGGATTTGGGGTGTGTTTGGGGTGCTCAGACATGGATTTGGGGTGTGTTTGGATTTGGGGTGCACAGACATGGATTTGGGGTGTGTTTGGGGTGCACAGACATGGATTTGGGGTGTGTTTGGGGTGCTCAGACATGGATTTGGGGTGTTCTCTACCGTAAAGGATCAGGGATAGAGCCTTCTCCCCTCATCAAACATGGCGGCGGGGGAGGTGCACGGCTCTCAGCGCTTCCGGGTCGTGGTGTGAGCAAGATGGCGCCGGTCATCCGCTGAGGATCCGCCATGTCTGACCTGGGCCGCTACGATCGACACTGCGACTCCATCAACTCAGACTTCGGGGACTCCGTGCGGAGCTGCGGCCCAGAGCATGAGGAGCTGCACTACATCCCCATCCGGGTCCTGGGACACGGGGCCTACGGGGAGGCCACCCTATACCGCCGCACCGAGGCGAGTCCCGGCCTGACACTCACTGCCCGGGGGCGGGGGGACTGTCTGACAGAGGGGGACTGTAAGAGAGAGAGGGGGGGGGAGGCTGTCACAGGGAAGACTGTCGGGGGGGGGGGTGGACTGTCACAGGGAAGGCTGTCAGGGGGGGGGGCGGGCTGTCACAGGGAAGACTGTCAGGGGGGGCGGGCTGTCACAAGGAAGGCTGTCACCTGGGGGGGAGCGGGCTGTCAAAGGGAAGGCTGTCACAGGGGAACGGGCTGTCTCGGGGGGAACGGGCTGTCTCGGGGGGAACGGGCTGTCACGGGGGAACGGGCTGTCACGGGGGGAACGGGCTGTCACGGGGGGAACGGGCTGTCACGGGGGAACGGGCTGTCACGGGGGGAACGGGCTGTCACGGGGGAGTGGGCTGTCACGGGGAACGGGCTGTCACAGGGAAGACTGTCACGGGGGAACGGGCTGTCACAGGGAAGACTGTCACGGGGAGCGGGCTGTCACAGGGAAGACTGTTACGGGGGAGCGGGCTGTCACTGGGGGGAGCGGGCTGTCACTGGGGGGGAGCGGGCTGTCACTGGGGAGAGTGGGCTGTTACAGGGAAGGCTGTCACGAGGGAGCTTGCTGTCATGGGGGGAGCGGGCTGTCACAGGGAAGACTGTCACGGGGGAGCGGGCTGTCACAGGGAAGACTGTCACGGGGGAGCGGGTTGTCACAGGGAAGACTGTCAGGGGGAGCGGGCTGTCACAGGGAAGACTGTCACGGGGGAACGGGCTGTCAGAGGGAAGACTGTCACGGGGGGAACGGGCTGTCACAGGGAAGACTGTCACGGGGGAACGGGCTGTCACAGGGAAGACTGTCACGGGGGAACGGGCTGTCACAGGGAAGACTGTCACGGGGGGAACGGGCTGTCACAGGGAAGAGTGTCAGGGGGGAGCGGGCTGTCACAGGGAAGACTGTCACGGGGGAACGGGCTGTCACGGGGGAGCGGGCTGTCACGGGGGAGCGGGCTGTCACGAGGGAGCGGGCTGTCACGGGGGAGCGGGCTGTCACAGGGAAGACTGTCACAGGGAGCGGGCTGTCACAGGGAAGACTGTCACGGGGAGCGGGCTGTCACAGGGAAGACTGTCACGGGGAACGGGCTGTCACAGGGAAGACTGTCACGGGGGGAACGGGCTGTCACGAGGGAGCGGGCTGTCACGGGGGAGCGGGCTGTCACAGGGAAGACTGTCACGGGGGGAACGGGCTGTCACAGGGAAGACTGTCACGGGGGAACGGGCTGTCAGAGGGAAGACTGTCACGGGGAGCGGGCTGTCACAGGGAAGACTGTCACGGGGAGCGGGCTGTCACAGGGAAGACTGTCACGGGGGAACGGGCTGTCACAGGGAAGACTGTCACGGGGGGAACGGGCTGTCACAGGGAAGACTGTCACGGGGGGAACGGGCTGTCACAGGGAAGACTGTCACGGGGGGAACGGGCTGTCACAGGGAAGACTGTCACGGGGGGAACGGGCTGTCACAGGGAAGACTGTCAGGGCGGAGCGGGCTGTCACAGGGTAGAGTGTCAGGGGGGAGCGGGCTGTCACAGGGAAGAGTGTCAGGGGGGAGCGGGCTGTCACAGGGAAGACTGTCACGGGGGAACGGGCTGTCACAGGGAAGACTGTCACGGGGGGAACGGGCTGTCACAGGGAAGACTGTCACGGGGGAACGGGCTGTCACGGGGGAGCGGGCTGTCACGAGGGAGCGGGCTGTCACGGGGAGCGGGCTGTCACAGGGAAGACTGTCACGGGGGAGCGGGCTGTCACAGGGAAGACTGTCACGGGGGAACGGGCTGTCACAGGAAGACTGTCACGGGGGAACGGGCTGTCACAGGGAAGACTGTCACGGGGGAGCGGGCTGTCACGGGGGAGCGGGCTGTCACGAGGGAGCGGGCTGTCACGAGGGAGCGGGCTGTCACGGGGGAGCGGGCTGTCACAGGGAAGACTGTCACGGGGGGAACGGGCTGTCAGAGGGAAGACTGTCACGGGGAGCGGGCTGTCACGGGGGAGCGGGCTGTTACAGGGAAGGCTGTCACGGGGGGAACGGGCTGTCAGAGGGAAGACTGTCACGGGGGAGCGGGCTGTCACGGGGGAGCGGGCTGTCACGGGGGAGCGGGCTGTTACAGGGAAGGCTGTCACGGGGGGGATCGGGCTGTCACGGGGGGGATCGGGCTGTCACAGGGAAGGCTGTCATGGGGAGCGGGCTGTCACAGGGAAGACTGTAACCGGGGGGGGGGGGGAGTCATGGCCGTTTTGGGGGTTAAAGGGGTGATTGAGTGAATGTAGGGGTCGAGGTCTTGTTAGAGGTCACTGAGCTCGATAATTATGGTGATTTTGTGTCCCGGGGTGAGGGAGGGAGGGAGGTGACCGCTGCTGTTGGTGACGGCTGTTACATGTAGGCAGAGCGTTACTAGTTGCCCTCGCTCGGTGAGCACCTCTCTCGTCTCGCCCTCGCTCGGTGAGCACCTCTCTCGTCTCGCCCTCGCTCGGTGAGCACCTCTCTCGTCTCGCCCTGCAGGATGACTCGCTGGTGGTGTGGAAGGAGGTCGGGCTGGCCCGGCTGTCGGAGAAGGAGCGCCGTGACGCCCTCAATGAAATCGTGATCCTGTCGCTCCTCCAGCACGACAACATCATTGCGTATTACAACCACTTCCTGGACAGCAACACGCTGCTCATCGAGCTGGAGTACTGTAACGGTAAGCCCTGGCGGCATGTGCCCCCTGTCCCGCGGCGGCATGTGCCCCCTGTCCCGCGGCGGCATGTGCCCCCTTTCCCGCGGCGGCCGTCCCTTCCTTCGACGCGCTCACGCATCTCACTCTTTGCTTCTGCAGGTGGGAATCTCTTTGATAAGATTGTTCGACAGAAGGACCAGCTTTTCCAGGAGGAGGTGAGGCGCATTGTGATAGGGGGGCTGGCGTGCGCCGGATATGCGACGCAGTGGGTCGGTACAGACGGACAATCCATTAATCACAAAATCTGGTTCTTCCTGCAGATGGTCATCTGGTGTCTCTTTCAGATTGTCTCCGCGGTGAGCTGCATCCATCGAGCTGGGATCCTGCACAGGTTGGCATCTGCACATGACTATTGGGCACATAAATGTGTCTGCAGGCTGGGCGTGTGTCTGCGGGCTGGGCACGTCCGTGCGTGTGTCTGCGGGCTGGGCACGTCCGTGCGTGTGTCTGCGGGCTGGGCACGTCCGTGCGTGTGTCTGCGGGCTGGGCACGTCCGTGCGTGTGTCTGCGGGCTGGGCACGTCCGTGCGTGTGTCTGCGGGCTGGGCACGTCCGTGCGTGTGTCTGCGGGCTGGGCACGTCTGCGGGCCGGGCGTGTGTCTGCGGGCCGGGCGTGTGTCTGCGGGGCGGGCGTGTGTCTGCGGCGGGCGTGTGTCTGCGGGCCGGCGTGTGTCTGCGGGGCGGGCGTGTGTCTGCGGGCTGGGCGTGTGTCTGCGGGCCGGCGTGTGTCTGCGGGGCGGCGTGTGTCTGCGGGCCGGGCGTGTGTCTACGGGCTGGACGTGTGTCTGCGGGCCGGGCGTGTGTCTGCGGGCCGGGCGTGTGTCTGCGGGCCGGGCGTGTGTCTGCGGGCCGGGCGTGTGTCTGCGGGCCGGGCGTGTGTCTGCGGGCCGGGCGTGTGTCTGCGGGCCGGGCGTGTGTCTGCGGGCTGGGCACGTCCGTGCGTGTGTCTGCGGGCTGGGCGTGTGTCTGCGGGCTGGGCACGTCCGGGCGTGTGTCTGCGGGCTGGGCGTGTGTCTGCGGGCTGGGCACGTCCGTGCGTGTGTCTGCGGGCTGGGCGTGTGTCTGCGGGCTGGGCACGTCCGTGCGTGTGTCTGCGGGCTGGGCGTGTGTCTGCGGGCTGGGCACGTCCGTGCGTGTGTCTGCGGGCTGGGCGTGTGTCTGCGGGCTGGGCACGTCCGTGCGTGTGTCTGCGGGCTGGGCACGTCCGTGCGTGTGTCTGCGGGCTGGGCGTGTGTCTGCGGGCCGGGTACGTCTGTGCGTGTGTCTGCGGCTCGTGTGTTGTTCCAACGTTTAAAATTTTATTTTTTTGTCCACAGAGACATAAAGACGCTGAATATCTTCCTGACCAAAGCAAACCTCATCAAGCTGGGAGACTACGGCCTGGCCAAGCGGCTCAGCTCGGAATATTCCATGGCCGAAACGGTGAGAATCAGATTGTCTATCAGGAGGAGGATATATCTGTGTGATTTGTGTCAGGGAGGGGTCGGGTTACATAGGCTGAAAAAAGCCATGCGTCCATTGGGTTCAGCCTCTCACACATCACCTACTGCTGTTGATTCAAAAGAAGCAAACCCCCCCCCCCCGTCTGAAGCACTCACCAATATGCGACACACTGGGAAACATTCCTTCTTGCCCCCAGATGGCGTCAGATTCTCTTTGGATCAAGAAGCTTTTACCCACATATTAAATATTATAACCCTTAATATTCTGTGTCTGCAGGAAGTCATCCAGTCGCTGCTTAAAAGTCTGTACAGTCTCTGACCCAACCACCTCAACAGGCAGAGAATTCCACAGCTTTATTGTTCTCACCGTAAAATAACCCTTCCTATGCTTTAGGCTGAATTTTCTTTCTTTCAGGCTAAATGGATGACCCCTTGTCCTGTGTATAGTCCTGTTAATGAATAGGCTATCAGACAATGGTTTATAATGACCCCGTATATTTTTATATTATCAGATCCCTCTAAGGCCCCGTATATATTTATATAAGGTTATCGGATCCCCTCTAAGGCGCCTTTTCTCTAAACTAAACAGGTTTAAGCTTGTTAGTCTTTCCTCATAACTTAACCCTTCCATTCCCCTTATTAATTTAGTTGCCCGTCTCTGCACTTTTTCTAGCGCAAAATCACACGGCATATTCAAGGTGCGGCCTGACCATTGATTTATACAGAGGCAAAATTATGTTTTCATCCCGTGAGTGAACTCCCCTTTTAATGCATGCCAATACTTTGCTGGCCTTGGCGGCTGCTGTTTGACATTGCACATTGTTACTTAGTTTGAAGTCTATGATTATTCCCAAATCCTTCTCCTGCTTGGATTTCCCTAACTCCGTACCATTTAGGGTATAAATTACTTGTGTGTCTTCACTCCAAAGTGCATAACTTTGCATTTATCTAGATTAAATTCCATCTGCCATTTAAGTGCCCAGTCCCCCAATCTATCTAAATCCCTCTGCAGCGAAGTAACATCCTGCTCACATTGTATCACTTTTCCTAGTTTTGTGTCATCTTCTGCAAACACTGATACATGACTTTCAATGCCTATCTCAAGGTCATTTATAAATAAATTGAATAGAATTTAGCTAGTATGACGGTAAGTTAGAATTTTAATAAAGGACTCGGAGGCGAGTATTGCTTCTCTTTTTCTTGCTTTAATAAACAGCAGCAAGATAAACATTGAAAACCTGTAAAAAAACAGTTTGAAACAAAGAGAAAACAATATCCAGAATACATGGTCTTAACCCGACCCCCTCTTCACTTGAGTCAGTCCATCATCCTGTTCCTCCACATAAAAGGATCTGCCCTTCCTCCAATCATCCTCTTTCTTGCTGAGATAGTCCAATCAAACTTGAAAATGTAAATCCAACAACACGAAGAGAACCATAAGGAAGGAATCCTGAAAGATGACCAGCACACGAGGAAGCTGAAAGACAAACCACAGGTCAGAAAAACCAGAACATAATGTCCACAGTTCAGAGTCCGCCCCGGGAGGGCAGGGTGGGCAACACTCGCCTCCGAGTCCTTGATTAAAATTCAAATTTACCGTCATACTCGGCTAAATTCTATAATTTTAATACACGGACTCAGAGGCTCCTGTTGCAAGTTCAAAGCTTGTCCAACATCGCTGACGACCAATGAACCCACTGGCTTGAAATGGAAGGTCCGAAAAGTGGTCTCTCGCGACCAATCCGCAGACCGTAATAGATCATCCATTTGCTACAAGACGCTACAGTGGACCACAAGGAGTGAGCCCCAAAAACAGAAATGTCAACCCCAGCCAGCAGCCATTTAAGCCAGCGCGCCAAAGTAGTGGAACCAACTGGGTCATGAGGGGCCTTAAACGATAGAAATAGGGGCCAATCCCTGCCACACGAAATGGCATAGTCCGAGACTCCTATACCTGCAAGCAGAGCACAGGACAGAGATCGGGTTGTGCCGGGAAGGCAGGGTAAAACACAGAGGAAATCGAGGTCTTAGTACGCCTGGTGATATCAAACCAAACTCCATCTGGAACAAAAGTGCAATCGAGGGCCCTGACGTCACCAACCGGCTTACAGGAAACCGTGCAAAGCAATGCCAACAGTTTCGCCGAAAGCTGCCGGAGAGACAGATTAGCATTAGAAGACCAGGAACCCAAAAAATGAAAAAGGAGCCCAACATCCCAGGTTGCCGAGTACCGCGGAGCTGGAGGGCGAGAAAGTCTGATACTTGCAAACCAGGGGATGCTGACCCATGGGAACACCCTGAAAACCCACATGCTGCGCCGAAATGGCTGACCGATACACATTAAAGGTGCGGTATGCCCTCCCATCATCGAAAACCTCTGTGAGGAAATCCAGGACCAGAGCTACAGGGGCCTGTAAGGGATCTTGATCCCTCGCCAAACACCAATGAAACCACCTGCCCCAGGCCGAGTCATAGCTGGACAAGGTGCCCGGGGACCAAGCGGAACGAAGGAGTGCGTTCCGAAACGCCTCCAGCTAACCCGGTGCACCTGAAACAAGGGAAGCTAGGATGGGACATGTCCCCAAAGCCAGCAGAGGGTGCGGCCGTCCGATAGGATCCACTAGAAGATCCGGCAGAACCGGAAGGAGCCTCGGTAGATCTATCAGGAATTCCAACAGAGGGAACCAAGACTGGTTGAGCCAGAAAGGGGTGATAAGAACCAGCACCGCCTTCCGGACCCTGACCTGTCTCAATACCCTGGGTTTGTGCTGGAAGGGGGGAAAAGCTTAAAGACGGTGACCCGTCCAAGTCTGCAGAAAGGCGTCCGTTGCCACAGCACGTGGATCTGGGCGCCGACTGTAGAATCGGGGCAACTGCGCATTCAGCCTGGACGCAAAATGATCTACCTCCAAGGGTCCCCAGAGAGCCTCCACCGCGGAGAAAACGCACACATGCAACCGCCAATCCCCTGAGTCGTCCGTGTGTCTCGAATTCCAGTCGGCTAACTGGTTCGAGACACCTGGAATGAACTGCTGAGCCTGCCCCTTTTTATTCCTTGTAGGAAGCACCATTCCCATAGACGAGATGCCATCGAGGTCAGCAGCCGGGACCGTGGACCCCCCAGTGCGTTGATGTACCGCACAGCCGGGAAATTGTCCATCCGTAAAAGAACGGAAGAGTGTTCCTTGGATTTGAGGAAACTCTGAAGGGCCAAAAGACCCGCTAGGAATTCCAGACCATTTATGTGGATGGTTGCCTCCTGAGGGGACCATGGACCTCCCGCTGACCTTGAACCGTACCGGGCACGCCAACCCTAGAGACAAGCGTCTGAATCGATAGTCAGTGACGGGGGAGGAATAACAATAGACCTGCCGCAGCAAGACCGGAGGTTCTGGCTCTACCAATCGAGATCAGACTTGGCCGTCGTGGAGAGCGAAATCTGATCCGTATAAGCTCGTCCCTCCTGAAGGAAAAGGGCCATCAGGCGTTGGAGGGCCCGATAATGGAGGGGAGCAGGTCTCGCCGCCAATCTCGTGGCCGCCAAAACAGCCCGATCACCTGCGAGAGATCTCTCAGCGTCTGGGTAGGATTCGACAACAGGGATCGCACCTCCTTGAAGATGGCACTGGATTTGTGAGGGGGGACCGCAAGAATCATAGGTTGAGGCTGCACCAGAAACCCCAGAAATTGCAGCGACCGCTGCAGCACCAAGACCGACTTTTCTTGGTTCACTAGAAAACCGAGGCCCTGGAGGAGTCCCTCAGATTCTGGTGATGTGCGCTCTATGGCAGCCTTGCGCGACAGTTCTGATATTTCCGAGTCCACCAACATTGCGTCTTTCTCCGAGAAAACCAACGGAGGAGGATGACCGTTTTGTGCTGGAGGAGAAACAAATTCGATTGAATCTCTGCATGGCGTGAAGTACCCATGCGTCGGAAGTGATGTTCTTCCATTCGTCCAGAAACAAGCGCAAGCGACCCCCCCCCCCCCCGCAAAGTTTTGGGATGTATCATGGATCTATAGCTACCTGCTGGCTGGGACGGGGGGGGCCACCATGTCCTCATCGATTCGCGCGGAAACTGCGGCTGCGCCAAAGCCTGGAGCGGGAAGGGAAAAAAATAGGACGGTTGTCTGGCTCCTGTGGAACCATCAGCGTTGGGGCCTGAGAAAGGACGGGAGAAATTTGCCCCTGCACGGCCGGCGGCTCGACACCCGAGACCTGCCGGCCCATGCAAAAACACAGAGGGGGGGGAAAAAACCTTGAGGGAAGCCGTAACCTTGTCCATGGTGTTAAAGGCCCCCGAGTATTCGGACATGTCCTTCAAAAATCCTTTACCAAATAAAAAGCCCTGTGCCTTGGCACCCAGCTCGTTACCAGTGACCCCTGCCAGCCGCGAGTCCATTTAAAGCAGGATACATTTACGACTTTACGTCGCTAAGGCAGCATTGGTGTTACCGAGGAAAGAGAGATCTTGGACCCAATTGGTGACATCGTGGGGATCTAGGAGCGTATCTGAGGACTTTGCCTGCTCCGCCATGTCAAGGCCTGGGGTCCTGTGGCATCCAGGAGTTTATCCTGACAATGTGAAAGGCCGTATCCATGCCCCTCTTGGGGGACCACCCTTTGGGTGTAGCAAATTCAATAAACTTTTTATCAATCTCAGGGGTGATGCAGGTTTTTCGGGCCGGGGACACTCCGCTTTCATTTTACTGCGCGAGGCTTTATCAATAGGTTTGTGTACGTGAAAATTACCAAATTTTCCTATCCGGTGACAGAAAGTTTGGATTTTAATAAAGAGTCGGAGGCTCCTATTTGCTTATCTCTTTATTAAACTCACAGCAGCAAAAGAATTCAACAGAAAAACACCTAACATCCCAACATGGGAGTATCCCTTCCCTCAGACCCTAGCCACCCCCTCCTTTCCGTCCATAGGGGGGCGTGTCCGGAGCATCATTTCCTCTTTTTTGCGTTCCGAACATCTCAACAGAACAGGCTCAATTCAAGAGGGTCCTCAGGGAAGGTAGGAAAACAAGAAGGCATCTGAACAGCAGTTCAAGGTCCTGCAAGGAAACAGAAACACGAAAACCATATCAGCTTCATGGAAGACTAATCGTCCCCAATCCACAACACGCACATCCAAGCATTCCGTAAGCGCAGGAGCGCGATAGTACGCAGGCGCCCCAGTCCCCATCAAAATAACAACCAGAAGATGGAGAACAAAGCGTCCACAACCCCCACAACGGGTGGGAGCGGCGGGAAATACTCGCCTCCGAGTCTTTATTAAAATCCAAACTTTCCGTCACCGGATAGGAAAATTTGGTAATTTTAAGACACGACTCGGAGGCTCCTATTTGCTTGTTCAACGCAACAAGTCCTCCGCCCAATGCAGAGCCTGACGAAAATAGAAGGTGTGGAAAGTCGATTCTCTCGTCCAATCCGCCGCCTTCATGATATCCTCCAACCAACCGCGTAAGCCTTCGACGCAGCTGCGCCCCGGATGGAATGTGCCCCGAATAGGGAAGTGTCAACGCCCGCTAAAGACAACAGCCACCGAGCCCATCGCTCCA
This sequence comes from Leptobrachium leishanense, assembly GCA_009667805.1. Classification (NCBI taxonomy): domain Eukaryota; kingdom Metazoa; phylum Chordata; class Amphibia; order Anura; family Megophryidae; genus Leptobrachium; species Leptobrachium leishanense. The sequence continues at coordinate 80,993,985 of CM019075.1, forward strand.
ACGTGGAGGTGGACACCGGAGCGTGAGGGGAGCGAAATGACACGAATAAAGGTGAGGCCGCAGTTGTCCTCAGCGACCCAGTACGCGACTCAAAAGTCTGCAAACACCTGACAGGACACAACAATGGCTCCGACGGGAACGCCGGATAGAAGACCGAGGAGAGGGACGTCTTGGTCCTACGGGACACATCAAAGCGAACCCCCTCCGGAGCGAACCTGGAAATCCAGCGCCCTCACATCACTAACACGTTTGCACGAAATCAAACACAAAAGAACCAACAGTTTGGCGGATAATTGACGTAAAGATAGGCCTACATTATCCGGCCATGAGCGTATAAACAGCAGGACCACCGACACATCCCAGGTGGAGGTGTATCTGGGCATGGGAGGACGGGAAAGTCTGACCCCTTTCAATAAACGACAGACTAAGGGGTGACGTCCAACCGGGACACCGTCAAACCCGACGTGACCGGCCGAGATAGCGGACCGGTAAACATTAACGGCTCTAAAAGCTAAACCCCCGTCGAATTGTGAGGCCAGGAAATCCAAAATGGATCCTGAAGGAGCCGAAACGGCATCCTAACCCCGTCCCACACACCAACGTTGCCATCCATCCCAGGCGGAATGATAGGCAGCCCTGGTACCCGGGGCCCAAGCAAGTTGGAGCAGCCCCGCAGCTGATTCCGAAAGTTCAGTGCGTTGCCAGGCGAACCTGAAACAAGCCATCAGGGGCAGCCGCCCCTCCTGGAGCAGTGGGTGAGGGAGGCCGCACGGGTCCAGGAGGAGGTCCCGAGACCAGGGCAGGAGTCACGGCACGTCCACGGACAATTCCAAAAGCATCGGAAACCACGGTTGCATCGGCCACCATGGCACGATGAGAACCAGTTCCGATGTTGTCAGGCGAAGCTTGCCTAGCACGGATTCGAGTATTCGAAACGGTGGAAAGGCGTAGAGGCGAGCCGTTGGCCAATCCTGGAGGAGCTCGTCCGTCGCCTCTGCCTCCAGGTCCGGTCTCCAGCTGAAAAACCTCAGCAACTGACAGTTCAGTCGAGACGCGAACAAGTCCACCAACAGCAGACCCCATAAGTCGTTGAGAGCGTTGAAGACCGATGGAAGAAGATTCCAATCCCCCGATTCCCTGAAGTTGCGGGAGTTCCAGTCCGCTACCGTGTTGTGAAGTCCTGCTAAGAATTGGGCTCTCACATACAAGCCTCGGGGAAGGCAGAATTCCCATAGGTGCGTAGCCATAGCCGTCAAAGCCAGTGACCTGGGTCCCCCCCAGGGCATTTATGTATCGCACCACCGGAAAATTGTCGAGGCGTAAGAGGATCGATCGGTGTATGGTGTTGCGTATGAAGCAACGAAGGGCAAATAAGGCCGCCAGAAGTTCCAGGGAATTTATGTGCAGCTCTGTTTCCTCCGTCGACCAACGACCCCCCCCCCCCGTTTCCAACGGATCGCACCGAGCCCCCCAGCCCAGGCGACTGGCATCCGACTCGATCACCGTGTGCACCGGGTCCACCACCGGGCGGGAGTTCCACTCTGACCGGGCGGGAGTTCCACTCTGACCAGCCGGCTGACCACCAGTGCAGGTCTAGGATCACGTCGTCCGAGAGCGGGACCAGGTCCCGATAGGCCATGCCTGACCGGAGAGAACAGGCCGTCAATCGTTGGAGGGCCCGATAATGGAGAGGAGCCGGGAGGACTGCCAGGCGAGTGGAGGTGCCAGAAGACCCACAACTCGAGCCAGAGACCGAAGAGTCGTCGACTGGACCCTCAGCAAGAAGCTGATCTCCTTCCATATGGACTTTGCCTTGGAGTCCGGAATACTGAGGGTCATGGATTGTGAATCCAGAGTAAAGATTAGGAACAGAGGTTTACATATTTCAACACATAGCTCCCTCAGTACTCGCGGGTGAATTCCATCCGGCCCTGGGGCTTTATTCACATTGTTTAATTGCTGCAAAACCTTGTCCTGAGTCAACCAGTCACTTTATTAGTAAGTTTTTATTAATGAATTTCATGTCTCCTGTTATAGGTTTCTCTTTATTTTTCTTCAGTATTTATCAATCATTCAAAATTTCTGCCTTATCTTGATCTTCAGTTAACAATACCCCATACTCAGATTTTAGTGAACCTACATTTTCACTCTTGGGTTTTTTGGAATTGATGTACCTAGAGAATCTTTTAGGGTTGGTCTTGCTCTCTTTGGCTATTTCTTTTTCATTTTCTAGTTTAGCCCATCTAATCGCATTTTTACATGCTTTATTGGCTGCCCTATATGCTTTATAGGATGACTCAGATGTATCAGATTTAAAAGCTTTAAATGCCTTCTTTTTAGGTTTCATTTCCTTGGTTACCTTCCTACTAAGCCACATTGGTTTCAGTCTGTTTCTTTTATATTAACCAGTGGAATATATAGTGACGTGAACTTTTCTAGTGTTAGTTTAAAGATATTCCACTTATCCTCATTGTTTTTCCCATGAAAGAGTTTCTGCCAGTCAATCACATTGAGAGCTTCCTTTATTTTAATAAAGTTGGCCTTTTTTAAAATTATATGTTTTAGCTGCCCCCTATGAATGTGTTTCTTTGAGTTTATTTCAAAAGACACCATATTATGGTCACTGTTTCCCAACTGTTCCCTTACATTAATATTTGAGAAAAGATCCACATTATTTGTTATAACCAGATCCAGACAGTTATCCTCTCTAGTTGGTGTTTCTACCAGTTGTGTCATGAAGGTATCATTTAAAAGGTTCAGAAACCGGATTCCCTTTGCTGAATTACTAGTCCCACTATCCCAATTAATGTCCGGGTAATTAAAGTGCTACCACGATGTGCAGCCTTCCTAATTTGCTCTAAAAGTTGTTCTTCCTCATCATTATCTATATTAGGTGGTTTATAGCATATGCCAACCAATAGTTGACTTCCCTGTTTATTCCCCAAAGAAATATTTACCCATAAGGATTCCACATTTCCCTCATCGCTTTCCAGGTGTGTGATATACGGCTTTAAATCATGATTTACATATAAACATACTCCACCCCCTTTCTTATGTTTCCTATCTCTTCTAAACAATGCATAACCGTTTAAGTTTACAGCCCAGTCAGGGTTATATCTGTGTAATTAATGTGTCTCTGTATAGTGCGTGGGTACTCTGTATTACATGTCCCCGGAGATCTGCCAAGGGGTGAAGTACAGCTTTAAGTCTGATATCTGGGCGGTGGGCTGCGTCCTGTATGAACTCCTTACCCTGACCCGGACGTTCGATGCGACGGTAAGGTCCTCTCCAGTCGCATGGCGGCCGCTCGCGCTGCTCTTTCTTGGTTCTTTGTGACGCTCTGTGTTTCCTGCAGAATCCGCTGAATCTCTGCGTGAAGATCGTACAGGGGAACTGGGCTGTGGAGCTGGACAGCAGCGTCTACTCCCAAGAGCTGATTGATGTGGTGCGGGATTGTCTACAGCAGGTGGGTTCCGGGTGGTTGTGCCTTAAGAGGTGCGGCTGGGGTTTGTGGGGATGGGTGACGACCACTGGCTCCAGGGATATGTAGAGTGGGTGCAGCAGGTACTGTATGGAAGGAGTGTATGTGTGCAGCGTCTGGCAATGGAGGTGCATGGAGCGGGAGCGGCGCCCAGCCTCGGGGTGCACGGAGCGGCGCCCAGCCTCGGGGTGCACGGAGCGGGAGCCCAGCCTCGGGTGCACGGAGCAGGAGCCCAGCCTCGGGGTGCACGGAGCGGGAGCCCGGCCTCGGGGTGCACGGAGCGGGAGCCCGGCCTCGGGGTGCACGGAGCGGGAGCCCGGCCTCGGGGTGCACGGAGCGGGAGCCCGGCCTCGGGGTGCACGGAGCGGGAGCCCGGCCTCGGGGTGCACGGAGCGGGAGCCCGGCCTCGGGCTGCACGGAGCGGGAGCCCGGCCTCGGGCTGCACGGAGCGGGAGCCCGGCCTCGGGCTGCACGGAGCGGGAGCCCGGCCTCGGGCTGCACGGAGCGGAGCCCGGCCTCGGGGTGCACGGAGCGGGAGCCCGGCCTCGGGCTGCACGGAGCGGGAGCCCGGCCTCGGGCTGCACGGAGCGGGAGCCCGGCCTCGGGCTGCACGGAGCGGGAGCCCGGCCTCGGGCTGCACGGAGCGGGAGCCCGGCCTCGGGCTGCACGGAGCGGAGCCCGGCCTCGGGGGGGAACGGAGCGGGAGCCGGCCTCGGGCTGCACGGAGCGGGAGCCCGGCCTCGGGCTGCACGGAGCGGGAGCCCGGCCTCGGGCTGCACGGAGCGGGAGCCCGGCCTCGGGCTGCACGGAGCGGGAGCCCGGCCTCGGGCTGCACGGAGCGGGAGCCCGGCCTCGGGCTGCACGGAGCGGGAGCCCGGCCTCTGGGTGCACGGAGCGGGAGCCCGTCGCTCTCTTTGCTCTCTGTTCAATTTGATTTCTTTTAAAGGATCCAGAGAAGAGGCCGACGGCGGACGAGATTCTGGAGAAGCCGCTGCTGAGCTGGCAGAGAAGGTGAGTGAATCGAGAGGGAGACTGTTATTCCACACTTACCTTCACGGCTCCATCCTCTCCAGCCGCACGCGTCCACCTCTGTGATTTCCATGGATGGGGAGGCGGTCTGGGACTTGGTCTTATCTAATCTGGTTTTCTTTGCAGAGACCTGGAGGAGAAGGTGTCCCTCCTGAACAAGTCCAACAAGAGGTCCAGGTAAGCCGTGGCGTTTCAGTGAGTTCTCTCTGGGTGCCGGTTGTGACGGTCCGGTGTCCCTCCATCTGGATTCCCGCGCTGGACAGGGGGTATTTTGGGGTTGTATACTATCGGTACTCCGTGCGTCACATTACCTCCTGGATTTGTGTATTCTAGTCTTTCTCCGTCACCTCCATGATTCTCTTTCCAGGCCGGGCACGGTTACAGATGCCCCCATTGCTGTGGTCACCTCGAGGAGCAGCGAGGTGTACGTGTGGGGTGGGGGAAAGTCCACCCCCCAGAAGCTGGATGTGTTTAAGGGGGGATGCCGGGCACGGCAGGTTTGTGCCGGAGATGCCCACTTTGCGGTGGTGACGGTGGAGAAGGAGCTGTACACCTGGGTGGTGAGTGAACCGTGCGGACTGCGGAATCGTCACGGGAAGGCTTGTATATCACGGTGTGCATCTTTCCACAGAACATGCAGGGGGGCACCAAGCTGCATGGACAGCTGGGACACGGCGACCGCGCCTCATACAGACAGGCCAAACACGTGGAGAAACTCCAGGGAAAGGCCGTGCAACAAGTCAGCTGCGGCTCCGACTTCACTGTCTGCATTACAGGTTCGTCCTATCCACTATTACAGGGGGCCTGACGGTATACTCTATCCTGTTATTCGGACATAGAGGCCTTACGGTATACTCTCTTCCTGTAGATGAAGGGCAGCTGTATTCCTTCGGCTCGGATTATTACGGTTGCCTGGGGGTGAATCAGAGCGCCGGAGCGGAGGTTCTGGAGCCGATTTTGGTGGACTTCTTCCTCAATGAGCCTGTAGAGCAGGTTTCATGCGGAGACAATCACGTCATGGTGCTGACACGGAGCAAGTGTGTCTACTCGTGGGGGTGCGGCGAGTACGGTGAGTGGGGTCCAATGAATTAAAGGGATTGTGGGATGGGTTTTGGCAGTTGTGAGGAGGTGGAGGGGATCGTTACTTGATCTTGCATGTATGTTGGTCTGGTACATAGTTGGTGTGGACAGTATGCTGGTCTGGCAGGGCGTTGGTGTGGGCAGTATGCCGGTCTGGAAGGTTGTTGGTGTGGGCAGTATGCCGGTCTGGCAGTGCGTTGGTGTGTGCAGTATGCCGGTCTGGCAGGTTGTTGGTGTGGGCAGTATGCCGGTCTGGCAGTGCGTTGGTGTGTGCAGTATGCCGGTCTGGCAGGTTGTTGGTGTGGGCAGTATGCCGGTCTGGCAGGGCGTTGGTGTGGGCAGTATGCCGGTCTGGCAGGGCGTTGGTGTGGGCAGTATGCCGGTCTGGAAGGTTGTTGGTGTGGGCAGTATGCCGGTCTGGAAGGTTGTTGGTGTGGGCAGTATGCCGGTCTGGAAAGTTGTTGGTGTGGGCAGTATGCCGGTCTGGCAGTGCGTTGGTGTGGGCAGTATGCCTGTCTGGCAGGTTGTTGGTGTGGGCAGTATGCCGGTCTGGCAGGGCGTTGGTGTGGGCACTGTTGAGCGAGTGCAGGGTTGTGTTGACAGTGTGTCAGGCTGATATGGGGGTTGGGGTAAATGTTGGTTTGACAGTGTGTGTCGGGCCTGTGCGGATTTAGGATCATGGTGTGTGGCTGTAACGGTGAGTGTAGGGCTGGGGGTGGCAGTTTGCTGAACAAATGCATGGTTGGGACGGCAGTGTGTCGATATGGTGTGGGTTTATGGTTCCTTTGTGTCTGGTTTGTGTTTCAGTGCATTGTGGTGAAGGATTGGGATGGCAGTGTCAGACTGCTGCATGGTTATGGTGGCAGTGTGACGGGCAGGGTTGGTGTGGCAGTGCATTGGGTTGATGGTTATGGTGGCAGTGTGACGGGCAGGGTTGGTGTGGCAGTGCATTGGGTTGATGCATGGTTATGGTGGCAGTGTGACGGGCAGGGTTGGTGTGGCAGTGCATTGGGTTGATGGTTATGGTGGCAGTGTGACGGGCAGGGTTGGTGTGGCAGTGCATTGGGTTGATGCATGGTTATGGTGGCAGTGTGACGGGCAGGGTTGGTGTGGCAGTGCATTGGGTTGATGCATGGTTATGGTGGCAGTGTGACGGGCAGGGTTGGTGTGCAGTGCGTTGGGCTGGTGCATGGTTATGGTGTCAGTGTGACGGGCAGGGTTGGTGTGGTGCATGGTTATGGTGTCAGTGTGACGGGCAGGGTTGGTGTGGCAGTGCGTTGGGCTGTGTGATGTTTTCCACAACCGTGTTTATATTCTTACTTAATTGGTTGAGTTGTATAAAAGCAGTCACTTCCTTCCGTATAAGCAAGTTGTAGTTTATTAATCGGTGTAGACCAGTTTCCTCACAGAGCTGCCTCATAACACTGCTCTGCTTCAGCCGCCATTATACATCTACCAGAACATTCCCCCCAACTGACAACAGGAAGTGAAAAATCACCTCAGAGCAGAACAGGAAGTAGGAAGGCAGAAGAAAAGCAATGCATCATTCACAACCAACAGTCGATACCTCACAATACACACACACCATATATTCTTACACAGTCTAACAACCCATACATCACATCTCCTTCCCTTCAACAAAAAAAACTTTTTCTTAATAAAAATAAAGAAAACCTAAATGGGTAAAAGTCAGCAACAATAAATGAACTGTAACATGTCTAATCAATCTGTATCATGGTGTCCATCTTCCAGATCCTCCATCTTTTGTTCAGGTCTTCTACTCGAATACCATTGACGCCTTCTCACTAAAGAGTTTCTCTTACTATAGTCCCTTAATATATCTTGCGGTTGCCAGCGGCTTGTGGCCCTTCTCACCCTTGTGGAATGGTGATTACCGGTATGTCCTTGTCCAAGGCCTGTATGTTCACCCGTACTGTGTCCTGGAACTTCTTGTTCTCGAGTTTCGTTGGGCATCGCCTCCAAATGTGTTCCTTTGATATCGTGAAGACTATTTCTAGCCTGAGCCTCAGGAGCAGGGATATTGCAGACGTCAGGAGAGTCATCATGCCAAACTCCATGCCAGATATCCGTGTCTGATTCGAGGGATGACTCTGACGGCTTTGATAAGTCTTCTGTTGTACGTGGTCGAAGTTGATTTGTATGTCTCCTTGTGCAAAATCCATCTGAGATGACAACTTCATAGTGTGCTGAGCCCAGAACTGCTTTTATCACTGCTGATTGCTTTCGACTGGCCTGATTTATACACGCGTATCCAAACAGAATCCCCTTTCTGATAACGACCTGCTTTTCCACCTTGCATCTTTGATTGTTGCTGGATGACCCTATGATGAATCTCATGTTTTAGAAGATCCAACTTTGTCCTGAGTACTCGACCTAACATAAGGCAGGCTGGAGGTTTTCCAGTGGTTGGATGAGGTGTATTCCTATACTGTAGGAGGAAATCTGACAGATGTTGTTCAGGCCTCTTTCCCTCTGCTCTTAAGCTCCTCAGAAAACCTTTGTGCGTTTGAACAAAACGTTCTGCTTGATCATTAGTCGCAGGATAATACGGTGCCGTTCGATGATGATGAATACCATTTTTTTAAAGAAAAACTTTAAATCGCTCAGAAACAAATTGTGGGCCATTATCTGAAACGAGCTCTCTGGGCAAAAGTTGCAAATAGTTTCTGTAATGCCTTTATAGTAGCACCCGCAGTGGTCTGTGACATGAATATAACTTCGGGCCATTTAGAATGTGCATCCACCACAATCAGATACATTTTATTTTCCACTGGTCCAGCAAAGTCTATGTGAATTCTCTGCCATGGTGATTAAGGCCAGGTCCAAGGTTGTACTCTACCATGTGGTAAATCACGTTGTGCTTGGGCACATCCAATGCAACCTGAAACATAGCGGGCAATATCTTCATCAAGTGTTGTCCACCACACGTGACCTCTTGCCTTCTGCTTTATGCGGACTATGCCTGGATGACCTTCATGCACAATTTCAAGAATTTGTTGTAACACAAAAGGAATAACAACCCTTTCTCCCCAGATTAAACAACCATCTCGAATCGATAACTCCCGAGCCCTTGTTTGGAATGACTTGAGATGTACTGGAGTCTTTAGTGGCCAACCTTTCTGTACATAAGCAAGATTTTCTCTCAGCACAGAGTCCTTGTTTGTCTCCTGTGCAATTTGTTTAGCTGTTATCTCGTCACTAAAGAATATTCTAGATCTTTCTGTGGTAGGTAATTGTGAATCCAATTTCAGTGGAAGCCTAGAGAAGGCATCAGCATTTGCATGTAGGGCATTCGGACGATATTGTATTTGGTATTGATAGGCCCCCAGAGTCAAGGCGCACCTCTGAAGCCTCGCTGCTGTCGTAACAGAGATACCTTTCTGTGGGTTAAAAATTGTCAATAAGGGCTTATGGTCGGTTAGCAGTGTGAAGGGTCGACTCTTATATAGATGGATTTTCTTTACTGCCCATACAATTGCCAGAGCCTCTTTATCTAGAAACATAGAAAAATGTCGGCAGATAAGAACCTTTCGGCCCATCTAGTCTGCCCAATTACATGGATACTTTACCTGGATTTATCTTTTGTTTAGGATAGCCTTATGCCTATCCCATGCTTGCTTAAATTCAATTACTGTTTTGGCCTCTACCACTTCTACTGGAAGACTGTTCCATGTATCCACCACCCGCTCAGTAAAATAATGCTTCCTGATGTTACTTTTAAACCTTTGCCCCTCTAATCTAAGACTATGTCCTCTTGTTTTGCTATTTTGTTTCCTTTTAAATATACTCCCTTCCTCTACCTTGTGGATTCCCATTACGTATTTAAATGTTTCTATAATATCTCCTCTGTCTCGTCTTTTTTCCAAGCTGTACATGTTAAGATCATTAAGCCTTTCTTGGTAACTTTTCTCCTTCAAGCCGTACACCATTTTAGTAGCCCTTCTCTGAACTCTCTCTAAGATGTCTATATCCTTCTGGAGATACGGTCTCCAGTACTGCACACAGTACTCCAAGTGAGGTCTCACCAGTGCTCTGTACAGTGGCATGAGCACTTCCCTTTTCCTACTGCTAATACCTCTCCCTACACAACCAAGCATTCTGCCAGCATTTCCAAGCATTCTGCTAGCATTTCCTGCTGCTCTATTACATTGACTACTTACCCTTAGATCCTCTGAAATAATGACCCCTAAATCCCTTCCTCAGATGTTGAGGTTAGGACTGTATCAAATATTCTATATTCAGCCCTTGGGTTTTTACGTCCCAGGTGCATTATCTTGCACTTATCCACATTAAAACTCAATTGCCACAACTCCGACCATTTTTTTAGTTTACCTAAATCATTTGTCATTCGGCTGATCCCTCCAGGAACGTCAACCCTGTTGCAAATTTTTGTGTCATCAGCAAAAAGACATACTTTTCCATTAACACCTTCTGCAATATCACTAATAAAAATATTAAAGAGAATGGGTCCAAGTACTGACCCCTGAGGTACCCCACTGGTAACAAGACCTTGCGCCGAATAAACTCCATTTACCACAACCCTCTGTTGTCTGTCACTCAGCCACTGCCTAATCCAGTCAACAATATTGGAATCTAAACTCAAAGATTGCAATTTATTGATAAGCCTTCTATGCGGAACAGTATCAAAAGCCTTACTGAAATCTAAATAAGCAATGTCTACTGCACCACCTGTGTCTATTATTTTTGTTACCCAATCAAAAAAATCAATAAGATTAGTTTGGCATGATCTCCCTGAGGTAAACCCATGTTGTTTCTGATCCTGTAATCTATGGGTTTTTAGATGTTCAACAATCCTTTCCTTTAACATGGTTTCCATTAATTTCCCCACTACTGACGTAAGACTAACTGGCCTATAGTTCCCCGATTCCTCCCTACTACCCTTCTTGTAAATGGGCACAACATTTGCCAATTTCCAGTCTTCTGGGACGACTCCTGTTAACAAGGATTGGTTAAATAAATCTGTTAACGGTTTTGCTATTACATCACTGAGCTCTTTTTTTTTTATAATTCTTTATTTTGAAAAAGTTTTAAACACAAAAAGACAGGTAAACAGCCACCTGTGACATCGCCTCGCAGGGCAGAGAGGGCATGCCTCATAAAACATGGTTTGGCTCAACCCATAAAATCATGGTGAACATAAAAAAGCAAACTGGTTGAGATCGGAAGAAATGTAGTAAATCAGCCCTTATGCCCAGCGCTTGGCATGCCACGTAGCCGACCGGACAAGACTAACAATAACCCACGTATGACAGGAGAAGGAAAAGAGAAGGAAAGATAAGGACAGAGAAAAAAGGAGAAAGAAAGAAGGAAAGAAAGGAAGAACCTCCCGCATCTGACTCCCATTAGGTGTTAATCTGGCTTTAATTAGTTTCTTCCCAACGACTCCAGGTTTTATAAAACGAGGGAAGAGAGTGGTGAATCACCGCGAACAGTTTATCCATGTGATGCGCCTCGGCTATATAAGCCCGGGCCACCTCAACGGAAGGCACCTCCCCAGCTCGCCAGTGTTTAGCGAGAGCTCTCCTAGCTCCCAACACTATCCTGTGGAAGAGTTTGCAATCCGGTCCCCGAAGGGATGCCGGTGACCTATGGAGCAGGAAGGCCCAAGGATCAAGAGGGACAGGTTGCTGAAATACCTCCTCTAATAAATCCCCAATCCGGTCCCAGAAGGATCGCACCTTCGGGCACTGCCACCACATGTGAAACAGGGTACCTCGAGCCCCACAGCCCTTCCAACACACATCAGGGGTACCCGGCTGCAGATGCGAGAGCAAGACCGGGGTGGCATACCATCGGTACAGCGTTTTATATGCCTGTTCTTTCAGCGTAACACATATAGACAATTTTGCAATATTTTCCCACATATCTTGCCACTCCTCTCCCTCCAACTCCTCCCCAATATCCGCCTCCCAGCGGGCAATGAATCCAGGGGTCAGCCAGGAGACATCCTCGCATGAAAAATGACTATATAAGGTGGAAATCAGAGCTTTTGGAGCCCTTCCGGAGTCACACATGGATTCAAAAAACGTTAATTTTTGACTAGCTGCTCGTGAAATGTTGTGTTGAGATAAAAAGTCACGTATCTGTAGGCATCTGAAGTGGTCGAAGGTCCGGAGGTCACCCTTCGATTGTAGGTCCGAGAAGGAGAACCAGTCACCTCCTGGAGATCTGAAATGCTTAATCCTCTGCAGGTCGATATTTTCGAAAGCTGTAAAGGCGGAGGGGGACAGTCCCGGAACAAAAGCTCTGTTGCGTAAATATGGCATTAACGGCGAGAAGCAAGAGCAGAGGTGAAATTTGTCCCGGACGGAGTCCCAAACCTTCAGGGAGGTTAGAGTCGCTGTACAGGTGGACCGCAATAGCGGTCGGAACTCTTTGGGTAGCCAAAAATAAAATTGCGGGAGGTCTGGTGCAAATAGATCCGATTCCAAATCGGCCCAACGTTGGGAGTGTTGGGGCAGATGAAACATGACAAACTGAGCAATCTGAGCCGCTTGGAAATATTTATACAAGTGCGGAAGGCCTAGGCCCCCTCGTTCTTTAGGGCGATATAAGACATATTTAGAAACCCTTCTCCTGCCCCCCGCCCACACAAAACCCTCAATTTGGGACTGCAGCTGTCGAAGAGATCGGGGGCACACCCAGATCGGCAGGGCTTGAAATAGATATAATAATCTCGGAAGCAGGTTCATTTTTATGCAATTAATCCTGCCGATCCAGGAGACCCCCTCCCTCCCCCTCTCCAGGTCCTCGCCCAGAAGCTTAAACATCGCCTCATAGTTTAGGGAGTGCAATCCATTCACATCAGGCGTAAGCCACACTCCCAGGTATTTCAAAGAGGATCGAGTAAAACGGAAGCCCGAGGAACTCTCAATTTCCTGACAGATCGAGGCCGACAGGGAAAAGGGCATAGCAACCGACTTTTCAAGGTTAACCTTATAACCCGAGACTGCTGAAAAGTCGCGCAGGAGGGAGAGCAGGGGAGGAATGGAGGCGGAAGGATGGCTAAGAGTGAGCAAGACATCATCGGCGTACGCCGATACCTTGTACTCCTCCCCACCCACAGTCACTCCCGTAATATGGGGAGAGTGGCGAATAGCCGATAAGAGGGGTTCGAGAGATAGGGCAAAGAGGAGGGGGGACAAAGGGCATCCCTGTCGCGTCCCATTTCCTACAGAGAAGCTCGTGGGAACAGTGCCTGGTGTAATGACAGCTGAGGTAGGGGAATCATACAGAGATCGGAGGGTCGAGATAAAGGACATCGGGAAGCCCCACGTGGTCAAAAGTCGAAATAAAAAGGGCCATTCCAGTCGATCGAATGCCTTCTCTGCATCTAAAGAGATGAGCAGAGAGGGCAATTGGGTGTCAGTCATGCGCTCCATCAGCACCACAGCCCGTCTGGTATTAGCAAATGCATGCCTGCCCGGGATGAACCCCACCTGATCCGGATGAATGATGGAAGCTAAAAAGGAGTTCAGTCTATTTGCCAGTATTTTTGTAAATATTTTATAATCAACATTCAAAAGGGAAATGGGCCTGTTATTTTGCGGGTAAGACGGGTCCCTTCCTTCCTTTGGAATTAAAATTATGTCAGAGCGGAGAAAATCTGCTGGGGCCGGGGCACCCTCCCACAGCGACAGATAAAATTTGTGTAAGTGTGGAGACAGAGTTTGGGTAAAGGTTTTATAGTAAAAGGCAGAGAACCCATCCGGGCCAGGAGCCTTGTGAGGTTTGAATGCCTTAATAACCTCAGCTATCTCTTCCTCAGACGGGGGGCGTCTAAGCGCCTGTCTCTGTGCCGGGGATAGCCGGGGGAGAGGAGCACCCGACAGGAAGCGGTCAATCGATTGGCCCAATGGGATAGAGTCGGAAACGTGGGTCGGGGAGTGGTTGTATAATGTCTGAAAGTATGAGGTAAACAATTTATTAACTGTAGCTGGGGATGTGTGCAGGACTCCCTCCCCATCTCTGGCTCCCGTTATATGTTTGGACCTAGTTTGGTTGCGAAGTTTAGACGCTAGAAGAGTGTGAGATTTGTTGGCAAATTCAAAATAGGTTCGCTTGGACCAAGCCAATGAGCGGGCCGCGTCCTCCCCGAGCAATTGACGTATGGCGGTCCTGATCGTTTTAATCTGGGCGGTCAAGGCGTCTGAGGGTGAAAGTTTATTCAGGGTTTCCCATTTAGACAGGTCTTTGGTCAAAGAAACCAGGGAAGCCAGTTTTTGTTTTTTGAGTCTGCTACCTAATTGTATGAGATGGCCCCGGATCACCGTTTTATGGGCCAGCCACAGGGTGGTGGGGGAAAGGGTGGGTGAGTCATTTTCCAGAAAGTAGTCTCTAAGTTGTTGCTGCAATTCTAAGATGTGTTCAGGTTTATGTAGTAAAGAGGAATTCAGACGCCACGACCACGCCGGCGTGTAAGACGGTATGGATAACGTCATGGAGATCGGAGCGTGGTCCGACCATGTAATATCGCCAATGCTTGAGGTCGGGATTAGAGGCATCGTTGACAGGGACACCAGAAAAAGGTCTATACGGGAGTAAGAGTGATGGGGGTTGGAAAAAAAGGTGAAATCCCTATCACCCGGGTGATGGAGACGCCATGCATCCACCAGGGAGTGGTCAAGCATAAAGGACTCCAGGGAAGCATCCTGGGGGTATCCCGAAGGCGTCCCCGAGGAGTCCCCCGATGCCTTTCTGTCCAGAGATGGTTGAGGGACTGCATTAAAGTCTCCGCCAAAAATAACTCGACCGTCAGCTTTAGTTGTCAATAAAGAAGATATTTCCGTCCAGAAGTCAGGGTCATAGCCATTAGGGGCATAAATGTTAAATAAGGTTAGGGTGGTGGAGGCTATCTGTCCCACGAGCATCAAATAACGTCCAGCTGGGTCTGAAACTTCAAGGTGTATTTTAAAGGGGCAGGAGGAGTGAATCAAAGTGGCCACTCCCTTTTTCTTTTGAGGAGATGATGCCATGTAGGTAACCGGGAAGGCCTTGTTTCTTAATGAAAATTGGGGAGGAGGAGCAAAGTGGGTCTCTTGGATCAATGCTATATGGCACGCGGATCGTTTGAGCTCCCTTAACAGCAAACGCCTCTTTTGGGGTGTGTTTAATCCCTTAACATTAAGGGACAAAATCTTTAAACCGCTATCCCCCATACAGAGTCAGCAGGAGGGAGGTGAAAAGGGAGCAGGGCACCACAGATGCCCCCCCCATCCCCAACTGAGGGCGAGAGAGGGAAACTGGAATCAAGGGCAGGAGAGGAGGTAGAGAAAGAGAGATGAGGAGAGACAGAATGGAAAAGGAAAAAGCAAAGGAGCGGGTGGCACGCCCAAGAAACAAAGACCCACCAACAACATAAGACAAAAACACAACATAACACAGAGAGCGCCTGGACTTATGGAGTGCCAGGCCGACCTTGGAGGGGAGGACACGGAGACCAAAACTCCCCACACCCAACCAAGGTTGATATACATTAGCCATAGCTGGACATGACATTATAACCGATAGGGGGGAGAACCCCGGGAGGGAGGGTCCCCCACCCGCCCCGGGTAGAACCGGCCGGGCGGACCCTCCCCCAGGGGGGCCCCCGTCTGACAATATAACTCTCAATGAGGCATACCAGAAGCTTTCAAATCAAATAACAAGTGAACATCAATGACATCAGTAAATGGCCCTGAACCAAGGGCAATTAAAACAAAAGAAAAAGAAAAAGCCGGAGAGCAACAGCACACAGACCTCCCGTGTGGAGCATATGGTGACCCACCACCATCTGGACTCCTGAGCAACAACCCTCCAATGAGGGGGAATTTTGAAGGAGAAAGGAAGAAGGAGGAAGAACGGGCCTCCAGGCCACAGATACATCCTCAGCCATCCCCGCTCGTGATGCCAACTCGAGTCCAGCGCTGCTGTAGACGAGGGAAGGAAGAAGGCGGGAGCCCAGGGGCGACAAAATCTTCCAGAGGTGGGCACTTCACTGCGGCCCAAAAGGCGGCAAGCTCTGAGGAGGGAGTGAGGGCCACCTGCCGGCCCGCCACCGACACTTGTAAGCGAAAGGGAAATCCCCACGTGTATGGGATGTCGTTAGCAGAAAGGTGTTCTGTAATGGGGCGCCAAGCCCTGCGTCGTCGGAGGGTTGCGGGATCCAAATCCTGGAACAGCTGTAGGGGTTTATCCTCAAACTCCAATTGGAAGGTGCGTGCGGCATGAAGGATCTGATGTTTCGCCGTGAAGTAATGCATGCGGAATATCACGTCGCGTGGAATAAGAGACGAAATATTCGGGGGTCTCTGAGCTCTATGAATCCGATCCATTAGCAGCTGAGCTTCCGGTATATCCGGTGCAAGGCGACGTAGTATACCCAGCACCGTCCCATTGAGATCTTTAGGTGACACAGTTTCTGGGAGACCTCTCAGCCTGATATTATTTCTCCTGGAACGATTAGACAGGTCCTCCATCTTGGATTCCAAGAATAAGACTCTTTTAGCTAGGTCCCCGGTGCCCTCCGCTAAGTCGTTATGGGCCTGTGTTAGCTCTGCGGCCTGGTCCTCCAGTTCAGCCGTGCGTGCGCCCAGCGAATCAATCTCTCCCCGCAGTTCTGTCCCCAATTTCGCCACCTCACCCGCCAGAAAGGTCTGCATCTGGGACATCTTGATAAAGAGGCGTTCCACGTCTCCCCGCGAGGCCGGAGCCGTTAAGTCCGCTGAGGTGGATAACTCTTCCTCCGGGTACAGCGTTTCACCGTGGCCGCCATCTTGGAAGGCTTCGGCCTGCTTTTTAGCTGGGACGAAATGCTGGGCTACGGATGGGTCCGGCGGCCGCGTTTTTTTTAGCGGTTTGGAGGCTGGCATGCTGCTGGAGCTATAAGAGGCTTTTAGGAAAGAAAAAATCGGCTCAGGGGTGCTCAAACCAGAGGCTTTGGTGCTAGGTGTGCGGGAGCCCCGGGATCACGCGGCCATCCTGGTTGGGCGCTAGCTCCGCCCCCATCACTGAGCTCTTTTAATAATTTAGGATGGATCCCATCAGGCCCCATTGACTTATTTGTCTTTACTTTAGACAGCTGCTTTAGAACCTCCTCCTCTGTAAACTCATATGTAAATGTCTCTTTAGTGTTTCCTCCTAACTGAGGTCCCTTTCCTTCCTTTTCTTCTGCAAAGACTGAACAAAAATATTCATTGAGGCAGTCAGCGAGACTTTTATCCTCTTCTACATACCTTCCTTCCTTTGTTTTTAATCTAACTAATCCTTGTTTTACTTTTCTTCTGCATAAATTCGCATTTATCCAAGTTCACTTTCAGTCCATATTCCATAAGTCTCTGCAAAACTGCCTCTATGTTTTTCTTATGTTCCTCCTCGGATTTACCTGTCACCAGCATGTCAACTAACAGACACTGTGTTCCAGGAAAACCAGCCAACACTTTGTCCATTGTTCGTTGCCAGACAGCCGGGGCAGGTGCAATGCCAAAAACCATGCGATTTATACCTGAATAGCCCCCGATGGGTATTAATGGTAAGAAGTGGTCGAGAATCTGGATGTACAGGTAAACATAGAAACATAGAAAATTTGGACAGATAAGAACCTTACGGCCCATCTAGTCTGCCCAATTACATGGATACTTTACCTGGATTTATCTTTTGTTTAGGATAGCCTTATGCCTATCCCATGCTTGCTTAAATTCAATTACTGTTTTGGCCTCTACCACTTCTACTGGAAGGCTGTTCTACTGGAAGGTAACTGTAGGTATGCATTTCTTAAGTCAATTTTGAATTGCTGCCACCTGCCAGTGATGCAAAAATATCATCTACCCTAGGAAGGGGATATTTATCTATTTTAAGCTGCGTGTTAAGAGCCATGCGGAAATCCCCACAAATCCGTATTTCGCCACTACTTTTCGTCACTGGAACAATGGGTGATGCCCACCTCACTGTTGTGAACTCTTGAGATGATATTCAGCTCCTCTAATCTCTGTAACTCCGCTTCCACTCCTGCTCTTACAGCAAATGGCACACTTCCTGCTTTAAAAAATCTTGGTGTTGCTCCTTCCTTCAATTCCAAGGAAACTTGTTGTCCTTTTACAGTCCCCAACTGGCCATCAAACCCCGGCGCATATTTCTCTTGTAACTCCTTAATCCAGTCAAGTCTGGTCTGTTTTTCATTTAACACCTGACATGGATAATTCTGAATTTCAGGCATTCCAAGAGCCTTTATCCATTCCCTGCCAAACAATGGAGGTCATCCATTCTGCAAAACATATAGAGGTAGATCTTTCTTTCTCCTATTCACTGTAACGTTGACAGTCGCACATCCCAGTGGTTTTAACAGCTCATTAGGTTTGCCGTCGCACTGGTGTCTGAAGTATTGGCCTACGTATGTTTAGGCGTTTCCAGTCTCTCCAAGAAATCACCGATACAGCTGCACCTGTATCCAAATCCATAGCGAGTTCCTGCCATTAACAACAACCTGAACTGTTAATGCAGCCAAATTACTGCCCAGCTTATATATTCTTACATTTTGTATAGGGAATTGTACATCTGAATCCTCAGACTCC
Organism: Leptobrachium leishanense; assembly: GCA_009667805.1. Taxonomy (NCBI): domain Eukaryota; kingdom Metazoa; phylum Chordata; class Amphibia; order Anura; family Megophryidae; genus Leptobrachium; species Leptobrachium leishanense. Next base: position 81,012,165 of record CM019075.1, read on the forward strand.
TGTATTTGCACTCTGAAGGCATCTTTTGCTCTGTCTCTCATACGAATTCTGCCCCTCTCTCGTGTGGATCTGCAGACTCTCTGTATGTGGCCCTTTTTTACCACACGCGTGACACCGGACATCCCTGAATCTGTATTTAGTCGCCTCATGTGCTGTAGCTCCACAGCGATAACATTTGTAATGTGGTTGTTCCTGATTTAAAGGTCTTTTTTCCAGTACTTTACTCTGTGCTCTAGTGTCTAATTGTAAAATGTCCAGCTCTGCCTCCCCTGTGTTGTCCAGTCTGTTGTGTAAAATATTGGCATCCTTCGAGGCTTGTTCCACGACGTTCGCTATGTTCATCGCTTTCTGAAATGTTAAATCATCTTCTGTAAGCGTCTCTTTAGCGCTGTGTCACTTGCAATACCCATTACAAACTGGTCTCTCAAAGCCGTGAGCAGGGAGTCCCCAAAACAACAGGTGCTGGCAAGTTTACGTAATAAAATGGCGTACGCTGAAACGGATTCCCCGGGGTCCTGCTTTCTTCTATAGAATTTAAATCTCTCTGCTATCTCTAGCGGCTTTGGTTGGAAATGGCCGCATAATACGGCAATCAGGCTTCCCAGTGACTTGCTGGCCGGCTTCTCTGGGTGTAAGAGGCTCCTCGGGGTTTCATACGTTCTGGCTCCTATAGCTGTTAGAAAAACACCAACCTGTTTGGCATCAGGAATGTCATTAGCTGCGAAATATTGTTCAAGTCTTTCAACCCAGGAAACCCAAGAATCCGCCTCAGGATCAAAGTCTTTTATAGAGCCAATGCTTGCCATGTCAGAGGGTTCCACAGACTCGTCGCCACTGTGATATTTTCCACAACCGTGTTTATATTCTTACTTAATTGGTTGAGTTGTATAAAAGCGGTCACTTCCTTCCGTATAAGCTAGTTGTAGTTTATTAATCGGTGTAGACCAGTTTCCTCACAGAGCTGCCTCATAACACTGCTCTGCTTCAGCCGCCATTTTACATCTACCAGAACATTCCCCCCAACTGACAACAGGAAGTGAAAAATCACCTCAGAGCAGAACAGGAAGTAGGAAGGCAGAAGAAAAGCAATGCATCATTCACAACCAACAGTCGATACCTCACAATACACACACACCATATACAGTATTCTTACACAGTCTCCCATACATCACAGGCTGGTGCATGTTATGGTGGCAGTGTGACGGGCAGGATTGGTGTGGCAGTGCGTTGGGCTGATGCTTGGTTATGGTGGCAGTGTGACGGGCAGGGTTGGTGTGGCAGTGTGACGGGCAGGGTTGGTGTGGCAGTGCGTTGGGCTGATGCTTGGTTATGGTGGCAGTGTGTCTGGTTGGGAAGAGTAGTCGTGCGAGTAACGGCTGGTGGTAGTGTTTTGCTTGGCTCTGGTTGCAGAGTTCTGATTGTAGCCGTTGAGGACACAGAGGTGGAGTGACCATCCATTGGTGACCTGTCCATTGCCTTCTTGCAGGGAGATTAGGCCTGGACTCAGAAGATGATGTCTACTCTCCTCAGAAGGTGAGGTCCTTCACACTCCTGTGTCTCATTGGGTGCTGGACCTTGCTTTCTTCATGATGTGCTGCTTTCTGTGTGTCTCCCACCAGGTGGAGGTCCCCCGCGGCCTCTGTATAGTGAACGTCTGCTGCGGCTCGGACGGGAGCTTCCTCTTGACTCAGTCCGGCAAAGTTCTCGCTTGCGGCTCGAATGAGCACAACAAGCTGGGCCTAAACCAGTGCACGGCGGGAATCATCAACCACGAGGTGAGTATCTCCTTCTCTCCTCGCTCGCTGAGACGCAGCGTCGGGATTCCATCTCAGTGTCATTGTTTCTCCTCCCCAGACGTTTCACGAAGTCCCCTACACGACGTCCTTGACTCTCGCCAAGCCTCTGTCTTTCTACAAGGTCCGCAGTATTTCCCAAGGGAGGACGCACACAGCTGCCATTGATGGTGAGCGTTGTCCTGGCCAGTGACCTGTTCTGTCGCCATTTTTTTTGCGCATCCGAGGTTTCATTTCTCCCCTTATTTTGGTAGAACGTGGCCGCCTCTTGACCTTCGGCTCTAATAAGTGTGGCCAGCTTGGCGTGGGAGACTACCGCAAGCACCTGGGGATCAATTTGCTCGGTGGTCCTCTCGGTGGCAAACAGGTCATCAGAGTTTCCTGCGGGGACGAGTTCACCATCGCTGCCACAGATGGTGAGTGTGAGATGTGTGGTGTTTCGTGCCTGTCCTAATGTCTTTGGCATTTAGTGACCGAGATCACAGCGAGGTGTCTTTCTCATAAATCAAGACAATCACATCTTCGCCTGGGGGAACGGAGGAAACGGGCGCCTCGCGATGACCCCCAACGAACGACCTCAAGGCACGGACATCTGCACGTCGTGGCCGCGGCCCATATTTGGCTCTCTGCATCACGTGCCTGACCTTTCCTGCCGCGGCTGGCACACCATCCTGATAGTGGGTGAGTTGGAGAAGCATGGCCAGAGCTTCGTAGCCTGATCACGCGAGAGACTGACTCTGTGTCTTGTCTTCTCTCATAGAGAAAGTGTTGAACTCAAAAACCATCCGTTCAAACAGCAGTGGACTCTCCATCGGCACACGTAAGTGTACACGGCGACAGGGGCGGACAGGAGGCTCTTGGTGTAAGATGTGTGTGTGGTTTGGAGGTTTATAGAGGGGTGTGTGTCATTGTGTGTCTGTGTGTGTCATCGTGTGTGTGTCAGCAGAAGAGACGGGTGATGGTCCTTTCAACGTATAATGTGTTCAGGGCACAGCGGTGGCAATGAGTAACTTCCCGTATACTGTCAACTCCTGCAGTTGCTCAGAGCTGCTCCTCGTCTGGTTTGGGAAGAGGAGAGGAGGACAGCGAGCGTGAATCCCTGACCTCTGAACCCAGCGGGGGGTTTCGTGGCACAATGGAGGCGGAGCCAGAAACCGGTCCCTTCAATATGACTGAAAACATGGAGAGCAGCTCGTGTCCCAGCTGGCTCCGACAGGTAAATCACATGAATGAATGCAATCTGTAATGAATGCGGGGGCCAGGCTTATTTTTCTCACTAAACGCACCTCACATACGTCCCCATTCTGCCGGTCCCTCCATTGGCTTCCTGTACCTCCCCCCCCCCCCCCCCCTCTGCCGGTCCCTCCATTGGCTTCCTGTACGTTTCAGGATACAGTTTAAAATACTGATGCTCCCGTTCAAATCACTCAATAACTCAACCCCTCCCTACATGTCTTTGTTACTCCGCAAGCACGTCCCATCTAGACAACTCAGTTCAGCAGATGATCTCCACCTGTCATCGGTCTACACACGCACAGCCAACTCTCGCCTCCAGGACTTCAAGGGCAGCACCATTCTTGTGGAATGACTTGCCTCGCCCTATCAAACTCCCCCCCCCCCCCCCCTGATCTTCAGGCCTTCAAGAAATCTCTCAAAACCCACCTCTTCAGATTATTGTACCACATCATTGATACAACTCATCCCTCTGCTCACCCACTCACACTTAATTGAAGCCGCTTGTATGGCCCCACCATTCCCGAACCACTGGCACTATCTAGTGCAATTCCTCTCGTCTTCCTCAACCCCCAATCCCTCTAGACTGTAAGCTCCTATGAGCAAGGCCCTCTACACCTCTTGTTTCCTTCTTCTGTCCGTTTATATGTATTTTGTTCCCCTTGGCTATTGTAAAGCGCTGCGGAAACTGTTGGCGCCATATAAATGATGACATAATAATAACATGCATATACCCAACCCCTCCCGACACAAATCACATGCATATACCGACCCCTCCGACACAAATCGGATATAACCCGACCCCTCCCGAAAAAATCAGATATAACCCGACCCCTCTCGACACAAATCGGATATAACCCGACCCCTCTCGACACAAATCATACAGATATAACCCGACCCCTCCCGACACAAATCACACAGATATAACCCGACCCCTCCCGACACAAATCAGATATAACCTGACCCGACCCCCTCCCGACACAAATCATACATAACCCGACCCCTCCCGACACAAATCAGATATAACCCGACCCGACCCCCTCACGACACAAATCATACAGATATAACCCGACACAAATCAGATATAACCCGACCCCCTCCCGACACAAATCAGATATAACCCGACCCCCTCCCGACACAAATCAGATATAACCCGACCCCCTCCCGACACAAATCAGATATAACCCGACCCCCTCCCGACACAAATCACACATATAACCCGACCCCTCCCGACACAAATCATACAGATATAACCCGACCCCTCCCGACAAAAATCTGATATAACCCGACCCCTCCCGACACAAATCGTACAGATATAACCTGACCCATCCCGACACAAATCACAGATATAACCCGACCCCTCCGTGACTCAAATCAGATATAACCCGACCCCTCCAACACAAATCACAGATATAACCCGACCCCTCCCCAACACAAATCAGATATAACCCGACCCCTCCGACACAAATCATACAGATATAACCTGACCCATCCCGACACAAATCACAGATATAACCCGGCCCCTCCCTGACACAAATCAGATATAACCCGACCCCTCCCCTACACAAATCACAAATATAACCGACCCCTCCCCGACACAAATCACACAGATATAACCCGACCTCTCCCGACACAAATCACACAGATATAACCCGACACCTCCCGACACAAACCATACAGATATAACCCGACCCCTCCCGACACAAATCATACAGATATAACCTGACCCCTCCCGACACAAATCAGATATAACCCGGCCCCTCCCTGACACAAATCAGATATAACCCGACCCCTCCCCTACACAAATCACAAATATAACCGACCCCTCCCCGACAGAAATCAGAGATATAACCGACCCCTCCCCGACACAAATCACACAGATATAACCCGACCCCTCCGACACAAATCGCAGATATAACCCGACCCCTCCCTGACACAAATCACAGATATAACCCGACCCCTCCCTGACACAAATCACAGATATAACCCGACCCCTCCCTGACTCAAATCAGATATAACCCGACCCCTCCGACACAAATCAGATATAACCCGACCCCTCCCTGACACAAATCGCAGATATAACCCGACCCCTCCCTGACACAAATCACAGATATAACCCGACCCCTCCCCAACACAAATCACAGATATAACCCGACCCCTCCGACACAAATCAGATATAACCCGACCCCTCCCTGACACAAATCACACAGATATAACCCGACCCCTCCCTATGCTTTATTGATTTGTGTTGTCCAGGTAGACATTCTTGATGTGTTATATATATATATATATATATATATATATGATTTTTTTCTCCACTTCTTCTATTAGGAACTTGAAGAAGCGGAATTCATCCCAATGCCGGAGACCCCCCCATCTTTCGGGTTTGAGCCCCCCCGGGATGAGTCGTCCTCTGCCCAGGAAGGGAGTGAGAAACCTGAATCAGAGCCGCACAGGACGAGCGATAATCCTGCCGGAAAGGAGGTGGAGCGCGCGCTCTCAGGGGAGGCTCTCCAGGTACTCCAGACACCATAATGAGGGGGGGGGGGGGGTTTAAAGGGACTGGCTGACGGCCTGTGCTGTTTGTCCGTAGAGCCCCGGGTCCAGTTCCTGTTCGTGCAGCGCTTTACGTGAGGAGATAGAGACACTGAAAAGCCTGGTCTCCGCCTGCATGAGATCCCAAGAAGAGCTGCGCAGGGAGAACGTCCGCCTCAGCCTGGAGGTGCAGCAGCTGAAAGACAAGCTCCAGGTAAGCCCGCAGGTAAATCACAGCATGGTGCCCGAATCTCACCAGCAGCAGCCCACTAAGGCTGTGTCCACATGCGGGCTAAGAGCGGGCAGATTCTGTAAAACTCGACGGTTACATAGATCCGCACAGGATCAGTCTGGGTCTTGGCTCTGGGCAGTGCCCGTACGGTTTCAGTCTTGGTTCTGGGCAGTGCCTGCACGGTTTCAGTCTGGGTCTTGGTTCTGGGCAGTGCCCTCACAGGATCAGTCTGGGTCTTGGCAGTGCCTGCACAGGATCAGTCTGGGTCTTGGCTCTGGGCAGAGCCCGCACGGTTTCAGTCTGGATCTCGGTTCTAGGCAGTGCCTGTACGGTTTCAGTCTGGGTCTTGGCTCTGCCCGTACGGTTTCAGTCTGGGTCTTGGATCTGGGCAGTGCCCGTACGGTTTCAGTCTGGGTCTTGGTTCTGGGCAGTGCCCGTACGGTTTCAGTCTGGGTCTTGGTTCTGGGCAGTGCCCGTACGGTTTCAGTCTGGGTCTTGGTTCTGGGCAGTGCCCGTACGGTTTCAGTCTGGGTCTTGGTTCTGGGCAGTGCCCGTACGGTTTCAGTCTGGGTCTTGGTTCTGGGCAGTGCCTGTACGGGAGCAATCTGGGTTTTCTCTTAAGTCCGTACTCTCACGTCATGGCTCCGTACGGTTTTTCCAGCGTGCCCACAGAATTCTGGCACAGCCTGGTTATTTTAACAGTCTGGACAGTTTTAAAAAACTTTAATTTTTTTCCCAGCAGAATCAGATCCTGAGCAAACGCAGCGAAGCAATACAGCCGCTCTAAGGCAGGTTTTATTGCGCTTTATTTCTTTTTTGTGAATGAACTTTATTAACAACAATACACAGGTCAGCAAATACAACAGGTTTTTCCAAGATAAATAATAAGGTTCAGTCCCCGCGAGCCTCACGGCGATTCTCACGGCTGTCACCGGACACTCTGGGCCATATTAAAGCTGGTGTAAACTTGCCGGAGCTATTCTAGTCTATAGAGTTGTTAAGTTTACACCGGCTCTGGTTAATTAGCACCGGCTTTGTAATGTAGCCCTCTGTGTATAATAAACAAAAAAAAAATACATTACTTGCACGTAACACAAGGCATGGGACACTCGGCAGCCAATCAGATGCTGCGATTTGCAGAGCCGCTCCCAGCACTCCACTTGGCAGGAAACAGATGGGGGAGGGGTCTATGTGTATCAGAGCCACGTTTGCAATGTGGGCAGTGCCATGCGACGGGTGCATGCACGCCTCCTGAGCTGCGTCCTGGCTGCTGTGTGTTGGGGCAGTGAGTGTGACGGCAGGACTACAAGCTCATTGTGCGGCTGACGTCTCTTCTTTTGCTCGTTTCAGATGGCGGCGACGAGTGTGAAAGGACACCCCCCCGCGTGCAGCACAGACACCTCCCGGGAGGATTCGGACGCAGACTCATGGTGTTTCTTGGGTACCGACGCCTGCAGATCTGCCTCTGGGACTCCGATGTGATGGACAGAGATGTCTGGAGAGACAACAGTGTTAGAGCACCCAGAGTCCCTGAGCAGAGGGGAACAGAGCGCCGGGACACCCTCAACCCCGCCAGGCCCTGCTTTCTTGCCTCTAAGTTGCCTGGGTGGGACCGTACGACCCTTTATTTTGGGGTGGGATAGATGGCATTTCCTGGACGCTCGTACAAGGGACTCTGCATTTTTAATCCTGTGTTGCACACACTTTTTTTTTTCTTCTCACAGCGTGGCCTTCTCACTGCCTGAGATGTATGGACTGTACGGCTCTGCTGGAACGCGTCCTGCGGCGGCAGAGCTCAGCGTGCTTTCTCCAATCACCTGCAGTGTATCCTCTGATTTAATACAGTAAAATGTGAAATAAAACACAGCTGAATACGCAGACAGTCATTCCATGAATTGGGGGGGGGGGGGCTCAGCGGCCTGCCTGGAGCCTGTGGGGGTCATTCATGATTGTTTAAAAACCGCAGCCCCTGAAATCCTCGCTTTATCGAGGGTCCGCTGTCCGTCATCGTTTCACTCGTGTCCTCTCTCTGCAGGGTTAGAATTCTTTATTTTTCCCCTCCTTGATGCCCACTCAGCGCCTGCGTTGTGGGGGCGGCCGGGGTTTACTCTTTATCGTCTCGCATTTTGGGATGTGCCTTTCTGCAACGCGTGGGGCGAACCTGCGGGTGCAGTGAGGGCACGTGATGTAGTCCGGGTTCTCGTCAGGGGTTGGAGGAGGCACGTCTGACAGCTTCCCTCCTCTGGCGATCACCTGCTGCACGGTGCGAGTCTGGCGAATCGTACGCAGGAAGGACTCGTGCTTTTGACGCCAAGCGTTGTTGTTTACCTGGAGGGAAAACATGGGGTAAGTGTCAGATGCAAATTACTGGGATAAAAGGTGAACTCTCTGAAGGACCTGGACCAGAGCGCAGGCACAATGAAGGACAGGTAACGGAGGGGGAGCACTCTAGTCAGTAACAGGGTCTGATGGGCGGGTATCGGAGGACGGGTAAAGTGATGGGCGGGTATGGGACGGCGGGTACAGTGATGGGCGGGCACAGAGTAATGGGTCTAAGGGACAGGTTTTAGTAGAGAGAGGGTAGTCCTACTGAGAAATGGCAGGAGTGCATGGTCATTCTGCATAATAGGCATCTTTGTGACATTAAGTGTTCAAGTTCCGCATGCCTTCAGGTGTCGGTGAAGGATGGCAGGCTCAGACACGTGGCAGCAGTGAAGGCAGGCAGGCTCAGACACGTGGCGGCGGTGAAGGCAGGCAGGCTCAGACATGGCGGTGGTAAAGGTGGGCAGGCTCAAACACTTGGCGGCGGTGAAGGATGGCAGGCTCAGACACGTGGCGGCGGTGAAGGGGAGCAGGCTCAGACACATGGCAGCGGTGAAGGATGGCAGGCTCAGACATGGCGGCGTTGAAGGGCAGGCTCAGACACGTGGCAGCGGTGAAGGTGGGCAGGCGCAGACACATGGTGGAGGTGAGCAGGTTGACACACGGTGGTGAAGGGGGGCAGGCTTGGACACACATATGGGTGACTTTGTCGGATGGCAGGGCTCACACTCACCTGGGCGTCACTGGATGAGGTTTTGCCGTTTTTTCGAAGAAATTGCTCCAGCTCGGTGCCCTTGGCTCTAGCTTTGGACGAATCAAATACTTTCCTCCTGGCATTTTGAATCTTCTCGCAGGCCAGAGAGTGTTTCTCCAAGCGATTTGCCATAAACCTTCGCCCGCAGGACGGGCAGGGCACCAGCTCGCTGTCTGAGGGCATTCCTTCCTCCATGTCCTGCTTGGCAGCAGGTGGGTATTCAGGATACTGATCCGAAGAACCAGTGGTTGTCCTCGCAGGTGAAGCACCGTTGACCTGTTCTGCTTGGTTCTGGTGCCTTGGTTGAGCAAATCCTTTCCTGATGTCACCGCTGCTCAGCTTCTCCTGGATTGTCCTCCCGAGCACATACTGCTTTTTCGTTTGTATGGGGCTGGGGGCACGGGGATGCTGGAAGGTCTCCCCATCCACTATCTGGACACCATGGCTCCTGTGTCCCTGGTCGATTTCTGGTCTGGTGCTGACCTGCTGGTTAGACCTCACTGCCTTCTTCTGAGGTTTCGCAGCAGTCTCTCTTGCCTTCCTTTCCTCCGGCTCGACCTCCCCCTTCTCTCGCTGGATCCTGCGGAGTTCTTCCTCAGTTCTCCGCAGCTTCTCCCTCAGTAGAGCTTGTTTCTTACGGATTTCGGCTTCCAAACTCGACTCAGTTTTCTGCAGCTCCTGCCACATTTCAGCCCGGCTCGGGCCCGACTTGGAGCGTATGGTTTTTGGATGAGGTGGAGAAGGTTTGACCTCCATGATGTTGAGTGAGGGTGAGCGCTGCATGGTGACGACATCTGCAGCGACCTGTGCTGGGGTTTTGTGATGGACAACCGGTTCCAGGGGATGAGCTCTGTCGATACCGGCGCTCTTCTTGGTCACGGTCCAGTTTGAGGCCCATTTCTTTTCCTCCACTGTCCACGGTGAGAGGTGGGAGCCGGGAGACTGATTCTGGAAGTACTTTCTGTTGGCGTGAGCCCTTGTATCGTGTTTGACGAGTGTGAGGAGCTTCTGCTCCCGTTCTTTAAGCGTTCTCTCCTGCAAGTCGTTCTTCAGCAGCTCAAGTCGTGACTGGATTTTGGGAGATGGCAGCTCCGGCCTGAGGGTGGGAAACTTCGGTTCTACAATGGCCTCACTATGCCGATATGCTGCCAGCTTCAACTTCGCCATCTGTGCAGGGAAGCGAAAAGGGAGGAGATCAGAAGAATGGGGGGGGGGGGGTCTAAAAAGACACCCGCACACCCTAAATATATGAAGGAGCCCCTAAAAAGACACCCGTATACCCTGAATACATGGAGGAGCCCCTAAAAAGACACCCGCACTCCCTGAATATATAGACATCTTAGAGAGAGTTCAGAGAAGGGCTACTAAAATGGTGTACGGCTTGAAGGAGAAAAGTTACCAGGAAAGGCTTAATGATCTTAACATGTACAGCTTGGAAAAAAGACGAGACAGAGGAGATATGATAGAAACATTTAAATACGTAAAGGGAATCCACAAGGTAGAGGAAGGGAGTATATTTAAAAGGAAACAAAGTAGCAAAAACAAGAGGACATAGTCTTAGATTAGAGGGGCAAAGGTTTAAAAGTAACATCAGGAAGCATTATTTTACTGAGAGGGTGGTGGATACATGGAACAGTCTTCCAGTTGAAGTGGTAGAGGCCAAAACAGTGATTGAATTTAAGCAGGCATGGGATAGGCATAAGGCTATCCTAAACAAAAGATAAATCCAGGTAAAGTATCCATGTAATTGGGCGACTAGATGGGCCGAAAGGTTCTTATCTGCCGACATTTTTCTATGAATATATGGAGGAAGTTCGGAACCCCTAAAAACACCCACACCCTGAATATATGGAGAAGCCTCTAAAAAGACACCTGCACATCCTGAATATATGGAGGAGCCCCTAAAAACACACCCACACACCCTGAATATATGGGGAACCCCTAAAAACACACCCGCACGCCCTGAATATATGGAGGAACCCCTAAAAACCACACCCGCACACCCTGAATATATGGGGAACCCCTAAAAAGACACCCGCACACCCTGACTATATGGAGGAACCCCTAAACCACACAGATACACCCAGAATAAATGGGGGAACCCCTAAAAACACCCGCACACCCTGAATATATGGAGGAACCCCTAAAAGCACACCCTGAATAGATGGAGGAACCCCTAAAAAGACACCCGCACACCCTGAATATATGGAGGAACCCCTAAAAGCACACCCTGAATAGATGGAGGAGCCCCTAAAAACACACCCGCACACCCTGAATATATGGAGGAACCCCTAAAAACATACCCGCACACCCTGAATATATGGGGGAACCCCTAAAAACACACCCGTACACCCTGAATATATGGGGGAACCCCTAAAAACACACCCTGAATATATGGAGGAACCCCTAAAAACACACCCTGAATATATGGAGGAACCCCTAAAAACACACCCACACACCCTGAATATATGGAGGAGCCCCTAAAAGCACACCCTGAATATATGGAGCCCCTAAAAAGACACCCGCACGCCCTGAATATATGGAGGAACCCCTAAAAACACACCCGCACACCCTGAATATATGGGGAAACCCCTAAAAAGATACCCGAACACCCTGACTATATGGAGGAGTCTCTAAAAACACACCCTGACTATATGGAGGAACCCCTAAAAACACACCCTGAATATATGGAGGAACCCCTAAAAACACACCCGCACTCCCTGAATATATGGAGGAGCCCCTAAAAAGACACCCACACACCCTGAATATATGGAGGAACCCCTAAAAGGGACACCTGCACACCCTGAATATATGGAGGAACCCCTAAAAAGACACCCGCACACCCTGAATATATATGGAGGAGCCCCTAAAAACACACCGCACACCCTGAATATATGGGGGAAGCCCCTAAAAACACACCCTGAATATATGGAGGGAACCCCTAAAAACACACCCACCACACCCTGAATATATGGAGGAACCCCTAAAACACACCCACACCCTGAATATATGGAGGAAGCCCCTAAAAAACACCACACACCCTGAATATATGGAGGAGCCCCTAAAAAACACACCCTGAATATATGGAGGACCCCTAAAAAACACACCCGCACACCCTGAATATATGGAGGCCCCTAAAAAGACACCCGCACACCCTGAATATATGGAGAACCCCCTAAAAACAACACCCACACACCCTGAATATATGGAGGAACCCCTAAAAAGACACCGCACACCCTGAATTATGATGAGGAACCCCTAAAAAGACACGAAACACCCTGACTATAGAGGAGTCTCTTAAAACACACCCTTGACTATAATGGAGGAACCCCTAAAAACACACCCGCACTCCCTGAATATATGGAGGAGCCCCCTAAAGACACCCGCACACCCTGAATATATGGAGGAACCCCTAAAAACACACCCGCACTCCCTGAATATATGGAGGAACCCCTAAAAAGACACCCGCACACCCTGAATATATGGAGGAACCCCTAAAAGACACCCGCCACTCCCTGAATATATGGAGGAGCCCCTAAAAAGACACCCGCACACCCTGAAATATATGGAGGAACCCCTAAAAAGACACCTGCACACCCTGAATATATGGAGGAACCCCTAAAAAGCACACCCGCTACACCCTGAATATATGGAGGAGCCCCTAAAAAACACACCGCACACCCTGAATATATGGGGGAACCCCTAAAAAACACACCCTGAATATATGGAGGAACCCCTAAAAACACACCCACACACCCTGAATATATGGAGGAGCCCCTAAAAAAAACACCCACACACCCGAATATATGGAGGAGCCCCTAAAAACACACCCTGAATATATGAGGAACCCCTAAAACAACACACCACACACCCTGAATATATGGAGACCCTAAAAACACACCCGCACTCCCTGAATATATGGAGGAGCCCTAAAAACACACCTGAATATATGGAGGAACCCCTAAAAAGACACCCACACCACCCTGGAATATATGGAGGAACCCCTAAAAACACACCCAAACACCCTGAATATATGGAGGAACCCCTAAAACACACCCACACACCCTGAATATATGGAGGAGCCCTAAAAACACACCCGCACACCCTGAATATATGGAGGAGCCCCTAAAAGCACACCCTGAATATATGGAGGAGCCCCTAAAAAGCCACACCCTGAATATATGGAGGAGCCCCTAAAAAGACACCCGCACACCCTGAATATATGGAGGAGTCCCTAAAAAACACACCCTGAATATATGGATGGGAACCCCTAAAACACACCCGCACACCCTGAATATATGGGGGAACCCCTAAAAACACACCCGTACTCCCTGAATATATGGAGGAGCCCCTAAAAGACACCCGCACACCCTGAATATATGGAGGAGCCCCTAAAAACACACCCTGAATATATGGAGGAGCCCCTAAAAAACACACCCACACACTCTCAATATATGAGGAGCCCCTAAAAACACACCCACACATCCTGAATATATGGAGGAGCCCCTAAAAAGACACCCGCACACCCTGAATATTATG